>LQNK01000242.1:277627-302360 GCA_001586405.1 Phoebis sennae
ATAGATAACAGGAAATATAACTGACGTCGAATTACATTAGACATCCAGATAATTGCAAGGGCAGGTTTTAATCCCAAAAGGTATATAAATAGTGTTATCTTCTTAGTGAAATTTCACCTTCCCTATTTTTCTTTTCTTTTTAAAAGTCTTTATTTGAAAATAATACACTGTTTACCTTACCTAGTGTAAATTATAAATATTCCTAGACAGTAATAAATAAACCTCGCCTATTGTGACATGCGACAGTTAAATCTTTTCATTGATAAATTTATTTAGAAGCGAGATGACCAGCCTTTATACTTTACTCGACCAAGACATTTTTTTCACGACTCTGGGCATCGAACCCAGGACCTCTCAGTTGTAACGCATAAAGCGCTAAGCACTACACCAACGAGGTTCAGAGTAGAACACTGCAAGGCGGTCAGTTAGGCGGTATTTTATCTATAGTATTATGATTTCACTTTAGCGACGATACTATCGTAATTTTATCTTAACGACTGCTTTTAAGAAAAGCCCACGTTTCAGAATTATGTACAAGTATGTCACAAACATAAATGTAAGGTAACACAAGAGACGAAAATTGAATTCAACCGCAGAGAAGTGAAGCGAACGACTAACAACTACGACGTATAAAGACGACGACGAATTTTGATATGTGGATAACTTTGTAGGTAATGCAATTGAAAGACAGATGTTTACAAGTACTGTACAAAATATAATGTACATATAATAAGAGTAATTCCTATGCAATATGTAGGATAATATGTTTAATAGTCCCCAAAACCATGGTTAGATTTTTTTTGTTTATCTGTTTGTATGTGTAATCACGTATAAACCACAGGGCATTTTTACGTGTTGATAGATCAATTCTAGAGACAATATTTTAAATTTTAAAACAAGAAAAAAATCATGTAAATTTAAACCCCTTGAAGTTATTGATATTCAAAAAAAACTTTAAACGAAAATAACGATTATAACGTATTATCTATTTGTAACCTTATTCAATCAAACAAATCCTTGTACCTGTATGACAGCTCAGTTCAATTAGATCAAACAATGAGATCGAATTAATACGAGGATATAAGCCGAATGGACCGTCAATGAAGCGTATACATCCATATATAGATATCAATTATAGTTAGAAGATTAGCATGCCGCATTACATTATATTTCGTAATTTCAAATTATATTGTTACAGCCACAGATTAGGGAATAAAAAGCAGATGTGTAGAAGACTCAAGTGACGCCAAAAAGCAAATACAAAAATATTTGTCTAGTTTGACGTAACATGGACTTTATAAGTTTCTTTAAAAAATGCTGTTTTGTGTTAGTTTAACATTGTGAAAGTTCCCAAAAGAAAAATAAAAAGATGGATTATCCTTTCACATGTAACTTAAGATTATATGGCTTATTATTATTTTTTCAACCTAATCTATATGTAACGTAACACGCACACAAATGCACGTGTACGTGTAGTTAGCTTCACTGGAGTCTTCGGCACACTCCATCTGCCTTTTATTGTGTAACCTGTAGTTACAATATTTTAAGAAATACTGTAACCGCTTGTTTACAAGATATTCTTTATAAAACTTGCTCTATTCTTCCATAAAACTCATTTTAATAATGATATGTAAAATACACCTAACGCGCTCTTGAACGAACGAAAATGCGTTTACCTATAAACTTGAGACGCAAAAGAGCGTCTCAGACACCATTTTGATAAACTAGTTTGTTGACTTTCCTATTTAAATGTGTAGTTAAAATGATCAATTTTTATTGGTTATCTGAAATATTGTTTAATAATTATCATTTCATGATTTTAACGTTAATGTTTTATTGAATATTTTACAAATGGACAAAGAAGTCTTCTATACAATATAATCCCATCAACTCAAAATATTTTATCCTTGCTACCCTATTAAGCTACCATTTACTATAAGGAAAAATGTTGAGCGTCTAGTCAAAAGGCTACTCACGAAAAATCAGCTCGTTAGTAATAAATGATGAACCGTGTACCAGTAGTCCTGTACTATTTAGTTATTATTCTATTTATTGAACGCTTTTGTGCGACATTCTATATCTTCCAAGACCTAGGACCATTTTTTGAGTAGGTTTTTAGGCAAGCTGAAAATAATATGATGCCTCTCATAATATACCATGTATGTGTGTATGCATGTGTTTATTTGCATCCAATATAAACACATGCATACATACATACAACACACATACACTAACACACCACATAACACATACACCATTCTTATTTCCTTGTACGTATACGTGTAGTACCTGTATTAATTTTAATTTTAATTTTTATTATTATAATGTAGTTTTAATACTTTATTTATATAAATTTAATTTATAATGTATAATGCAATTGTGAGGGGAGGGCGCTGGTGTGTTATGTTAAATGATTAAATAAATGATTAAATGATTAAATTAAATACCCCGACATGAAACTGTATAGTAGTAAATCTACATAAACCAGGAAAATTTGAAAAATATATTTTGATAAATAATATATTTGAGGCAACATGCAATATTAAACATGTTTCAAAGACTAGAAAAATAAATAAGCCAGACGCTTAGTCGGTCACCCGCGGGTAGGAAAGGACATGGTAAAGGAATTTGAAATCGGTCCAGTAGTTTTTGCGTATTCATTACAAATAAACAAAGTTTTCCTCTTTACAGTATTAGTGTAGAAATATCAAATATTTATTCACAATTCAATTGAATACTGCACAATAGTTAAAGTTCAGTAAAAGGGTAGTCGTTTTCAGTCCGCTAGGTACTGCTACAGGCCACAGATAATATAATACTATATACTATATACATAATATAGTACTACAAGCAACCTTTGCGGTATAACCGGAACGCTGTTGAATGCCACAAAGGTAAATCCATCAAGCTTTGATTTCACTGAGAAATAGATTCATGTTGTAAAGACATTCTAACATTTTATTGGATTAAGTCCCCATACTAAATATTTACTAGTGGCTCGCTCCGAGCTAGATCTCGCGTTCTAATGTATATATAAAGACCTTTCATTTCATATCATATTCGGCTTTATTCACATGAAAATTGCCTATTTGAATTTAACATACTAGCTGAGCTCCGTGGTTGTATCGTGTCGCCGTAGGATTTTTGGGATAAAATCTATCCTATGTCATTCCTGGGGTTTCAAATAATCTCTGTATAAAATTTCATCCAAATCGGTCCTGATCCAGATTTGTTTGTTTGTATTGAATAGGCTCCGAAACTAGCATATTTAATATAAACAAACAAATATTTCCTCTTTAAAGTACAATATTTGACTTGGCTATTATTTAACAAATTATGTATAAGTCTCATTCAAATCGGCGACCGATGACTTTACGTGATCTCCGATGTACAGCACCACCATCTTCCAACTCAATGTAAATACTAAGATTTTTTTAGTCTCAATAACATTTTTGGCCCCACCTGCCGAGACCGTCTATCTATAATCAAAGATGAAGCCATTGGTAACTAAACCAACACTGTAGCTTATACTTATAAATTCACTACATTTAGTCAAAATCAAATCTACATTCAAAACAGCTATAAATGATGCCCAAATCTATAGTCCACATCTCAACATCATAACAGTACTACGTAAAACCGCAAATCAAACGGCAGTTGCCAATTCTGTACCCGTTAGTGGTTCCAGCAAACAGCGCTAACGGATGTCAATATAACCTTGCACCATGAACTTGATAGCGAACGACGATCGATTACACGACCTCCTTTATAAAATCCGTACTTCCTGGAATGCAGTTTAATTAACTGGTAATTCTATTGTAATTACACAGATCTGTTTCTACCACTTTTCATTTACAACGCACGTGTTTGTAACGTTTTTGCAATATTTAAGCTTTGATTAACTCTTTTTATCTTTATAAGCTAAGTTTTTGAGTCACTTTAACGCTAGTTTATCTATTCAAAAGCGTTAAACGTCCGATAACTGTGACAATTGCGTTTCTAAAGAACGCATCAGTCAAATTTCGTCTGAAATTTGTTTGTGTGTTATATTTATTTAGAATTTTTATGGGTTAAAGATAGCCTAATGCTTTATATTTTGCTAGGTTCGCGCAACAGTTATGATATAAGAATAAGCTACAAACACAAAAAAAATAGCATCCCGCAAGGAGTGGAAAATCTCGATTTTAGTCCACGCACAGTACGAAAGTCCTGCAGGAGATTTTATAGATCTCCTAATGCAACGAACGTGTTACCTACCCATACCACCATACCATAGTAAAATACGTGTTGTTTATATTAATTTTATAAGTGATTAAAAATCTTATTTAAATGTTATTCAAGTACTTGAAGCGAAATTTGGATAAAATAGACTTTTTGTACGGCCTTCCTAAAATAAATATTATTTATAGAGCGCTTTTAATACGCGTTATTCATGAGGCAAATTAAAATAAAACAAATGTTTATATTTAACCAGCTAAATTATTTTTAAACTCAAAGAGTGTGCTTAATTTAGCTTATTTTTTTGCTACGGTAACTTGATGGAATTATTGGACTGAATATCATATAATTTCTATTACCCATATCTAAAATTACACATAGATCACACACATTTACAAAACACACACACACATAATGTGTGTGATCACTTAGTCTGAGGACCCATGATACAGGTTGTTTGGACCCAGTGAATTACGGCATAATTAAAATGTCATAATAAATAATTTCAAGTAAACCAACTCAACGACTACTAATGATCCGATTTTTCTATTTTTTTATTATGATCTATGTCTCTGTTTTATTCCTTAATGTTTTTCCATTTTCTTAAGTGTGCTAAGGTATTAGTGATGCTTAGACGGACGTTGATAAAATTCACGCCGATTCAAGCTGGGGGTGTGGTATTTACTCCGGTGCGAGCATGGCCCAATCATGCAATGCTCCCACTCTTTTTTTGTTGAAGATGTTATACAGCAGAATTACTTCTGTCGCCTCTTACGACACCCTAACAATGAAATGTGTATTCTAATTCATCGCTACACAAGTAAGAAGTTACCCTAACATAAAAAAACAACGTAAGTTTTGTTTTCTACATTCTTTGTATCTTTACCTTTGTATTATTGTATACCTATTATACAACTTGTAACGTGTTAAACGTAGGTTGGACAGAGGTAATTAGCAAAGGGCATGTTTACACTAACACGAATTAGTTCTTCAGATCGCAGTATGTACTCTTTTTATCGGCAATTTCTGTTGACGAGTATGTCTTAATTATTATCTTATCATTTCGATTAGGAGCTAGTCGTGTTATATTCTATTCTTCTATTGTTTTATTCTTTTGTAAAATTAATTAATTTTTAAATAAATGTTACAAATGAAATAAATTAAACTGTTAAGCTCAAGAGCATTACACCAAGATGCATAGTATTATTTCTAAGGATCGCATGTTGCTCAATTAAGTAAAAGTCCGAGAGGAGACCAGGAGCCCTATAGTACAGGGTATACCTAATTTAGGCTCCTGCCTCCCTTATAATACAGATATTATTAATGTTTTTTTGTTACTCACATTTATATAGCCTATAGCCATTTTCTATAAATGGCCTTCAATTCAATTCAATGGGTTTTCACTTTTTTCAATTCGCGACGTACTTACGAATTTGGTTATATGTTTAGACGTCCTAGTGTGGGTTCGTCCTAGTGTGTTTGAGTGCGGGAGGTGAGTTCAAATAAGATTAAGGGGACAGATAATCGAAACACATGAAAGGGGGGAAGGCAAGCAAGGAAGTCTTCACGACGCCTTTCTTTACTGCCTACGAAATGCGTCGCGACACACAGTTTGTGAATCTTTAGCTAACAGAATAGATTTGTCCAAATCGTATTACTATTTTTTGAGATAAGTGCGTAAAACATCGGTCCTGGGCCTCTCTCTCCGCTCGTGTCTGTCTTCCGGCCCATCGGATTATGAAAGTAAAGGAACAGAGACTTCACCGGTGTTCGTAAACATACTTGTGCACTATAATATATACGTGACCAGACACCGCCACCGAATACGGCGAGGGAAACTTGTTATTTATAGGTCTTGTCGTGCAGTTAATCTATACTAATATTATAAAGCTGAAGAGTTTGTTTGTTTGTTTGTTTGAACGCGCTAATCTCAGAAACTACTGGTCCGATTTGAAAAATTCTTTTAGTGTTAGATAGCCCATTTATCGATGAAGGCTATTGGCTATATATCATCCCGATATTCCCACGGGAGGGAAGCCCTGGTGCGCAGCTAGTAGATTATATTTTTGCTATTTGTTCCACACCGCACAAAGCTTTCAAAAGGAAACTGAACTTTTAATTTTTATTTGCATGATTTTATTTTACGTGTGAAACAAATGTCCACATTTTGTATTTATGTAACTACTACATGTTGTGTTATTAATAAGGACGCAAAACAAATGAAGTGGGTGGAAATACTTAATGGAATTTAAAAATTATCAATACTAACACCCGTATTCTAATACGTATCTCGAGCATTCCTCGACTTCACTCAACCTCTGTCAACGAAAATTTACATTCTGAGTCGGAAAAAAACTCTACTAACTAACGTCCACTCACATGAAAAAAATTTCGGAGTAGAAAATTTAACACCTCAATCCGTTACTTCGATCTATTTATTAATAAAATATTGAATTTTTATGTTATTTCAATCATGAATTTTCGATTGAAATTTGTCATACGTCATATTTGACGTAACCTGGTTAGGAAGTAAAATTAAGGTAACTTCTTAGAATACGGGTGTAAATCTCTCTTAGCGTTTTGTGAAGCACTTTTGGCGAGTCAACATAAATATCAAAAAGGTTATGGGATCAATTTACTCATTCTTGAGCTAGGCGAATTAGACCTAAAACAGTTCTACGGAGAGACGGGCGAAATGGTGTTATTTTGGTGCCTTCGGAAAGTTTCCTTGGATATGAAATCTATAGTTCTATACTAATATTATATTGAATAAAGATTTGTTTGTTTGTGTATTGAATAGGCTCCGAAACTTTTGGTCCGATTTGAATGAAATGTTGGTGAAGCTTAAATAATTAAATGACTGTCAAAAATGCTTTGCAAAAGTCTGCAAACTATGTGTATTAAATTTTATCAATATCCCTATATCCCTATGTTGTATGTACAGATTTCAAAACAATCATTTTTTAACAAATTATTACTTTAAGTTTCATTGAAATGAAACAAAATACCATAGTATTATAAATTCCTTATTAGCATAAATTGCTCATATTTTCAATTTATCATTATATAATATTAGACGTGAATTTTTAAATGAACCATGTTTATAAAGATATTCGCTTTGTTTTTTTCAATACTGCAATGTTATTGTCGTATGAAAACTTAATTACTTGGATGAAACGAGAAATGAATGATTTTATAAAGTCTTTACTATCTATGATTATATTAATTTATAGGCTTGTCGATGATACTGAAAAAATGTTGCAAAAGCCGAACTTTGAAATCTGTGAATTAATCAACACCTAAATGCATAGTAAGTTATTATGTACAGTACAACACACAACTTACCTTTGCATCAGCTTTGCGGAGCGCGTCGTGTACTCGCCAGATGAGGCCGGGGCCAGCATTGCAGACTTCCTCTTCAACCTCGAAGTATTGCATTATCGGATTGTACTCCAGGGGCTGCGTACTCAGGTTGCTGTTGCTGCCTCCTATAGTCAAGCTCAACGCGGTATTCTTCATCTTCGTGAACATCGCTGCGGCGTTTGGAATAGTGCGAGCTAGCACGGCGAAGGGTCCAGAAGCTTCCTTTTCGCTCTCAGCGCTCGAATGGCTCGCGTGATCCGGCTCAGGCTCGGACGGAGGCACCGTTGGTACCGAATTAAACGTCTGCTGCGGTACCAATAATTGGTTGTGTGATTGCGTGCGGAAGGGCTCTAACAGAGACGGAAATATAGGGACCACATGTTGCTGGGACTCACTTCGCATCCGCTGAGGCTCTATTTGAATATTCCTGCGTATGTCACCCAGTGACTTCCTGAGCGGGGTGGTTTGAGCGCTCTGCGTTTCTCTTATAGGTGGTCTGTGGGACGCACCCGACGTACGAGGCACACAGATTTGTATATCCCTCTGCGGTGTTTGCGGAATAATGCGTGGCGCCCTCGGGGGTGTTTGTGCTAGAGGTCCCGGTGGAAACCTCACCGGTCCCGTCGGCGTTTCTATCGGTGGCTGCCGTAATGGAGTTCTTTGAGGCGCAGAGTGAAATGGTGCAGGATGCCTTTGTGGAACTCTTTCAAAAATTGGATGTGATTCTTGAGATCCTCCAGCTTGATCCCTCTGCGACAGTCGGGGACGCGGCTCAGGCAATTTTCGAGGCTCCCTTTGGGGACCAGCCTGAGGCAGACGGCGTGGTTCCCGATGCACTTGCACTTCTGGGGGTCGAGGCTCACCCTGAAATGTTGGTATAATCTGCCCCTGTGGTGTTGTTATGACATCCCATTGGGACGTTCTCCGAAACGGTTCCGACTGCTGAGGTTCTTTAGGTTTCGGCTGTTCTTTCGGTTGTTGTTTCGGTTGAAGTTGTTGTTTAGTTTGAGGCTGTAATTTTGGTTGGGGTTGTTGGTTCGCTTGAGGTTGAGGCTTCGGTTGTTGTTGTTGACTCGCCTGAGGTTGAGGCTTTGGTTGTTGTTGTTGATTCGCTTGAGGTTGTAGTTTTGGTTGTTGTTGACTTGCTTGGGGCTGTTGTCTCGGTTGGGTTGGATTCGGCCTCGGTTGTTGACTTGCTTGCGGTTGTTGAGTCACTGCTCGTTGTTGGTTTCGCTGCGATTGTTGTAGGGGTTGGGACGCGCGCCGGTTATTCTGCGCAGTCGATTGCCTCTGCGTCTGTTTTGCTTCCGGTACAAACTCCTCGTCCTCTTCGATCTGGCTATATTTGCTTGAATTCCTGCCGTCTCCGTTCTTCTTCTTGGCTGCAATAGAAAAAGAAATAAGTAATCGATCGAACTATATACTTGGGAAAAACTAGTTAAGACCTATTCATAAAGGTAAGTAAACACCGATTAATCCCTAATTATTATTTTGTTATTGCTCATACAAACAATATGAAATTCCAAAACGGATCTAATATTTTGATTTGCGCTTTGATCCATCGGATCACTATACAGTACGCGTTTAATTTGTGCTAACAGAGCTCAGCAGGGAGGCAAAGCAAAACGTCATTCAGAACGTCAGTCGTACGATCACAGTGGAGTGCAGAATACAAAATAATTTTGTTCCTACGTAAACTGTAAGGGTACAGAACGAATTTACGAATTTTTTCTGCTTTATATTCAGGGGAATATGAACGTTGAATGCGAATGGAATTTGGCTGTGAAAATTTGTTTACACAACTTTGTTTTTGATCTTCTTTCAACTTTGACATAGCCTTGCTTTGTACTGATTTTCCAAAAATATAACGCTCTTACGTCGGTTTCACTAAACTTCATATTTTTTATATCTGCGCTAATGGTTTTTTCCGATGGAAGGCTATTATCACCGCCATTTAATAAAGTAGAGACTTCATTATGAAGCTGCCGTCATTTGCAAGTCGCTACACTTTAATAAGATTTAAACACGTTTAAGTAAATTCTGTGATCGATAAAATAATACAGGATGTTTATTTTTTGAAACGTATGAAGTTTTGTTCTTTATTAGATCGTATTTATATTAATATAGCATATTATTTATTTATTTATTTATTTGAGTTCTCCCAAAGGTCTACTATGAAACAAATTTTATAAAAACAAGATACAATATAGCTGAATAATAAGTCGTAGCCCCAATTAAAGGCTACAGCTTGCGTTAACTACAAAAAAATAGTTAGCAACCACCAACATTTTTGTCACATATCAGAAAAACAGACATGAAAGACAATATAATATTGATTTGCCTTCTATATCCTTAATAGTATTATCCTGTATTAAAATTTTCGCAACATATTCCAAATTGTTACGATGTTATTGTATGTATAGATTGTAATACTCTTATAGAATACATAATTAATCAATTAATTTTAAATATTCTTATTAAATTGTTTACATACAAATGGAAAATGATAAGACGAAACGAAAGCTCATCTATGAAAGCTGATTATAGTATTAACTATATAAAATGTTCAGCGCCCTCCGTGTATATAGTCACCTTGGTAATACAATATGTCCTTGGTAATGCAATTGCCTTGATAAATAAATTTTTTTATCATAATTTTTCCACTGGATATAATTTTATTGCGTTGGACGATGTGGGTGCGTGTCCTAGGACTGGATAGTTATTATTTTTGTCTTATTTAGCACAACTGGACTATTTTTCTAAACAATTCCCACGTATTCGTTTCAGAATTATTATATAATTGTCAACCGGCATATATGTATATTATATTTATCCCCTCGCTGTATTTAAATGACTTAAAGACAAGATGAGATAGAATATAGAACAACTATACTGAAGAACTTCTTAAAATCAATATTTAATTATCCCTCCTCCCCCCCCCTTACTCACACACACACATACGATCTATGTAATAGGCTAGGCTATGTTTTAAACCCCTTTATACCCGAAAAAATGCAATTTAAAAATTGTCAATTTCTGTACAAATGAAAACGCTAGCGGACCATGTTGCTACCCACATAATTGGAAACAAGCATTTGACGAGCAAAGTCAAATATACAGGCTGTATTTTTGAAATACGTTTCAGGATCAAATCCTAATCTATCTACTGTATTTAACTGTCTGCATCGCGCCGCCCCGTCTAACTCTATACAATCTATGCAATAAACTAATCAAAATTTAATAAATAAGACGTTTCAAAATTAATCTTTTTAGAAGTACTATCGGATTATCGATCTGTGAAATATTATAGATTTTTTTTGCAAAATCAACGAGTCGATTTCTAGCTCGGTAAATAAATTTATTAAAACTTCAATGATAAAGTTTTTTATTTTCCTCTAAATCAGCTCCGAAACTCCTTTCGGCATTTAATGATACTCCTCATTATTTAGATTTGGCAATGGAAACCCACATAAAAAAATCGCCTGTATATACCATGTAGTTTTGACAGCCATTAAACTAACAATTAATTTGACGTCATATTATGGCCGATAGCGTATTTGAAATTTCAAGTTCAATGATACTTTTCTTATATTAACTTTTATAATCTTAAGATTTTAATGTTTAAAATCGATTAAATATCTTTTTTTAATTAATCAATTGGTCCATAACATATACACGAGATTAAATTTGCACCTACCTGTTTCGTGAAACAGTGTACAAATTAAAATTAACCACAGATAAATCTATTTATAGACTGAATACGCTTTAATGTGGCTCTTCAAGATCAAATCCGGATAACATGTGATAATATTCTCGTGTTAAAGGGCAACTCATGTTTGTATATCTATACTTAGATAAAAAATTACTGATTGGTACTAGAAATAGTATTTTAAGAAAAAAATAATGTCAGCAATTGTGCATTCCCGCGAAAATTTGCATGTCATCGAAAAATTCAGCATCGGAAACTGAGGGCCCAATGATCTGAATAAAAATTAATCCCTACATTCAGGTCATAACTACAGAACAACTGAACCAATTTCATACGTTTTATTAAAGTTTCCGCAAACTTCTGTTCTGCCCATAGAAAGAAAAATTATGAGAAAAGAAAACTCAACGACGTATCGTACGCATCGATCGCATTTAATTTATTTTTACTTTATTTATTCAGCTAATAAGGTTATATAAAGGATGATTAAGTAATCTACGAACAGGCTATTTTAATAAGGACCAGAAATAGTGTATACCCTCAATTATCTCAAGCACCCACGTATATAAAGCTATATTATATTCTTCCTTTTCATCGACATGACGCCACTAATTCAACTAATTAATCTCTATAAATAGTACTTCTTGTCCCTTTTGTGACGTTTGTATTGCTTCGTTGAAATGCATTGTACTTATAGTCTATTGATACATTTACTCTAATCTCAGCTAATCTTGGTGTTTTCAGAGGTCGCAATTTTATTTTTAATGTTTTCCCACTTGTCCCAAAATTGAAGGATTAAAGGGTACTAGAATAAGGGTGGGGGGTAATGAAGATACCGGGAATAAAATAGGCGCTTTTCACGTCATACTTTACAACGTGAGGTCTAGCTCGGAGCGAACCACTACTAATAGAGTTAATGTCTTTTCCAATACAGGTAAATCCCAAAATGGAATTTCTTATTAAGAGCTTGCTTACAACTTTGTCAAGCTCAAGTTATTGAGCTTCCGTAAAACCTTGTACTTACCAACTTACACATCAAAACATTCTAGCGAAACGGCTAAAAGTTCCCGTGGAATTGATAATAAACTCGAGATTCGTAATAAACTTTTTAATTAATGTTGAAATATTTTTTAAATTCCATCGTTTTTAATCGTCGCATATTTTTAGATTAATTTCGCAATTTATTTTACCGAAACATTACCTCGATGTTGGTAAAATATTTAATTAAACCTTATTCTGAAACGTTGATTGGCATGACGAGTACAATTTAATATTCCTTTCACTTTGTTGGTCTAGTGGTTGCATCTTTGACTGCAGATCGAGGGCCTCGGGTTCGAAACCCGGGTGCAGCCAAAAAATTTTATTGGGATTTTTCTGATAAAGAAATCTGAGTCTGGAAGTTGGAGGTGTTGGAACACCCCCGTGCCCCAGAGAGCACGTAAAGCCGTCGATCCTGCGCTTGATCTCTCTCCTGTCTTGTCGGTCTGCCGTCCCATCGAGTTATGAGAGAAAAGTAAGCAGTGCACATGTGCTTACTCACAGTGCTGTGCACTTACAATAGTAATATCTCCCGCGCAGTTGGTTGGTCTCTGTAGAGATTGGCCGCCGAGGCTGAAATTTGGTCAGGAGGAGCATTTTTTTTTCGCTTTAATATTTTTAATTATCACTACACAGTATAAAGCAGTCGCTGCCACTGTCTGTCACTATGTATATGTTATGGATCAATTGTTTAATAAGGACATTAAAAAATAATAACGCGCTATATCGGACCAAGTGACTAATTGTTATCTAAACTTCTTTATTTATCACATTGCACAGTGCAATGCTGCTTCACACCGATCAAGTTTCAGATTCTTAAAACTGGTATTAGCATAGATCGTGAAGTCTGTAAATATAAATAATGACGCGCTATCGATATATCACCGATGCAGATGTGATTGTTATTAAAACTTGTCACGAAGTGAATAATTGATATCTAAACTTCTTTATAATTAAATCATTACACAGTGCAAAAAATGTTCACACCGATCAAACTTCACATTCTTAAAACCGATATTACCATAGATCGTGAAATCTTTAAAATGTCATAACCTCCCACAGCGCAATTACCTATAATCTCGCTTTGCTACTAATGGACGGTTTGCCATTAACTTAACCTTTTATAAGTTTATATTTAGCTTCATCTGCCTGGTCTATCTGTAATCAAAACTTGCTAGTTAAATTTGACTTACTAGTCTTCAATTTTGATGAACACATTTGAAACTCAATATAATTAATGTTTAATTAAGCTGAGAAATTATGATGCAATGTCTTGATTCAAATTATTAATTACGTGTTTTGCTTTCAATGAAGTTGTGCTTCTCTAATAACATAAAGTGATTTTTGCTTTTAGCAATAAATAAATAATCCTGGACATGTAACACAACGCCATCCAGTTCTAAACTAAGCAAAGCTTGTATTATGGAAACTAGATAACTAATAGTAAGTTAATACTTAAATATACTTTTTTTTTAAATACATACATACTAAAGATTAATTAACACCCAGTCAGTAGAATGGTTATTACAATGCATGCTACGATTGACTGCAATAATCTAATTGTCTCTATGGAAACAGGGTAACCAAAATCAAATACAGAATTTTATAGTCCACGCGAGCGAAGCGGCGGGCGGAATGCTAGTGTACAAAGTCCTTTTAAAAGAATTTTTATTCACGATAGAATTTATTATTTTATTCTTAATTCGCCTGTAATACTATAATACTTGAAAATTTAAATGAATAACTTAATTAAATGAGATTTGATCATAATGAATGACTTTGAGACTAATATTTACTAGGTCGGCTAAAGTCATGTTTATCCACACAAACATTAACTTTATAATATAAAGAGGAGAGTTTATGGATCAAAGGGAACTATTTTAATTAGTTTTGTTAATGAGTATTTAATTTTATATTTTCAATCCATTTTTAAAGGATCGGGGTTTGCCAGCGAGCCATGGAACGCAGTATTTTGGGAGTCAAACTCTCAGACCGTGTTAGAAACGAAATACTGCGTTGCAAAACTCAAATATATGACGTTGCTCGCAAAGTTGCTGAGCTCAAATGGAATTGGGCAGGCCTTGTATGCCGCATGTGCGATGAGTTGTGGGCAAAAATTACCACTCAGTGGATCCCCAACAGGGGACGACGGCAGCGTGGCAGGCCCAAAAGGAGATAGCGGGACGAACTTGACAGGTTTCAAAAAGACTGGACCACTATAGCCCAAAACAGGAAGGATTGGAAAAGGGAAAGGGAGGCCTTTGCCCAGCAGTGGGACATTACAGGATCAAAATAAATAAAATAAAATTGGTCAAGTTATGACAAATGAACACGCTTAATGAATTGAAGTGTTGCAGGCCTCTTACTGACTTTGATGACACAAGTGGCATATGTTACACTATATATAGTTACATGAGAGAAAACCACAGAACATTAAATTTAATGTTCTCTGGAGAAAACAATATAACTTGATGTTAAATAATGTGATAGGTAGGTAAGAATTGAGAGGAACGTTATTAGAACCGAGAAGGAATTAGACAAGAATTGGTAGGAACGTTGTTACTACTTAGGGGAGATAAGACAAAAATTGGTAGGAACGTTGTTACTACTTAGGGGAGATAAGACAAAAATTGGTAGGAACGTTGTTACTACTGGGGAGGTATAAGACAAAAATTGGTAGGAACGTAATTAGTACTGAGGAGGAATAAATCAAGAACTGGTAGGACCGTTATTAGTAAAGAGTAGGATTCAGACCCTAGTGACAAACTTATTGTCCGTTTTAGTTTAGATCAATTTACGAGTAGTCTTCGATTTTTCTATCACAACCAAATTCACTTTACATAAACAACTATTTTGGTTTCAAGGTTAATCTTTTTAAAACCCCAATTAGGTTTAAATATTCAATTACACAGCAATAATGATGAAAAGTTTCAAAGTCGAGAGGAAAAAAATAACAAAGATTCTTAAGAGGCTTATATTGTAAGGTTTTTTAAATGCAATAACTATATTTCTAAGAACAAAATAGAAAATAGGTTAGGAAAAATACAATACTCATGATGCGTCCAAATATTTTTCATGTTATGAAATTTAAAAGGTTTTACTGCAAAATATGGTAGAAACCGAATGGTTAGATCACCTAAAAAAGAGCCAACTAGACTAAACGAAGTCGTTCCTCCCGATCAAATATCAGACACCAGGACTAATAGCAGGAGATATTATAATGCACGAGTGTACACGAGAACACAGGTGCACTCTTAATGTCCCCTCTACACATCAGCAGGTGCATCCGCGGACGTCATCTGCATATTGTCAGCGGACGTAAAGGTAATATGTGTATATGTAGACAGCCATTCACGTATGCGTCCGCTGATGTGTAGAGGGGACCTTATTTTTATACTCTCATAATTCGATGGCAAGAGACGGACATGACTAGAGAGTGAGAAATTAGGTGAAGGGCCATGTCAGTACCTGCTCTACAAGGCTCGGGGATATATCAACAACGTCAACTTTGAATCAGGGCTGTTATACAGATTTTTTAACAGAAAATTCCTACTTTTTTTCAAAATTCCTTAAAACATTAATTGTATTTCAAAATTTAACAAAATGAGTTAGTAAATTATGAAATTTAGCTATAACAATACTCTTATTGCGAAAAGATGCGTAATGCAAAAGTATATCTCGTCTGTTCAATATGCTTGAACGCTTATAGCACTGAGCTTATTTTAATGAATGCACAAAGAAAATTGGCCTTGAGAATATACGAAGGTAAGTTTTTATTGTGAAAAATTACTTTTAAAGCAATTTCAAAAAAGGAAGGAACGTGGACTAAAGATCATAAATATATTAATTTTTGCCAAATATTAAATACTATATTCTAAATAATGTATAATAAACCGTGAATAAGATACTTAAAAGTATTTTTTTAAATATGGAAGGTACTTGCGTTAAAACATACACAAGAAAATACTGTAAGAGGGTACTTACAAATAAATTCTGCGAATTTGGCTGGAAGGGACCATCTGCGCCGAAGGTTGAAGCTGAACTGACTACTGCTGCTTGAAATAGACCGGGTGGAGGACCGAGTCCCTGGTGGAAAGAAAATGAAAATCTATTGTATATAAGGAATATGTATATAAATCTATACATATGGTAAAACCGTAGGACTAGAAGCTCTGTATATTAAAGGTAAAAAAAAACTACAACGATATAAGACCCAAAAATGAGGTTATATTTTGTGTCTGTCTGTATGTATATCTATTCGCGGGTCACATGAAAACTACTGATCCCATTCGAATTCGGTTTTCTTAGATGTATTTTGTCTTCGGTAAAAAATTCTCCCGCACCCCTTTTGTATAGACTCTGAATTCGATCGAAGCCGCGGGCAGAATCTAGTAAATAAAGTTAGATTCTTTAAATTACAATTATAGCGATGAAATCTATATTAGATAAACTAGTGGCTCACTCCGAGCTCGCTTCATATAGCTGAGTGTAGTATCAAATGAAAGGTCTTGATTTATACTTTACAACGCGAGGTCTACCCTGAACCGAGCTACTAGTAGATATAGATTTTTATTACACGTTACTTAGTGTACAAGAGTACACAGTTCACCAGTATTCCGAGAGCTGGAACATTCTATCAACCAGGTCTAAAAAGCCCCGCATCTCACCAACTAGATCTGACGGCAACTAAAACTATATTTCAATTGTCATTTGTTCTGAAGTTGGATTGAATAGTATTTAACTTGTCCAACTACGTTACAATAAATCAAACGTGTATGGAGTAATTTAACATTCATAAAGTTTATAGGAACGTGTATTTTAAAAATCGTTTTAGCCATAATTTTGTATCCTTTTACGATACTCGCTTTTGACTCTATTGACGCAGTGGCTATACCACTGGCTATTGCGCCCAAGAATGTGGGTTCGATCCCCACGAGTACAAAATTATGATGTGGTGAACATTGTTATTTTCTACTATCTGGGTGTTGATTTATCTATAGTTTGTATGTATTTACAAAAAAATATGTTTAAGTATGTCTATCAGTTGTCGAGTTTCCATAGTACAAGTTTTCATAGTTTTGGACTAGATGACGATGTGTCAAATGTCCGTGATTAATTATTATTATTTATTTATTTAATTAATTCACTCAATTTGCGTTAACCGATCTCCGAACCCGGTTCCTTTAAACGACGGAACGCCATATAACAGATAGGAATCGTTTTCATTAACGAGTGATTATAAACAATCGGAACCAAGTTTTGGTACTTATGTAAACGACACGTTTATTATAAATACGCTTTAGACTTTACGCCTAGTAGGATATTGTACAGTCCATAAGTAAAATGACCCGTTTTATTTTTATAGGAATGAATAATATCTAATTAAGACTTACGTGTAGTAGGATATTGTGAAATGAAATGAATACACTTTATTGTACACCCCATTAAAGTAATCATACATGTAACAATGGTAAAAAAGCACATAAAAAAAAGAATGGGCATGCACAAATGGCGGCATATTGTGCTGCTCGTAAGTAACGTTTTACTTAAGAGTCATTACTCGTTCTAATTTTATAGGCCCTGGGCATTAGTTAATCGTCTTACGGTACGACAACAGTGCCAATATTTATAGCCAATAATCTAAGAAAACTCTAATACTGTCATTTGTTCTGAAAACGAAATAATATTAGCGAAAACGTAAAGAACCTACATTATTATTAAATAATCGTGCAATCGAAGTTTTCCCGAAGCTAAGTACATTTACAATTTCCTGACAATATCCTTAGGGCTTCGCGGACAGTCTAGGAACGCAGATCTAATCGAAATCTCGCGCTTGGAAATAAAATACACATTCCATATTTATATTGCAATTCCGGAGGCCTATATTCCAACCACATTCCTCTATCTTCCATATTCTTTGCCTTTGCTTATAACCGGCTTTATTGGTATAAAAGGACTTAAACTTGGCTATACATTGAACGGTCATTGATTGAGAATGTTCAACAAATAGAAGTCATATTGTGTAATTTATAGTTTCCATTATGTTATGTTTGTTATCTGTTATTTTATGTATGTTAATATTTGTGTCTTCTTGGGTTACCTGGAGGCCTGGAGAGCTTCTATTGCAACAGTCCTAGAAAAATTTAATAAGACTTTTCAAGAGCAATACAGTGGATATCACATTGTGTTATTAAATTGGTCAACGAGTAAGATAAATTGTACTAGCATTTCATTGGAAAATTACACATAATGGCTACTCTAAGGAAGAAATAATATTTTCGTTCAAATGTAAACAAATATTTTACGGAATAGTGACAAGAATTTATGGTAAAATTTATAAAAGTACTATATGTTTCACGTGTTGCCTCCGTACCATGATGTTATAGCCTTCGATTAATGTCTAATCTAACACTGAAGATAGAAGGTTATTTCAAATCGGAGATCGGTAGATCCTGAGATAAGCGTGTCAGACAAACAAGGAAACGAACTTTTCATATTTTATTAGTATAGATTTGTATATGAAAATAAGTCTATATTATTATATTTTCTTGGGTTTGTTTTAAAGCGAAATTTGCTGTACTTTTCATATTGAATAATAACAATTTTAAGAGGATTTTAAACGCGGTTTATAATAATAAACGTCGAGTTAAATAAGAATGTAAACGAATGTATATTAAGCGGCGTTTAAAATCCTTTAAATAGTAGTCTATATTATATTGGAAGGCTGGCTTTAATTGTGTTACCTGTATTTTAAAGGAATAAATAAATTTATAATTATTTGATTGAATTTGTGCCTTGGCAACATGATGTAAAGGGGAGGAAATCTAATTAGTAGGGGTAGATATGGAGAGGGTAGTTCTCTAAAACCTCGTATAAGTTCATTACGGGTTGATTCTTAGTGTAAATTACTTGGAAATACGGCTTGGACACCTACGAATTCAAAGTAGGTCACATTACTATTCTAAAAGCATATAAGAGTGAATTTGTTGGAATAAGTGTAAAGTGTATATCTAAGTCCTATAAAAAATGAGCCAAATTTTAAAATATCCTACCTTTTAAAGCTGAATATTTGAGTAGTACGTCGCATCTACTAATGAATTTTGATAAAATTTCGTACATTAATTAGGTGATTTGATAACATTTATTGATTAGTAGATCCCGAGATTGAGTTTAATCCGCGAGTTACAATAAAAAAGTTCGGTATCAATATTCCGAGGGCTAGGACCATTTTTTTGATTCGGTGTTTGAGGCAAGCTCAAAAGTTGTATGATGCCTCTACTATTATACCCCGACTTGGACTGGACTGTAGACCTGGTTGTTAAGTAGCGGGGTTTTTTTTAGACTAATAATAACTTTTTGCCAAAAAATAGAACCGACTTCTTCACTCTAAAAAGTAGAAAATAACTTTTATTTTATTTTTGTTGAAATCTTTACAAAGTCGGTGCAACAACTTGTTAAATTAAAAATAGATAAAGGCATTGATTTTGTATAGATTTCAACAAAAATTCCCTGTCGGGGTATAAAAGGAGAGGCATCATACAAGTTTTCAGTTGCCTAAAACACATCCTCAAATCTCCTAGCTCTCGGACGACAATTTCTATTTTGGTTTATAAAATAAAAATCTGTCATAACCACATATAGCTTAATTGACGTGTTGATTGATCAACGCCGAGCTGAAATCAGAGTTTTTTTAAATACAGTTGAGACTAAATGAGAATTGACATGTTATGATTGAACGATTGTTCTACTGTAGGCTTTAAGAACACGGTAGAATATTTTGTCAAAACGAAATAAAAAGATTTATCAGAAATCTAAATGAGTTACGGCCGATTTCAATATTCTATCTATCCCTTGTTTTGCTTACTAAAGTCAGGCAAATCTATCTATTTGCACTTACTTTGATTTCAATATGGTGTCAACGGATAGCCTTTGTTATGAATTTTGACAATCAAATGTCATTAAATCTGAGATTACAATCTATCTATAATCTTTGATACATTATTGAAACGGCCGTTAATAATTTTACAAAACATATTTTACGTTTCCTGTGAACATCTAGCATAAATGTGTTACAATAAAACTCGATATCAGTTCACCCGTTCAACGTCCAACACCTTGGAAATAATTAATGAAATTGGAAAACTTTGCACTTTGAATGAAGCACTTAAAAAAAGCCTTTGAAAGCAAGAAGAATATCAGTTACTGAGAATCTTATCGCGCACTGATTGCCTTCTTCAAAGTAAATTCAATAGCTCAACTCTTCAATTATCAAGTTTATTATACACTAGTTGTTCCTAGCGGCTTTGCTCCCATAGCGTAATATTAAAAAGCATGTTTATCAAGGATAATGCACGATTCAAATGACAAAAGAATTTTTAAAATCGGTGAGAAACTATTTAATTCAAACAGACAAACAAAAAATCAAATCTTTCCTCTTACTACTGTAAATGTAGATGATAATAAAATTTGATGCTTATAGATCGATAAAGAGTATAATTATCACTTAATCTGTCTTATAACCTTTCTGTATACGAAGTTTCATCAAAGGCCGTATAGTCAATCAACAAACATCCAAACAGACAAACCTTCACATTTATAATATTAGTAGAATTTTTAGCTTATTTTTGTAAGCTAACAGAGAAGTAGCATTATCGCCTGACCTTAAGTGACTTCCGCAGCCCATGAACACAACAACAGTCAAGGAGGTTAGGGGATCAGAAATTAGGGAACAGAGAGAACAGGAGGATTAAAGGGAGGGGGGGGGCTTACCGTTAAGAAGCGTTCTATTCTAGGCGGTCCGTGGTCCTGAAAGATTCTATATAAAAGTTGATTAAGTTGATTATTTGTTGAACAAAATTGATTAAGCGGTGCGTAAGAACACACAAAGTTTATCATTCTCTAATCAAAAAATAATTTGTAATAGTTACAGTGCAATTTGAGACATAACTACTAAAAATAAATAAAATTCAGTGTTGTTAATAACTCGGTGTCAAGTGCCCTAAAAGTATTGTTCTGTATTAAATACTTAAAACAGTATTTTTATCTACAAGTTCGAATAAACTTAGGTGCCGTGAGTGCTTTTGATCAAAACGCGTAAGCGACGCGTATTCCACGGCGCTTACGACCTTTTTTCCGAGACCTGCGTGTACGACGTGATTGAAGCTAAGTATACATCTAAGCGCTTTAAATTTGTTAGTACGGCTAAACGCATCTGCTTTAGACATTGCTTACAGCGCTTCGCTTATTCACTTCATATTGAAATTGAATTTTGCTTAATCATGCCGGTAAGATACTGTGCCGGTTGTATGAAAGTTATAAAGAGCAGAGATGGATTGCAATGCTTTACGTGTAATGATTGGTACGATATAATTTGCGCGAATATAACAGAAAAGCGTTTTAAATTAATGAATACCGAGGCCAGAAATTCATGGCAGTGTCCAAGTTGTCATAGCAAACAGCCAAAAAATGATAATACAAATACACCTGTTAGACCATACCGAGATGCTAGTCCTACAAATATTTCCCCTTTGAGTGACGCGCAGCACTTGGACACAGCATACGACTGTAATACATTGCTTAAAGATATAACCGGAAGCAAGCTGAGAGACATGATCAGGCAGGAAATAGAGCAGGCCTTACGGGACACATTAAAGAATTTGGTAGGCGAGCATTTTTCGAAAATTAATGATTTATTAGCTACTTTTCAAGAGTCACTAACTTTTTTTAACGGGCGCTATGAGGAAATGAAAACTACACTAGAAGAAAAAACCCACATTATAAATAAATTAGAAAAAGATAACTCGACGCTCCTTCAAACCGTGAATGACATGAAAAAAAGTTTAAATTCACTAGAGCAACATGCGCGTTCCAGCAACATTGAGTTACAATGCGTACCCGAACACCGAAGTGAAAACTTAGTAAATACCATCTTACAACTTGGCAAAGTAATCAAATGTGAAGTTAAGGACTCTGATATATTACAGTGCTCAAGGATAGCTAAACTTAATACACAAAATAATCGGCCTAGATCAATAATTGTAAAATTTAATAGTCCGAGACTACGAGATACTTTCCTTGCCGCTACATTCACATTCAACAAAAAAAATACCGATAAGTTGAATACAAGCCACCTCGGTATAGCTACTGAAACCCCAACACCTATATACATTATGGAACATCTGTCACCAACTAACAAGCATATACACGCGGCCGCACGAATTAAATCCAAAGAATTAAAATATAGATTTATATGGGTTCGTAACGGAAAAATTTTTATGAAAAAGAATGAAACATCAGAAACTATCTTAATAAGTAGCCTAGAAAAACTAAGTTGTGTATCATAATATGTATTAATAGAAAAATGTCGACGAGATTGTTGCGAGATTGCTCATGTTCATTTTATTTCTATTTTTTTTAAAATTCGATCCAATTAAAATTTACTATCAGAATACAAGAGGTCTCCGTAGCAATTTGGTCGATGTGCGCCAGCATGTACAAAGCATGGATTATGACGTTTACATTTTAACTGAGACATGGCTTTGCAGTAGTATCTTTGATGCGGAAATATTTAACAATGAATTCGTTGTATATCGCAGGGATCGTGAAACGTCTAGTTTGAATTGCCATAAGAAAATGGGTGGAGGTGTTTTAATTGCCGTATCAAATAAAATTAATTCTCATCAAATGCAAACATGGGAAAGTAATTGTGAGGACCTATGGGTTACAATTGATCTTTGTACTACAACATATGCCAGGGCATCACTCAAAATTTGTGCGGTATACTTAACCCCTCCTGTAAAAAATGAATTACTAGATCACTTTATCGAGAATTGCAATAGGATATTAGACAGATTTAACGATAGTCTGACTTTGATTGTGGGCGATTTCAATTTAAGCTGCATAACCTGGGTCTTAAACGAAGCTGATAGTCAGTATCCCATTGCGTCCAGTTGTAGCTCGGGCTATTTGAAGGATAGGTTGCTCGATTTTATTGCGTTACATAATCTCACTCAATTTAATTATATTAAAAACTTTCAAGATAAAATTTTGGATCTTGTGTTATCAGATATTAACCAAATACAATTGTCTGAATGTTCCTATCCCATACGCGAAGTTGATAAATATCATCCTCCATTAAAAATACTTCCTCGTATTAGCGCAAAATACAACACTATACTAAAACCAAAAAAAATTAATTTCTATAAAGCGAATTACGTCACTATTAATAATTTAATAAACAAAATTAACTGGGATATCGAATTGTGGCCCTCAGATGATGTAAACAGTATGGTTTCCAATTTCTATATCAAAATTAATGACATCATCAAAAAACATGTTCCTGAAACTAACTGTTATGGTGGTAAATATCCTCCTTGGTTCACTTTTAGACTCATAAAATTACTGAAACGCAAAATTAGATTACACAAAAAGATTAAAAAATACAAGAATCCCTTAGACATGATTGAATTAAAATACTTGAAAAAAGAATCCATATTACTAACGAAACAATGTTACAAACAATACATTGAAAAAATCGAAAACGCCATTAAAACTAACCCTAAATATTTTTGGACACATGTTAAAAACCTACGAAAATGTAACAATTCCTATCCTTCACTTATGAGTTTGGATGACGAACAAAGTAACTGTCCCAAAGAAATATGTAACCTCTTCGCGAAGCATTTCTCGTCTGTATATATTACCAAAATAGCCTCTAATAATCTCTGTTCCGTAGACTACTCTGACGCTATCGGTCCTGGATTGACTTCTATCTCCATAACAGAACGTACTGTGAGGAAAACACTGATGACCTTAAACTTTTAAAAGGAGCTGGTCCGGACAATATACCTCCAATCTTTATTGAGCGTTGTGCTGAATCCCTGTCTTTGCCTCTAGAAAAAATTTTTAACACTTCCTTAAAAACAGGTATTTTTCCTTCCCTCTGGAGACATGCGAGGATTGTACCTGTTCACAAGAGTGGAAAGCGTGAGGTTATTTCTAACTACCGTCCCATTTCTATTATTTCCACATTACCTAAAATATTTGAATCGCTTGTCTATCGTCAATTATACAAATACCTACGCCCATTCCTATCGGCAAGTCAACACGGCTTTGTAACGAAAAAATCAACCAATACAAACCTTGTCACATATGTAAGTGATGTAATGGCGGCAGTAGATGAGGGCCTGCAAGTGGACGCAATCTATACAGACTTTTCAAAGGCCTTTGACAAAGTGTGCCATACCATATTAACACACAAACTACAGTCACTAGGTATATCTGGACCTATCCTTAATTGGTGTAAATCGTACCTTAATTGTAGAACTTCTTCAGTTGTTATCAATGGCACTGAATCCAATCTTTTTTACGCAAGTTCAGGCGTCCCTCAGGGCTCTAACTTGGGGCCGC
>LQNK01000242.1:320696-349777 GCA_001586405.1 Phoebis sennae
AGATCGAAACAGTACTTCAAGCCGGCCCACCGACTTCAGCTGTATAAGGCTCAGGTGCGGCCGCATATGGAGTACTGTTCTCATCTCTGGGCGGGAGCCCCACAGTACCAACTCCTTCCTTTTGATCGCATCCAACGTCGGGCTGCTCGAATTGTCAATGATCGCAGGCTTTCCGGTAGGCTCGATCCGTTATCGATACGAAGAGATGTTGCATCCCTTTGTGTCCTGTATCGAATATATTATGGGGAGTGCTCGGAGGAATTGTTCGAAATACTACCAGCCGCACAGTTCCACCACCGCACGTCTCGCCGTAATCTCGCCTTCCATCCACACCATCTGGATGACTGGCGATCTACGACCGTGCGCTTCACCCGCAACTTCCTGCCTCGAACGGTGAAGCTGTGGAACCACCTCCCATCTGCGGTATTTCCGAACAAGTTCGACATTGGGGCCTTCAAGAGACGAGCGTATATGTCCATTAAAGGCCGGCAAAGCACCTGCGACACTCCTGGTGTTTCAGGTGTTCATGGGCGGCGGTGATCACTTAACATCAGGTGACCCACTTGCTCCTTTGCTTGCTCTGCCATAAAAAAAAAAAAAAAAATAATAAATTTTATTTTTATATTTGATAGGCTGTATTGGCACATCTTGTTGGGAATGCATTTTATTAAATTTATAAAGACTACCTGATGATGATTCGAAACCGGTTGTAAATTATATAAAGTTTATTAATAAATGTGTAATTTTTTAATAAATAATAAATTTATATAAACAATAATTCACTTACGTAACTGAAAAGTCATTATATTTGACGATAGTTCTTAATTAAGTATTTACTTGTAAGTATATAAAAAAAACAATTTCAATGAGGTTTATTATTCAATATTTAATAGCGTTATTTTATGTTAAAATGTAAAATTCCATAGTGATTGCAAGTGGAAATGCACTACAATTGTAATGTTCATTGACGTATACTGAGGGTGACCTGGAGCTACTTCCAGGTGAAGGAGTAAATATTATATAGTTGTGAGCCGGTACGGTTTCTGATTAAGTGCAGAGTAGACTATAAATACAGCAGGTACAGGTACAAAACGTGCAATCCTAGTGTATTAAAACACACGTCACAAAGAATAAAACTATTTGCAACAGCGTTCCAAGGGGTATTTAATTGTAATATTAAATATGAATAAATGAATAAATGAAAACTCTTTGTTTTGTACAAAAAAAAACTCTTTATCGTATAAAGACATAAAAAATCGTTTCAGTTATAAACTTATAATGTACTTTACACAAAAGGCAACCCTATCGCTTCAGAGCGATTTCTTTCAGGAAACGTTTCTTATTGGACAGATAGTCGTAGCAGAGGCATAAAGATATCTCTGTCTGACTCTCCGATATACTTAAATAAAATTACATACTGTAATTTAAACATAAATTATACATGTACCTGTGCTTAGTCTCTAGCTAAGCCTTGATTGTAACCATAACGTGCTTATTCATAGCAGTGAGAATTGGGCCGTCTTGGTTCAAATTTCATGATTAATATTACAGCAAAGAGGTATGTTCGATCCAAGAAAAACCTTGTATTATGACAGAATCGTTTGAAGAAAAACGTTAAAACAAACCATTAAATCGTAAAAATATAATTTGACTTCTAGATCGCCTCGAGTTTCAAAAACTATCAAATAAAAAAATATTACGTTTTTCTTCCGAGACTCAGTAGCCTGAATCAGAAAACGGGTTAGGAGTATTTCTCCGTTATCAGAGATCATGTTAAGCCACCCATTCTGCATGAAATTTCTTCGATTTAGATTTTCGTTCGGATAACGAGAGTAAAGGGAAGAGAGTTTACCTTAGATATAATTTATGCGCTACCTCCTGCGCTTTTGTCACGTTCAAGCGTTCTGTGTAACCGCGTACGGCGCAGGCGCACGGTGAATTAAACAAATATTCGATTCGTTTTCACCTGTTCAGTGCAAACAGGCACATGTCATTTTTTCAAGTCACAATATCCGCTCCGCAATTCTTTCAGCCCTGTATGCCAACTCTCACAACATTCACTAAGTTAAAACCACACGTAATGAAAATCAGAAGAACCCTTGTACCACATCCAGCTAACAACTACATTCTTGGAAATTTTAACGCAACGCCATCTCCGCTAACGCGAGGAATAAAACTGCTCAATGACATGCTCGCTTATAGCCATGAAATTGATGTATTTAATATGTGTTTAAGTAAATTTAAAAGAAGTATTGTATACTATCTAAGTTACAGATAATTGTTCAGATACTTATTATTTACTTATATATTTAATGACCTTGTAATGCTTTGGGTTATACCTGTAAATTACTTGTGTGTGAAATAAAGAAATAAAGAAGTAAATAAATAAATAAATAAATCTAGTCCCAAACTAAGCAAAACTTGTTCTATGGAAACTAGATAGCCGATAGACATACTTAAACATACTTTTTTGTTGTAAATACTATAGATATATTAACACCCAGACAGTAGAAAACAATGTTTATCACATCATAATTTTCTAACCCGTGGAAATCGAACCCACACCCTCTGGTGCAATAGACACTGACGTATCCGCTGAGCAATCGAATAAGATTATAACTAAAAAATAAAGTATTCACAGTAACATACAATAGATGTTTCACGGTCATTCCGAGTATGGAAGTACTCGTCTTGCGTTTTCACAGAATATCAAGTGAATAAAAGCTTCGATTCTACGTATGTGAACCTTATTACGATTTCTTAGTTCTACTTAAACCACTTATGCTATTTTCTAGATAAAATAACATAACAGTTTGTAAAAGCACATTTTTATCCCTTTGACAACATACATGGCGGATAATATTTGTATTTTTAAATGATACAAGAGTTTTATTAAAATTACTTAGAAATCCTAGCAGAACGTACTTATTTTACTCAAGGGTAAAAAATATAATTAAGTATTATTTGAAAATATCTCCTATTGGTACATAAAAATTATTGAAATAGTTCCCTGGCTTATAATCAAAAAGACTGGAATTAAAAGCGAAATAACTTTTTTGGGAGCTTTAAGCGTCTGGTAAACATACTGACAGAAAGAATTTTAACAATATTTTTAACTCAGTGTTAAATTCACCTTATGTTACAAATCGCGTGGCCACGGGTCAGAATACACGCGTCGCCACTTAATTTATACCTGTGGGTATCGTAGGAGGCTGCAGAGGGTAATACTGCTGCATAACATCTTCAGCAATACAAGATTTTAAGCCGAGCATTGCCCGCTCGTAAGCTCGCACCGGTGAATTGACCATCCCTTTAGCAGAAGATCTGCGCGAAGCATGCATCTCTTCCATCCTGTTCTATTCCAATTTCCCATAATTAATTCTCTCCTTATTCACCCCATTCCTTTCAAACCAGCAAGGCATCTGCGTCACTTTGATAATGTAGATGTTCATAGGATTTTAATGATTTTAAAAACATACTAACTTAACAATCCACAATAAGTATGTTTTACAAGGCATATCCGTTGTTTTAATCATTTTAACTATTTATAAGTCAAAATTACTGTAATTTAGAAGTTAATTTGCATGAATTTAATTTTAATTGTACACGTGATTGGGATTGTCTAAATAGCCTCACGTCACAAAGAGTTCCGAACGAAAAACCAGCGCTGGTTACCTGTAACCAGCACGATGCTGAGTTCCAACCCTTTCGCACCTATTATTATGTGCATATCTATTTATTTGTTTTATATATTTCTTTAATTTATCTTTGTTACACATATCAGCATAATCGTCGCAAATAAACATGTTTCTTTCTTACTTTCAAAATATTTTCAATGTCTTTCTTTATACTATACGCTTTTTTATCTATACATAGCATAATGCTAAGTCATCATCGTACTCATTCTTTCGACTGGTAAATTTTATTAATAAAACTCGTAATATTCTATGTATAGAATAATGACACAATGTTTTTTTCTATACATAGTATAAAGCTAAGTGTCTACATGTCATCATCATACTCATCGACTTTCACGTATTCATATTCTATGTATAGAATGTCACACAGGATCCGTGCAGTGCGGTCCAATGGACGCATCCTCCATGCAAATAATGAATCCGAAACGTGTCGTACGCAAGTCAACGCCTAGCTAAAGGAATATGCATTTGTGTCACGTATGTGTCCATAATATCTCGTATGCAACTGGTTGTATTTCTTAAAATTTCCCAACATGGATGAAAAGTGGAAGGTGTTATAAAATAAAAACGTTACTAGTAGCTCGTCCTGAGCTAGTACTCGCATTGTAATATATAAATCAAGACTTTTTATTTGAAACCACACTGAATATATTCATATGAAAATCGCCTATTTTACCACCCCTACCTACTTTACCCCCCACCTATTTCGATCATTTTTGTACTCGAGATTTTTCCTAATCCATACTATTCATTTACGAAATTTTATCAGGATCGTACAAACCATACTCCAAATATCCTCGGACAAACATTCACCTATTTGACCTCCTATCTTCGTAACCCCTCCACCGATTTCGCTCATCTTCGAACTAGACTTTTTTTGTGTAAACTATCTACCTATAAAATTTAATAAAGATCAAATAAGCAATACTCATGTTATCGTCACATATGCAATATAATCAAAACCAGATGAACAATAGTCAAGTTATGGTCTATAGTTATTCATACTAACATATAAACCATCCATGGTCATCTCCACTCTGAGACCTCGATCAAAAATAAAATCGCGACGCAGTTTACTCACTGATATTAAAAGTCCGAAATTAATTGAAACTTTGCGATTGCGACCGCGTGACAGATTTACATACTTTTTATGAAAGAGATTTTTAATAAAAATACATTGAAGCTTCCCCTTTAGGCCAATTTAATTATCACACATAAAATGTACGCTCTGATGGATTAAAAACACTTTTGATTCTAGGCTGTATGGTTATTTTTTGACTGTACATAAAATACCTACTTTCATATTGTTTTTAATATTGCGTTCATTATTTTGCCACATGCATGTATAAGCTTAGCTCACAGTATGTTTTTTATTTTTTATTTTTATTATAAGAATCTCCAACAAAGAATACACATTACATTCTACAAAATATTGCTTATCAAGTAACAAATTGTGTTTCTTTAATTAAAGGAAATTACAACTTTCACAAAAGGTTAAGATTTTTAGAATGGTTAGTTTACATGTTTTCAAGTGACAGTTATATAATAATGCATGTGTTCTATTTGAGGATGTCCATAAGTCACATAAAATTACACTGATAAAAAAGATCAGGAATAATATTCTAAAACTGAAATTAAATCCTACTAATTATAAATGCGAAAGTTTGTGAAGATGTATGTCTGTTTGTTACTTTTTCACGTAAAAACTACTGAACCGATAGTGATGAACTTGGTATACATAGAGGTAAGGGTTAAGAACAACATTTGCCACGGGAGGGTTATGGCTTTTAGAATCTATTTTCATACAATGGCCTTTAATTATTCCTCCGATGATCACTAATATGCTTCGTTTATAACTGGTCGTTTATTTTAGTTGCGGTTGATTTATATTTTGTCAGTTTATAGTGTTATTCCAATATAATTTTAATAAATTTGAGAAGAACAATTTATATGTTGTTGGAAATTGTTTGAAAATAAAAATAAAAGTCATAGAGCTTACAGTGTAGACAAAAATACACAATACCAGCGAAAGTATCAGACATTTTTTTTTTTATTTTATTCGTTACCCACTTACCGATTTTGCTCAATTTTTTGTTAACTATTCCTACAAAGTTTAATCAACGATACTCCAGATATTGTCGGCCAAACATTTGTATTAACATACAAACATATAAACATACAAACATGCGCTCACTGGACTGATTCAACTCTCAAACCTCGCTTCGCATACAAACAAAAAAATATATATTTACATCAAAAAATCTGTAGTCATTCAGCTGTATAAAATACGTTATTTCAATAGAGACGAAGTAAGTGCGTGCAAATGGTAGCATACAAGTGTATAAAGAATCTTTATAAGCGCCTATTAAGATAACATAATGTGAAAAGGAAGTTTACTGTATTCACAGCATAATACGAACAATTATAGAAACAGTTTACGATGAATATCGGGAATGTTGTGTAGATACATTATAAATTAGCTACATAATGTTCTACAGCCTATAAAATAGCCTTTATCACTTAGAAAACATGTAAGCTACATTTATTAGCTTTCTAACGGTGATATCATTTTTGATACCAGCCCAGTAGTTTTTGTGAAAAACACATTACAAACCTTCACAGAAAGACACAAATTTTTAATTTTTATAACATCAACATAGAAGTATATAAAATTTTAAAATTATTTATCTATTATTCCACTAAATTGACAACAAAATCATGGAACATAAAACAGTTATTATTTATGAATTTTGTTGTTTCATATTCTTTATGAAGCTTAATTTTAATAGACAAAATGAAATAGGACAATTATTATATCCGAGCGTCTCTACACTCCATTCTTATCTGAATCCTATAAAATATCAGGAAGTGAAAAGTTGCAGTTGACTTTATTCGGTTCAGTGATTTTTAGTTATCCATCCATAACGTCTAACGAACTACTATAACTGGGTATGGCGACGCGGCGTAACTTCCTTTAAAATTAATTTAAATAAATTTAACATTGTACTTAGAAATTATAATATTATTATTGTTAGATTCATTTAAATTGTGACGTCATATTGTGATACCTTTGTTACAAAATGCACTATTAGTAGAGGGCGAGGCGATGTCTCCATTTAAGAAGGCTTGTTGGCATACCAACAACCTATATGAGCAATTTGATACTCCAATTCACGATTATCTATTTTTGCTTTAATTTTATTAATTTTCCTTTTTTCGGCCAGAAGCTGCCGCGCGAAAACTTACTCCAAATGTACAATACGCTCAGGATTTCCATTTACAGGAACTTTAAAGTTAAGAAAGCGATCCTCTACCCTTTCAAAATTTACGTTGACATTTGCTTTTAGCTCCATAAAACCGTTACTTACAATAATATACTATTGAATTTTTCCGCAAATTCCTATATCATAACTGCTTGCGAACCTAGCAAAATATAGAGCATTAGGCTATCTTTAACCCTTAAAAATTCTAAATAAATATAATTGTATGAAATTGTATTTTAGGAGACTCATTAGGTCTCTAACGCACAAACGGATAGGATAGTTTAGAGATGTTTCAGGTCTCCATAGCACCAGCTGAAAGTCCTTCGAACGATGAAACGAATAAAACGATGCCGCAACGAACGTGTTAATGAAACACAAAATTTCTAAGGGAGACCTCTCCTGTATTTTATTTTGCTCCATCCTTTTTCACGTTTAATAGCTAATGAACTTTATTTTCAACAATAAACGGTGGCAAGACCTGTTGCATTCACGACCCCACAAAGGTTGCAAAGCTAAATTTCGTGTGCTATTTCCCTGAAATTCATAAAAGCCACTAAATTGGAGAATTGTTTTAAACAATGTATTTTGACAGTGAAAATGTTTGTGAAAATGGCTGCAGTTGGCTTATATTTGGAACAACTGGATTTTGTAATTAGTAAATGTGTAATGTATTTGCAATACAAAATTTCATTATCTATTATAAGATGACGATTGAGTAGTTTAATTAATATGTTAGTATGTTTGCATTTACTTTTTATTTTGCTCATAACAATGTAAATATAAATGAGAACACATTATCTACGAAGCAGAATTTCTAATGGATCTTTTCATACAGCTATGTAATTTCCGTTGTAATTTTAATATTTCCGTTCTAATTTTAAATTTATCTTCTCATTAGATGAATTCTTTCGATATCTTTAACTTAACTATTTCAGGTAGCTTCGCTCCCGTAGCATAATATTAAAAAGCCTAGTTGTCACTCAGTGAAGGAGCTTTCTAATGCTGAAAGAATTTATGTGTGGAAACATTGCAAACATACATACAAACACACATGTTTTCCCCATTTTTGATAGTAGTATAGATTTACGGAATAAACAGCACTAAACGTTTAGCTTTTCAATATCTTTTATATGTTCGGAATAGTCGCATGGTCACATTTAACGATTACACTCTAATATAATTAATATACGGTCATAAAGGTTTAATACCCACGTGCGCAATGTTATGACGTCTGGCTCGGACAGACTCTTCTCGTTAACGTTCTATATATTCTTTTATCGTTAACGACTCAATTAGTCTAATATCCGTGATAAAATTAAAAGACCATTAAGCACAATATATAATGTATGGATATTATATGAAGGTTTTTTTACGTCATAACAGCATATGGTTCACCTCATTTTAAGTTACAGTGTCATAAGCGCTTTAGCCAGCTTTAGGCTAATGAAGTGGTAAGACCTAATGAAAGGAAGTAAATTTAAAAACAAATAAATAAATATAATAAATATTCTTGAACATTTAGCAAAACGCCATCTAGTCCCAAATTAAGCAAAGCTTGTACAATGGAAACCAGATAGCTGATAGACATACATTAATATACTTTTTTATAAATATTACTATATATACTTTAGATAAATGAACACTCAGACAGTAGAAAATATCTTTACCTCATAATTTTCTATTCGTGGGGATCGACTGCGCCAATCGGATCGTCAGAAGTCGTCAGAAAATTAATTTACTGAGAATACAGGCTTAATTGATAGTAATGATACTAGTAAGTACTACGACTATTAAGTTATAGCTCAGTTCTGAAAATTGCACATTTACGGATGCACATTTTAATGAATTTCTAAAAACTACTGTACTTTGATTTACACCGTAGTTCAATAAATTATTAAGGAGGGATCCGAGACATATTAAATTGCTGGAAGCTGTAGTTTGTCGCTATCGCTAAATATTGCTAAGTTTTCCTCTTCAATGTACGGCTAAGCAGGTTAATTCCAGTTCGCACCATTCCTGAGTGCCCCAGATTCGTGTCGATCCCTTCTCCGGGCATGCGTAAAGCTCACCTGTTGCGTTAACCCGCTTCCCAAATATGTCAAGTTCGCGGCCACGCTCCTAGCGAAAATGGGGCCTGTAGTACTATATTGTTTAGGCATTGAAGACCGATTAACACGCTGTTTAACGACAATTTAATTCTCTCTTAACATAATTATTAATAAGCGGGAAATAAAACTATTTTTATGAAGTCATTTTAAATGATCACCACCGCCCATGAACTACATGTACAAGGATAGTGGTAATACGTTGACAGTTTTAAAACAGAACGGATGAAAGGAAGGAAAATAAGATGCAATGAGTGATATATTCAAAATGAGATCATTTATAACAGGGATGGAGAACCTTTAAAAATCAACGTGTCATATTTCTTATAGAAGATTACAGAGTAACATACATGTGTACTGTATGTATGTTAGTCTGTAAGGTATTTATCGTATAAAATATATGATATGGGTATGTAAAATTAATGTGTCTGTTACCTGATGAATAAAGTCATTTACGCGTTCCGAAATAAGGTAATATTTGTAATAAATACTCATCAACTCAAGAGGCGTAGAACTGGAAGTTTGAAGGTAATACAGAATTGCTCGCGTTATTTTCTCATAACAGAATAAGGGTACCACATAAAGGATACAAACCTTTTTATTACATAATGAATTTCGTGATAGATGATGTGCCCAATACATTGTGCGTGCGTGCCATTGGTTCACCATCCCCGATTAAGATGATGCTTAAAAATAAACAACCAATGTTATATTATATAGATGTACCATTATATTTTGGACCATGTCATGTGTACACACATAGAACATCTACATATGACTATAGGGTTTCCGAATACTGGTTTTGCAATACGGCACAGCTGTGGACCATACAAGGGACAGATGTAGCAACATCCCCGGACCCGCAGATGCTTCGAGCATCCCAGGGTACCCTCACTCGTGGCTTTAACATCGAGGGGGTCACCTAATAAAGTTTATCTCGTAGCATAGATAAATCAACGGAGACGCGCCCCAATATTTTTGTCAATCGTTGACAGTATATGTATGCAAGCTTCCGCTTGTGTAAGATCCTATAGGTATACTATCACACTCATTGGCTATGTGGGCACATGCACGCTAAAATAAATAGAGTAATCATGACAAAGTTTGCGATTATAGTAAAACATCTCCAAATTCAAAAATTCGTGGTGCACGTCGTCGTGGATGGCACTATCTATATTATTTTAAATCTATTTCCTTCTGTGAAATAAATTAATTCATAAGTAAATTTCATTTTTTTGCGTCTGCGCGATCGGTCCAATTTAATTACCAAGTCTCTGAGATACCATTGAAACAAAATTATTTTATCAAACATACATAAAAGAAATCAGATGTAAATAAGACATTCAAAGAATTAATAATGTAACAAAAAATTGTTTTGAATTCCGTCGATAAGAAGCCTAGTCGAAAAAGAAACATTCGAAGAAGTTGGGAAATTTTTGTGGTCGCGAAACCTTAGCAACATTCATAAGCAAAAATTAATATAATATATTGTTGTACTTTCAAAGGATATTATTTTCAGCTTGGTATTTTGCGGCTTCGTATTGGTTTTTAATTCTTGTTGGTGGTCTATACGTTAACGTACCTGTAATTTTGAGAATTCAACCGTTCCTCTCTATAAATTTGCAAATCAACAAATTCATACATGATTTCGTAGTGTATTGTGTCTAATGATTATATAATATTACTAACTGTGCGTCGCGGTTTATCCTGCGTACATCTGTTTTACGTCTACCTGCATGGTAAATTTCAACCCCCATAACATAATATAAGATATTATATGTTATGATAATTAGATATATTTTACTCAAATCAACATCATTTATAAATAATAATAAAAAATCACTTATTTCGAACAATAATATTATCATAGATAAATTATGTCGCCCAGGTTCCTGAGATAGTATAACGTAAGTATAGTAGATAGTAGTTTTTCAGGAACCTGGGCCTTCCATTTTTAACATTTATACACAAAAAAAACAAATAGTAAAAATTATATAAAATGATTAATTTAAATAGAGACTATTCAAATCTACATCGATTAAAAATCCCGTCGTCTTTTTGCGTAAAGCTACACAATATTGCCTATAGGTGTCATTATTATAGCTTCAAGGAAATCCGGAGGGAAAACATTTCATTAAGTCAAGGGCTGCAATTAACACTATATTACTTAGTTGGCCATCATGATTTTCTACGAGATTTCTTTGCGCCTGACGCAATCTTCTTCACAATTTGCTTTTCATCTTAAATAATATATTTATTTAAACCGATATAAAATTATAACAATCCAAATTTTAATTTTAACAAATGTAACAAACATTTGTTTATGTTCATGCAATGAAATAAACATTTATAAAGACTAAACTTCAGATTATTAAAAATGACGTCGGTTTCCGGATCCCGTGTTTATAAGATTAATTAATTAATTAATTAATTAAGAATTTCCGGGATTAGAAGTAGCCTATATGTTATTCTGGATTCTCCTTACCTATCTGAAAAATTTTCATCACTATCGGTTCAGTAGTTTTTGCGTGAAAGAATAACAAACAACACAACAAGACTCACTAACTTTTGCATTAATAACATTAGGATTATGCAAACCCGCTAAAATATCTATCTATAGATAAATAACTGTAAAACGATCATAACAATTAAGGCAGTCGTAATCGAACCCCAATTAGAGAACTAATTTATCTGCTAATTGAATAATCTCAGATCATGGAAACGGATCTGGTTAAGTATAGATCCTCTGGTAATCTGTCGGTATAGTTTGAGCTTCAGGACTTAGGGAATTTCAAAGTATTAGCCGCTAAGACCATGGTAGTATTTAACGTAAAAACTAAAATTTGTTTAAATAATGTTTATTAATATATTAATAAATAAATAAAATAAATATTCGGGATATTTAACACCATGCCATCCAGTTCTAAACCAAGCAAAGCCTGTACACTAGATAAATGATAGTATAGATAGATAATGAATATTAACCATACGTTTTATTTTTTTGTAAATACATACATACTGTACATAGTTAAACACGCAAACAGTAGAAAATTACAATATTCATCACATCATAATTTTCTACTCGTGGGGATTGAACCCACACCCACCGGTGCACAGACTGACGGCGGCTAACCTAGTGTGCGTAATTGTTTATAATTGTCATAAATCAATACATATAATAAAATCGTAGCAAGTCCGAATTTGTACATTGAATATATTGGGGAAATTTTAATACAGGGCGTTAATATAAGGGATACAGAAGGCAAATCAAAATTTTTTTTCTTCCATGTCTGTCTCTCTGTCTGTCTGTCTGTCTGTTTCTTTGAACATCTACTCCTCCAAAACTACTGCATGGATTGAGATGAAAATTTACATAATTGCTGATTACATTATAGGCTAACATAATATGTATGATTTATCCCGGAAAATTAAGTGGTTTCCGTGGGATGGAGGCTTAAAAATTTATATTGTTTTTGACTGTACATGAATGAAGTTATGCAAATTAATTAGCACTCTACATGATATTTCGGTCATAATAAAGTATGAATTTCTGAACAATAAAGGTTATAATTATTGATATGATACCTACACAAATGTATAAACCATCAACATTTAATGTCGTTTTAACAAAAATTCGCTACTATTGTATAAAGAAATAATAAAACAAACCCACATTTTTTCAATTTTATTTATCTTCGGTTTTTTAAGATGTACATACTTTTATAAGAAAAACATATTTCAACATAAACAACTTAACCACTATATAATATATCTGACAAAAGCAATAGGCGTTTGGCCATATCGTAGATCGTACGTAGGTCTCCTTCTAATAGTTGCTATAGTTTTCCACAAACGTTTTCATCCATGCTTCTATTCGATATTTTTTCAGCAATTCCAAACTAAGAAATATTGTCAGAGTAGAGATATAAATACTCCATCTACCACAAAATTGCCTTCTTCAGCGTCTAAATAATGCTTAAAATGCTTAATTATTGATAATATTTCTAACAATTTTGCTTAGAATAACGACAAATCGGTATTTTGACTTATCAAAGTCTGAAAATGTCAGACACTTCATAGTTTATTTTTTATTGAAAAAAAAAGTATTTAAGGTATATTAGATGTTTTTTTTTTCATATAAATCGAGTTTAAAAATTATTTTTTGTGAATAAACGTCTCAATAATAACAATAATGTGTCACCGTGAACGAAATACATTCAAATAATGGTTTATTATTTTTTTTAATATAATCGTAAATGATCATCTAAAACTGTAACGTGAAAAGGTCATCACTAATTTATGACGTAATTTCACTCCACATATCGAAACTCATTTCACTTCACTTGAGCGACATTGACGTTACAGAATACTAAAAATATGAGAATCGAAGTGATTTTCGAAGTGAGGGTGAGAGTCGAGAAGAGATTCGAAATCGAAAATCTTGTTTTACAGAATCGACCAGCAGGTGATTGAAACAAGAAAATATTTTATATGATTAGATAAAATGTCCGCAGATCTACAATTAAATTTTATTTCATCAACATTTGTTCAGTAAAAGCGAAGATATGTTGGAAAAACATGAAACGTTAAACGCCGCCTTACCAATTGCTTTAGCAATTACTTCTCAATAAATTATAAAGATTAAGTATTAATTATTATTATTTTACATTTTCTTTGGTTCCATATAAGTTTTAACGAGTAAACCCCCCCCCCCCCCTGAGCCCATTTTAGGGTAAAAGAAGAATGCATAAAGATTGCTCTCAGAGTGTTGTTTGTTCGCAGAGTATTTCAATTTTCATGCCAATTTGCTAATTATATGAAATGTCCATTAGTTTGGTTCAGTAATATTATCAAGGTAATACTATTTTAAGGGATATATGGGATACCAAAAGCAAACCAATATTTATGTATTGAATTTCTTACTTTACATGTGACTCAGTGTCTTAAACAAGATTACCGTTTATTCAAACCTAGGGGGCCCGGAGACCGGGGGCCGGGGTCCAGGGGCCAGGGGCCAGGGGCCGGGGGCTGGGGGCCGGGGGCCTGTGGCTGGGGGCGTGCGCGAATATTTTTTTTTTGTTTTGTCATAAGTCTCACTTTCTTCGTTCTATTATTTCTTTAGGGAACATAGGGAGGATGGAATCGGCAAAGATTGCACCTACATACATATTTTGTTGAGGTAGATATATCTCAGATTTTTATTTTGTTTTTAGTTGATTTATTGTATGAGTATTCCTTATGTAATCTGAACATACTTTCCTAGAAATTGTCCTAGAGACTATTAAGTTACTGTTAAGTTTTTAGAAAACATTGATATAAAATATTGGTTCCGATTGAATTTTAAAATTATACAGACGAGCGTGTAATTGAAATACTTATTTTAATTAAAGTCATAATATCATTTTTGTAACAACTATGTTAATTTTGTAGTCTACGCGTGCGAAGCCGCGGGCAAAAGCTAGTTATATAATAAAATACATACTTAATGGATAGATATGGGTGATTCTACAAAAGTTGGGTAACTTTTGGACATATTTTGTTTAGTGTATATTTTATGTTGAATGTATAAAAATTTGGGTTATTTCGATAGATAATCTAATCAATATATTGTTCTGAATCGGGCCAGTCACTTTATACGGTAGTTTTTGAGATATTTCGGTTTTTCTAAATATAACTTCCAGAGGACTGATGAGGGTGACACAGTACTGATGAAAAACACAAGTTCATGAGAAATATGTATGATATTTATTATATCTCTTAGAAATTAATCATGGAAAACATATATTTGTGGTATTAAATACTTAATAAGTCACAAATAAAGGGTAATATTATAATACTGTGAGAAATAAACTCATCCTTCATAACAGTCTTGACATTTTTAATAACGTTACGTTATGTTAAGGCTTTTACTTAACAGTACATATATTTTATTAATGATCAACATATAATAGAAATTATGACATTTTTGTTTTAGTATTTAAGCTAGCTTGTGTATTAATATTACTAGTATGAAATATGTCAGTCTCAAAACAGTCTTTGGACATTTTCAAAAATGTTTTACGATCTACCTATTATACTTTATGTAGGTTTACTTAAAAACAATTAGTTTTAAAGTGATAAAAGATAGAAACAAAACTATAAAAAAATTAATTATTTTTAAGATACAAGACAGTCTTATGATAAAAGACTATTTGGTATCTTAAAATTGGTAAAATACTAAATACTCTCTTCTTAAAATTGCTAAAATACTCTTTTCCCTTTTCTTTTGATATTATTATTTGATACATTAGAATGTCTGATTTAAAGACACTGGTGCTTTCATCAAGAATTTTTCAGAAGTCACACTCAATTCAGCTTTTTCATCATTAACAGAAGAACAGATGGCTGCATTCTTATTCTAATTCCCTAAATGAACCAAGACATAATTGCCACTGTGTTAACAATTTTGTTGCAGTGCAAAGCTGGTTTATGTGAACTTTGAAATTAAGAGTGGTATCTCGCGTAAGAAGATAGGTGTATATCATCAAGAAACATACATCAGAACATCTTCAGAATCTGTGAATACAGTTAAAATTTAAAGTCGTCTGCATTAAACCGAAAATTCAGTCAAATAATTAATAGATACTAGTTTAAATTGGTCTCATCTGTCTGTGTCGCAGAAAGAAACCGATTGTCTTCATTGCCAAACTGTTATAAATAGTTAAAGGCTATAGGCGGGAATATAATAATAATAATAATAATAAAAATAGTTTATTCCCTCCCACAGGCTTTGGTTACTTATAAATAGATACATTGGTTACTTATAAATAGTTACATTGGTTGCTTATAAATATTTATATCTATTACACTTAAATAAATCTATTACACTTAATGAGTAATTTAATTTGTGGGAGTCAGGAGCCTAAACTAGGTAGATCCTGTGTGATAGGTCTCCTGGCCTCCAACCCTCCGATATAATACATAGATTTTACTGAGAGATAGTTTGTGTATGTGTGTGTGTGTTTGTGTGTGTGTGTGTGTGTGTGTATGAACGCACGTTATAACGTTGTTGTGATCATCGTTGGGTAATCAGAAGATTTTCAACGCGATCAAAGCTTTCTGTTAAAAGCCAGTTGGTTATTGTTTCCTTACAAGCTTTCCTTGTCCTGTTGTAACATCCCAATAATCCATTTAAATATTTATAAAGTCGAGCCCCGAATATAGGCTGAGTCAACCACCTGATGCACCAATATCGTTTCCTTAAAAGGCTCCATTTCAGACGCATTGTCGTTAATAAAGGTGTTCATCTTATCAATTTCAATTCCTTCGATAACATGTACTTTTGCACCAGAATATATATCGCCATAGACAGCTGCAAACCCATTCAAGTTAATTATATCACCTCCAGCATCAATAACTTGGTCTGCGGTTCATTTGCAAGTGGGCCCTATATCAACTGGTGCTCTCATACCATGGCCAGGCCCATGAAAGTCCCATGTATATCAAATCAAGTTAGAATACATGTCTTCGAGTTTACAGGCTAATACATAAAATATCGCACATTGATGATAGTGATGCCAGCACAGATTTTAGATGGGCCCAACAAATAACTTAGTGCAGTGGAAAGTAATAAATAAAGTGGAAAATGTCTTTTCTGTAAGCGATGACTTCGCCCGGCAATTTGTTTGTTGGCGCCATGATTATTTAAACTGAAATAATAAAAAAGAAATGCTTAACACACTGTAAAAGTGAAGACAAACATGATCTAAAATGAAAATAATCAATACCCTGGACACACGTCAGTCCTTTGGCGCGATATTTGGCAGAGGACGCCAGCGGATTGATGAAAACGACATGAATTTGATGTTAAAATTACAGTTAATATTTTTTTTTCGTATATTAGAATATTCACAAGAAACATTTTAAGAAAACTAACTGAACTATATAAAAATCAAAATAAATATTTGATTTATATGGAAATAATGACTCACCACAGTACTGATTTTTTGACTGGATCGGCACCAGTTTCCAACATGAGCGACGCGCTAGCACTGATTCTGTGATGGCGACGGCCAAATCGCGGTATCAGCAGCTAACATTGCTACCGACATGTTAATGTTAACAAGAGTTTGACTACGCATCCATGTTTTCAGACGCGAATTTCAAATTTAAAAAATACACAGAGGACTGACGAACAAAACTAAACACAAAGTTGCTTATTATTTTTTTAAATAATGTAGAGATTATTCCATTATTTATAACGTGATATATGTTTTAACATATATTACAGTTTGTTATGAAATATATATTTTTTATAAAATAATGGTAATTTTTTTGGCACAGTCGTTTGATTGAGTGTTTTTGGGCTTGTGACAGGCCAAAGTTATATGTTTCGAGGATATATTATATTTTTTTTATAAGTTCTGTTTAAATTAAATAACTGAAAATGACTGACCAATTAAAAGAGATTTCATACGTTAAAATTAAAATAAAAAATCCAGACAATACAATATAATTTCATATTTATTGACTGGTGACAGCGAGTTACCCAACTTTTGTAGAATCACCCATATCTTCAGCAACCTGTGTGTTTTGAAAATATATAACACTGTAATCAAGACCGGCTAGATTAGAGCGAACGCAGCGATTTATTAGGCATTATTTGGAAATTTTAATACATTAAAATATGACCCCTGTATCAAAAATAAAATGGATTTGGTAGATAAATGTTTCTCACATTTTCACGAATTGGTTAACATTAACTTGAGGCCCCTTTTTGGGTAATGAACTTTCTAAAAACTCTGTAAAAAATACCAAAAAATGAAAGAGTGTCGAGTTTCTTGTCGGTATCTTCTCGATAGAAACGACTTTCTGAACCGATGGTGGCTTAAAAATACTATTCATAAGTACTTTGTAAAAAGTTTACTTAAATAAAAATATTTTCTATTCTACTAGCCACATAATAAAAAATAACTGTGACGTATTCAAACAATAACACTTGTGTGTGAATTCACTTCACCAAGACCTTTTCAGACGATTCGAGTTCAAAAAGCTTTTACTACAAAAAATATATAAGAAATACAAATACCATGTAATCCCCGAAAGGAAGATACAAAACGCTTAAACCACAAAAGTTATTTTAGGACGAAAATAGCAACGTATTTATAAACATTCTTGAATTATAAGTCTAAATGGAATTTCTCTATCGCTGTCCTCTATAGAAGCTTCTAGACAGATGTGATTGATATCTATTATTAGTGAAGGGAAATATCCTATATGGAATTTCCGCCATTTTGAAAAACCGTTATGACATACGAAACCAACAATATATCGATTCTCTATAACCCATCGAACAAGTGAGCCACTGAACATCGAATACACTTCGGTTGTTTGCCTTTTCATTTTTTATTATTAGTACTTCTCCCATTACGATACAGGTAGGTTACGATACTGGTGTCGAATATTTCGCACACGAGTTCGAACATTATGCTACTAAAAAATGACAAATTTCTCATTTATGCAACGTTTTGTTTAGGAATGGACGCTTAGAATTTTTTTCTAATAGAAGACGTCACCGCACTAAAAGAAAATACTGGACTACTATTTACTACAATATGATGATAATTTTTTTTATCGATTTTCCGAATATCTAAAAAGATAGATCTTTTTAGACATTCGGTAAATTATACATATTGTAAAATTATTGAAACCTGCTATACATCGACAAAATACCATATTTATGCGAATTATGTGTCTTGTGCGTCGATTCTCGCGATACTTGTTGCGGACGCGTATCATACGCGTAGGCAGCTTAATGTGCCATTGTCCATTGAAATGTATGTAAGATACGTGGTGACGACTAGTCTTCGAGACTCACGTACAATACACGTCGCGGTCGCCTATGCGGATCGCAATGGGAGAGGGGCCTTATACATTTTCATTACCATTTATAACGGGTCCTGACTAATTACCCACTTTTTAAACTTTTTAATCATACGTTCCAAGCCTGTTTTGTATCTCAGGATGGTAACTTTTTGAAAGTGACCTATTTATTTGCGCAATATGATGTTTTAATTTAAAGTAACCTCTATATTTATTGCAATGCATCTTATAGAATATTGTATATATCATGTTTTTTTGGACCTTCCTTGTATACCTTAGTAATAATATACAAGACTTAGTTGCTACTAATTTAATTTTCTTGTTTAAATTGAGTTTGAGGAACGTTGGAACTGACATAGCTTTAAGTCCCGAATAAATTAAAGGCAAAAATAAATAAATAAATTGATTAAAAGTCCTTTGTATCAGAAAACAATACACAAGCGCCTACATCGTTCACGTACGTTGAAATTTTACTCTATTTTAAGAGGGATCTAAAAATATATGTGCGCTTTCAAGAGTGTATGCTAGTCCTATTCTGAGGTAACCTTTATAAATGCATTTCTACATAAATCTCCAGCCATGCGCGAATAATTTATAATATATGTTCTAGGAAAACAGGGAGTTCGTGGAACGTTTGTGGAATCATCATTAAAATCGTTTTCAAACTAAATAAATGTTGCAAAAATTAATACAAATGTTAAACACCATTAATAACGATAAAACAAACAACACACAATCTTTTTTCCGTTTAGTCTAAAACATTTTTGAATAGTTACAAAAAATAATTACTACGTACAAAAGCAAAAGCTCTTAGTGCTCTTAACAATGATATTGACAAAAAAATTAACGTGTTTTTTTATAAACAATAAAAAAAAATCCTGTTAAGGAAAATTACATCGATTTTTGATTTTAATCACTACAAATGTGATTAAAAACAGCAATCGGTGTGATATGATGATGTCTTTTGTGTGAAAATCAATTGTACTATACTAAAGTAAGGGTACCCTTATAATAAAGTAAAATAAAAAAAAACTAATTATTTGAATAGATAGTGTAATAATTTTTGATAATATTAAACATTCATTAATAATAAACAAAATAAAAATATTTTCGGTCATTAGGCATCATGAAAACAGCACGGCAACATTATAATAGCTACTCTTTCAGTACTCCAAACTTACAGCATAATTTAAAATAACAATATTTAAAAATGTATCCTGTGCCTAATCTACTGAACCACGTTTATTGAAATGTACACAGGCTTGATTCGTTACGTAATGTTTGTAAAAATTCTAAAAATGATACCGTCGTATACACACATTTGGTATCACATACAGTCCACCCTGCATATTAAAGACGCGTAGCTCCTGCGTAGCTGTCTTATTTCTTTTGAGATCAGCCATTGTCGAGATTTCTCGAAGCCTACATTACAAAAACTACCAAAATAGCATACACTTTAAGGAAACATTTGTACATTATTTTACTCGCATATAAATTACCTTTCTTCGTAGTTACCTTAAAATAAATAGACCTATTCTTGTGGAAGTAAGACTTTGCAGACAAGAATAAATGTTAGTAAACAATGATACAGGAGGGTTTAGACGCCAAGCTTCTTGTATAGAAGTTGTTAAAGTTTTCCAATTGGCTGCAAACAAACTTTAGCAAATGTAATTGAATGTGAAATCTATAGGTGCCTGGGAAAACACATGCCTATATATATAAAGGTTTCCTTTCTTACCGTATTTAGTAAACTTTCATTCAATACATAATGAACTATCTAAGGATGTGGGTTTGATTATAATTTCGTGTAAAAGAATAAATAAATAATGGCATCGCTCATTTGAACATCAAAATCTGTCAACCCAGAATAGTATAAAAATATATTATATACATTTCCTTTCGACCTAGTATGGAAATATATATTTTTCCATATACATAATTGCAAATCCTGGCTGCGTGTCGAGTATTGGCTATCATAATTAAGACTATACTTAATTCATTTATCACGAGACAAATTCAAAAGGGCAATTACTGAAATAATAAACACTCACGGCTAAAACTATTAGACACACACACACACACACACACACGCACGCACACGCAGATTCACACAAGGCTCCAATTATAACTATTCATTGATTTTTTTTTTTTCCTCTCCCATAGTTTTTATTTTCTTATGTTTGTTAAGTTAACATGTTCACTCTCTAAAATTGTTATTTGTGTGCCTTTTAATTGGCGTATTGTTCTGTAAATTATTATCTAAAAAAAAAGTGTAATTAGCTGTAAGGTACCTATTAGAAATAAAATAAATAAAAAATAAAAATAAAAATTTAGACTTCGTCTGTGGAAAAAAAATGTATAAAAATGAAACTCATTACTTATCTTTTTTGTTAACACATTTCATTATTAAACGGATTGATTAAAGTTGCAGAAAGCTATCCAACCAACAAAAAGAATGAACTAAGCTTAATGTGCGCTTGTTGTGGTGTTGTTGTTAGCAAAGCTGTTAAAATGACAAGGAACGTGTCGACCGCTAGGCGGTTCTACAGTTAAGGAGAGATTTATTATACATGTACTAAGAACAAAAAATTAAATCCACTACACACAACAACTTCTACTAAGGTTTTATTCATCTACTTTATGCCCCAAAAGAGTAATTAGAGTGATTTCAATACCCCAATCATCTAGGATGTAGCAGGTAGGTAGGTGGGTACAAAAAAGAAAAAACAAAATTAAATTTATGTACTTTTTATTCGTCTACTTCTTGCCCAGTTGGGAGGTAGGGAGAAATGCGTAAACCGCAGGATGTTGCAGAAAGAAGTTACCCAGCGTTGAGGAAAGGAAAGGATGTGGGTCAAACAAGAAATAACAAAATAAATGAAAATCAAATCCACAAAGTTTTTATCCATCATAATCTTAACCCAATGAAGGCAGCAGTTGATAGGCAAAAGCTCAGGAATCAAAAAACGAGGTGTGGAAAAACAAACAAAACCCAGTCTACAAAGCCTTTATTTACTACATACTACATCTTGCCCCAGTTAGGGCACCAGGTGGCCAGGAACGAGTACACCGCAGGGCGCTCCGGCAGGCAGTAGCCCAGGCTCTCCAGCAGGGACGGCGTCTTCGTGACTGACTTGTGGAAGTCATCGAAGTTGATCACGCCATCCACATCGGCGTCCATTCGCTTCAGCATGATGTCCACAAATTCCTGAAACGTGGTGTTCAAAAGATTTAATATATATTTCTGCACTAATATCATAAAGAGGAAAACTTTGTTTGTTTGTAATGAAGAGGCTCAAAAACTACTGCACCAATTTTAAAAATTCTTTATCCATTCGAGGCTTTATTTTATAGGTTATATATATATAACATTATGCTACGGGAGCGAAGCCGCGCGTATCAGCTATGTATAACATAAAGTCCGTAAAATATTGCTTGATCTGTATCATATATCATATCAGACAACCGACACTATGATATATAATAGATAGATCTCGTCATATCAAATTTTACTATTATTATAATTATACTGCGTTATTTATATACTCCTGATCGATAACCCGCGAAGCAAAATAAGAGTAAACGAAAGACCAAACAAATTAATATCAAACTTAACTTCATGAACTATAAATTCAATAAATTATAATTTCACACCGAGACGATAAACGGATTCGCTATCCGTTCATGGAGATTAATTCGTATGAATAAATTATAACATCAGACTAGAGGCAACTGCAGCTGCTAACTTCTCGATTAATTTGTATTTAATTGTAGTCACGTGAACGTTTAAAGTAAAAGTAACGTCAATTCCTATTCGTTTCATTCGTTCAAAATAAAACCCTTCCTCTTTATTGACCGAGCGAAGCGAGCTCTCACACTCAAGATGGCCGCGCGATTGATGTTGACGTGACGATAACTTGAGTATTGTTTTTCCGACCTTAATTAAATTTCATAGGCGAATAGATTAGACAAAACCCTATAAGTTGACTCTAATATTGTTCTATCATCATATATATTTTTTTAAATCTGATGTTTTTACGGGAATAACGCACATACAGCAGATAATAAAAATACAGAATATTATTTCTAATTATATATTTATCAATAATTCATATACTTCACAGCGTTTATTTAATGGAGACAGCAGGTTGCGCGCGCTCTGCCCTCTATCTCGAAAATGGTCAAGTTATTAAAAAATGTAGACAATTTAATCCTCTACTATATTTATAAAATATATAAATAGCAAAAAACCCATAGAAAACGATCTATTTGCAATATATATATTTTTTGACCTTTGTCCCTGAAATTTCTTCAGACGCGGACATCTAAATACACAAGACAAGTCTTAGGATGACATAATAAAGGTTTATACAAGTTTATAGCTGACTATCTTTTATTCCAAGTTCCTTCTCTAACTAGACTAAATTGCAGTATACGTTAGCAGCAGTATTTACTCTAAAGCTTAACCTCTAACAAGCTCAAGCTTCCTTCAAGCAAGCCTCATTTCGTATCATCAATGCCATCTACAATTTTATCGAGGAAAGTAAAAAATATTTCTACGCCATCTCATAAAGTATTTTTGTACCTACTTGAACGTAACAGAAATGCTTAGTCTTTAGTGTTAGAATAAAAGACGGCTCCGGTTATTAACCAAAAATTAGATTGTAAAAATTACAAATGACAGCGTTTTAATTGGTAGTAATTTATCGGTCAATAGAAAATCAAAAGGTTAATCATTATTATTAACCTATCTTAGAATTACACCCATTAATATTAATGATTTTTACCTAGAAGAGGCCTGTATAAATTATCATTTTAACGATGTTGATTTTTCAAATTAAAATTTTCTATGTAGAGAAAATTTTCTGGTGAAAACGCAAGAAAATAAATATTTTATAATTTAAAAAACTGTAAATCATATTTAATTAGCAAAGCCTCGCCGACCCTATTCATTATTTTTTGCGTGTTTAGATACACGTTCTGAATGTCCTGTAAAAATATGAAACGCCTTATATTATAGTGATTTGCACGACAAATTATTTAAGATAATATTTTTCAACTGCACCTCCAAAGAGCCGCAGGTTACTGACCCTGCCCTAGGAAAATTATTACCTTCACAGCCTCTTCCACGTCGTCATCCCTTGAGGCCTTCGAGATGCTCTTTTTCATGCACTGATACATGGTCTCCCTTCTCAGGTGCCCCTCTCCCAACAGGTCATAACACTGAATAATATAAAAATAAGGATTAAATTATTATATAAAATTAATGATTATATTTTTTTTCAGGAGCAATTAGGTAAAATTAACATTAGAAGACCATAGTCACAGTGAAGTTTCAACTTTTGTTGTGTTACTTACACGCCCCGTTTCACCCGCGATTATTCCCGTGGGAATTTCGGAAGTCGATTGTGTAAAATTGTGATTGTTGATTGGCGGATTTCGAAAGAAGAAAAATAAAGGGAAATGATTTTACTTTTCTCAAATCCCTTCCGCTGGAAGAAAGGGAAAGCGAAGTGAGATTATAAATAATAATCCACACACAAAAACTATCTTCATATTGAAAAGATTGATTCATGAGAAGTTCAAATCAAAAAAAATGCATTAGTTAGACCTTTTGATGAAGTCGAATGATCGATTTGAGTAATGAGCAGAACTTTAGCAAGGAAAGGTCGCATGAAATAATAATGAACATCGATGGTCTTCTATAATTGCTCTTCATTAAATTCGCTACGTTGTAACTTGGCTAATTATTAACTAGCTTTTACCCGCTGTGAGTTTACCACGTAAATCCCACGGGAGTACTACGTTTTTCGAGATAGAAGGTAGTCTGTCTTACTCCGATTAGTAGTTAAAAGGTAAAAATGGAACAAACAATTAATAACACGTATAATATTCATTGGAATAATAATTGACTGAGAGAAACCTCCATCCAGCACCATCGCCATCATCAGCCCGGAGGAATCTTACCGTGAACACATAAGAGATGCGCTCCTCCAGAGCGCCGCGCAGTTACAGAGTCATGGCCTTGGCATACTTTCCTATGGTTACGAAGATATTCCTCTTCCAATGCAACCATAACCTTTTTCACTATGCCCAGTTCGGTACATGGAGATCGTCTTTGAATGAATCTGACTTTATAAGTTGCGCTCCCTTATCCCCTCCCCTCCCTTTAAGTCGGCAAGGCATCTGTGATATTTCATATTGTAGATGTTCATGGGCTACGGTCAGTCACTTAACATCAGATGAACCGCATGCCCCGCTTGCCTGCAATAACATAACATAAAACATTTAATGCATCTCACCGTAAACGCATAAGAGATGCGCTCCTCCAGGTGGCCACGGAGGTACAGAGACATGGCCTTGGCGAACGTTGCCATGGTGACTAAGGGCGACCTACCTCTGTCCAGGGCAACCATCGCCAGCTCGATGTAATGGCCATCCTTGAATGCATCTCACCGTGAACGCATAAGAGATGCGTTCCTCCAGATCGCCGCGGAGGTACAGAGACATGGCCTTCGCGAACGTTGCCATGGTGACGAAGGGCGACGTGCCTCTGTCCAGGGCGACCATCACGCGCTCCATCATGTAGGCGTCCGTCATACCCAGCCCGGTGTGAAGCACGTCCCTGAAGTGTGCTCTGTAATTTTATAATGTTTCATAAGGACACACACAGAAAGAAGAATATTTTATATATTTTTTTATTTCCACTATTCTGTTATTACCCAAGAAATGGTCCTAGCACTCGAAATATATAAAAAACATCCTTCCTAAAGCCATCTTTTACAAAGACAAAATTGTTCCAAACATAAACATTATAAAAGTGCTAAAATGTGCATCATCATATTATTTTTTCACGAAATTTCATAGTTATAAGAAAATGCATGTATTAATAGATATTATCAATTGTATTTAGTGTAAGCTGTTTTAACCGAAATAAACGATTTATTATTATTATGTTTCTCCATTCATAATTCTCGGGACACTCCCTTAAGGAAAGTGCCCGGTCTATTAGACTTACGCGGCTAAGGCTTACGCGGGGATACCAAACACGCGGAAGATCTTTAGAAACTTTAAATGTGATTTGGGACATCAGCCGCAAACTGCCCATGATTATACTACATATAATCATGGGCAGTTTGTTTGATACAGCCCTGACCAGTCCGCGGCCAGCGTAGGACTAATGCAAATTATGGAAAATAAATAATCGGTGTTCGGTGGACCGGGATCTGGCACAATGGAGGACTATGTTTTTAATTCTACGGTATTCTACGGACCCATGTATGTACGAGACCGACTCGAATTTGGACAATATGAATAATATATATTTTGAATGCAATATGTTATTTTATCGTGAGAAAGCTGCACCCTGATGTCAAGGCTGGTGAGGTGTCTAAAGTTCTTTAGACACATACGTAAGAATAATGCAACTTTCTATATATACTTGAAAGTATGCTTTACGTTTTGTTGATAAAAATAATTTTCCAAGAAACTAAAACTATTTTAGATCTATAAATTTAATATTATTGAAATATTATTTCTCACATGTAAGACAGGTTTACACGGAAGACTTAAGGCTATTTGGTATAATACTACTACGTTTAGCTTGTTCTCCTATCAACTACTCTTTTCTAATGCCTCCGCTTTTTTAAAATTGCCTCCTAACTTGCGACCCGCTGATGTTCCTGATTTACGTGGACTGCTGTAGGCAACTAAATTAAACTTAACTTTCAGACCTTTTTGGCACCACACTACTTGTATTAAATGTACGAAGTGTAGATAAAAAACTTTTAAAACATAAATAAAAGCTTTTTAAACCTGTCAAGCCTATGGTAAAAAAATACTTATACTATTACCAAATCAAACCTCAATTACTAGCTTCCGAGCCTGATTTTAATTAATAATTTACGATATAAATAAAGATTTGTCTTATCTATACGTAAAAGTTGACAAATAACCTTGATATCAAATCTGACCCAGCTGGCTTCTCGTCCCGTTTCTGTATCTTGAAGAAGATAACCATTATTTCTGCGAACCGAAGAAGTATATATAATGCAGCATGATGCACAGGAGAAAGAGTATTATTACCAATACGAAATGCTCCATGGCCAGAAGTTACATGTGCAATATACCAAAGCGCAGTGGGAATCGATTGGCTTAATTTGAACTTTTATAGATACACACAAGGTCACGTGATTTAAGGGTAAGTATTTCCGAGCGTTACGCTTTGGAATATGGTATTAAACATATGTATTATTGTATTTCAGTCTTACCAGAAAAGCATCTACTGTTTTGGACTGTTTCAGGTGTGAGTTATTTTTTAATATTTTTATTAAAATATTAGACAAACTCTTGCAAAATCTTAAATTGAAAACAGGTCAAGACACCGACTTTGTATAGATGTAATAAAAATAAAAGTTAATTTTTACTTTTTAGAGTGAGGAAATCAGTTTTATTTTTGGCAAAAATTTATAATTTTCCCTTTTTCTGTGACCTGTGAAAGGTTATCATTAAACCTTAACCGCAGAGCTGTTTCTGATCTTCGAGGTTTTCCTTGAAATATCTTCCATATGGAAGATTAGACTTGAACTAAATTTCTATGGGACCACTCTGACACTTAACTCTTTCGAATGGAAATTTTTCCAAATCGATTCATAAATGCCGGAGATATGTGGTAACATACAAGAAAAAGTACGGTCGAATTGATACCCCCTCCTATTTTAAAAATCGGTTGAAAATAAATTTTATTTTAAATCTATCTTTGTATTTTATATGCAATGAAAATAACGTAATAGTTCATGTGCATGATTATATAAATACTAGCTGAGTTTCCATAGGATTTTCGGGATAAAAGAATCAAAGAATCTCTGTATAAAATTTTATCCAAATCGGTCCAAAAGTTTTGGAGCCTATTCAATACAACCAAACTCCCCTTTATTACATTAGTGTAGATATGACAATATTTTGGAGTAGAATTACATTTTTACAAATAATATATATTCATACAACCCTAATCTAGTAGCCCCTTAATGCAAGGTATTTTGCTAACAAAATACGGAATATAATATAATGACCCCATACTTAAATTCATGACACCGTTTGCTTTTAAATTACCCACATCGCCGAGTCAATTTACTTGCTTCAAGTAGAAATAAATAATAGACTAATGACAGTTTTGTATAACTCGATAATTGCATACAACATTGACACCCATTATGCAGTAATATATTGCTTATTATTTTGCATTTTTTTACAACAAATACTTAATTCACATATGTTTTATAACAAAAACATCAAAGTATTACTACTTGTTTATTATAATAACTGTTAATTATGTTTTCATATTTAATAAATATTAAGATGAGCTTTACAAAGTACATACACGTGAAAATATTCGTGACTTATATTTTTCAGTATTCCCGATATTTTTACATATATTATACAAAATTTGTATAATGTATACTAATGTACATCCCTATTATGTATGCGACAATTTACTATGCTTAGCTGTCATCAAAGCTGCAGCCAATTTTCTCATAAATAATTCTCCCTACTTTAAGTGTATGGTGCAAGATAGTGTGATGTTTTTCTATTACAATATTAATATTGCACTTATTTAAAAAAATATGTGTATATACTGAGAATTATTCTTCCGAAATCTACTGAAAGTATCTATAAATAAATCTTTATCTTTAATAATAATAATCTAAAAATACACAAATAGTTCAATCCATTTAAATGATCAGATAGTAATTTAAAAACAATTAAGGTTATTTAACTGACTTCCCAAAAAAACGAGGTTATCAATTCGGGGCTAGTGTTAAGGCAACCTGACGCTGCAGATGTCTAATCTGTACCAGTCTTCTAATAGAAATATTATAATTCCATGGCAAATAAAATGTAAAACATACGTTCTAACTCATCAAAGCTAAAATGCGTGTCCTTTTGAATTTCCATCCAAATTGCACCATGTTTTTTGCGAAATCGTATTTCTTCCATAGGGTCCAACGCTGAGTCAAGTGAGGCCGACATCTTGCTGTTTAATTTATACGCAAAACTATGTAAAACTAATTTAAAAATATATTATTTTCATTTATGTTTGTGATAATTTTGTAATTGTAACATGGATGATGTATCCATGGTTACCGTTTACGAAC
>LQNK01000242.1:350078-387978 GCA_001586405.1 Phoebis sennae
ATTTTACATTTACTTTAATGTTAATAATGCAACAAAATAAATGTAAAATTGTTTGGTTTAATTCCTTCGACCTCTTTTAAATAACAATTACTGTTTTGGCCTCATAGAAAAAGTTGATTAGTAAAAGTCGTTTTCAACTTTTTGCTCTTGCTTTACTCTTGCATAGACCTGTACGATTTTAATTGCTAGTTTTATAAAAGTATTTTACCATTTTATAATCTTGAATAGATGCGCAAAATTTTGATAAGACTTGCCATAGGGGGGACTATACATTTTTTTTACACCACAATGAATCAATGTTGACTGAAAGTAAAAATCTTTCGAAATTTTAGAGAGAAATACAATTTCAATTGCTTTTTATGTAAAAACTACATGCATTCTGGGTATTTATTGATTGTGGTGGATAGCAGTGCTACTTAAGTTTCCAATACAAAAGAAAAGTTAGAAATATTAGTAAAATTATGGACATGGTAACGAAAAATGTCTTAGTAGGTGAAATTTTTTGAAGCAAATCAATTTTTTTTTATAATTTAAAAAATAAGTAAGATTGAATTTTTATTTTATTTTTTCTCAAGTAGTTATGAGTAGGCCCACTACCTGGTGCCGTATTATCGTTGAATTTTGGGACACCCTGTATATACTTCAATGTAATAAAAAAGTTAAAAGAGGTGAGGTATTACCCAAGGGACTAAAATACTTGATTAGTAAATACCGTCATATATGCATTAAGACAAGTTGTACAGTTGATACAAAACGATCAGCTATTCTGATTGGCACCACCACAAATAAAAATCAAATATATAATCGTTGTTTTATATTTGTTTTTATTTTGCTTTTGCTGAAAACCTATATGATCCCTCTCCTATTATACCCCGACATGGAACTGCAAACCTAGCTGGTGAAAATTTTAATTACAATTTTTTCATAAATAATTTAATTGAGATGCAATTTTTAAATTACCAGGTGCGTAAATCTTCCGAGTTGAACCGCATGCTCCGCTTGTCCGCCGTTACATAAAAAAGTTTTCAGCTCGCTTTATTCACCTATCTAAAAAATAGTCCTAGCTCTCGGAATATAAATAGTTCACGATATATCAAGGGCCGCCAGCGAGCAATTTGATCTATTGCAATAGACAGAACCTAGAAGCGCCGTTGTGTAGGTCTCTACTGAGTACTGACTTAAGTATCGAAGCAGTGAGAATTTCACTAATGTACCGAAGACCCGTTTTATATACAGACAGTACTGTTGTAGTTGTTGTTATCATTATTTTGTTGAGTAAGTTTTTGTAGTTTTTGAAATTTTGCACTCGATTTTTTTTAGTCTATAGAAGTGCGTGTATTTTTATAAATTTAATTGAGGTAAAATATAAAATTATAACAGCGTTATTGCAATATATTTTTAACATTAAGTGTTCATGGGCAGCGATCAGTATTCATATTTAAGGGATGAATCCAGTATGTGCGTTTGCATTTCTTTTTTTATGATGTAGAGCCGAAGCAATGCGATTAATATTTCTTCCTTAAAGACATTTGTATCTGCCACCAATCACGAGACCACAGAACAATCTGAATTTTTAAGATATGTGTGAGGCTAGGTGTCGGAATTTAAGATTATGAATTCACAGAGATATTCATTATGTGTGAAGCCGGCTTTACAATTTATTATTCTAAGGCAATGGCATTTGTGATGAGTTTGACATATCATGGAATGAGTCAATGAGCCAAGGTCCACCTTTCGTAGCCATAGTTAATTAATTCTTCTTAAAGTCTTTTAACTCCCGACAGCTTGTCGTATAACATTATCAAAACTTTTGTAGCAATATTTGTTAAGGCATGTCATTTACTTACATGATAGTCGAAAATTTTAATCCCTAGTTAACTTCAACCTACCCTATAATAACTATACTAAAATAACTTATTTAATAATTTGTTTATTTTCATTTTATTTTACATATTGATTACAAGAGCCTTTTGAAGGCATGGTAACTAGTGACCAGCTACACCTAGCATTGTAATGTATAAATCAAGACCTTTCATTTGATACCACAAAGCTACATTCTTATGATATAAAACAATAAAGCGAGAAGAGAGCTGTTTTATTTGATTTTTCTATGATATCATATTCAATTCGTTTTCAAAGATTTATTTTCATTATTTTTTTAATATCTCATTGAAACGACTATAATTAATCGTTTCAATAAAATCGACTTCGAGACTCTTTTATACGAAACAATTCATAAATTTCTTTTTTTCCTTCAGTTGACAGTTTCAAGAAACAAATTAGCTAGCGAATCCTTAAAACGTAATAGCACTATTCAGAAATTACATTTCCATTCAAAATAATTAAATATTAATTGATTCTTTTCAGAGATCTTTATTAAACGATGTCTTGATATTTGGAAGGAGCCAAGGAATTAAAATTCACAGTCAAAATCATTTACCAATGAATATACCAAAACTTATTACTTATTTATCGAATCTGAAGTATGGGTAAAAGGTAAGATTTACTAAAGGTTGTGTACTTTTTGACCTTTCCTTGTTTTTTTAACTATTAGAGATAATATTTTTGAACGTTAGCTTATTATTAGCAAGGACTTTATATGCTTCTCGTAAGTGTTCTGGTCTTTGAGAGAAAAAGGAAAATAAATGAAATAAAAAATAGATACTTAGATAAACGTTAAGTTACAAATGGCAATTTCGATTTATTTCCAAAAAAAATCATTTGCCAAAGGTTTTAAAATGCATTGAGAAAATTAACCCTTCAAAATTTTACCTATGATTGTACCTAATTCAAAACTTAGATGTGTCTACTTTAAAAGTATTAATAGAAAAAATTATTTTTTTACTACCCAGCTATGAACCTTGATATAACCGGCGTACTTCATTGGAATAAAATTATATGTAAACTTCATAAAATAGTTTAACCATAATAACATAGTTGAAAGAAACTGGCCGGACTATAATCTAGTACAATATGTATAAGTACATATGTTTATGTAGGATGTGAAGGTGGGCGCAGTTCCAGCCCTGACAACATTAGATTCGGGGTCCTTAACCTGCAGAGGCGATATACTGTGTAAATATTAGTCTTTTTATCATAAACACCTACAACAATAGCCTTATTGTATAGGCAGCTACGCAGTTGCCAGTTTTAATGATGCAGAGAGAATACAGAAATGATAAAGGGAAATAGAACAGGATGGACGAGGAATGGAGTGGGCATACAGCCCACAGGCATACAGCCTACAGGCCTCTCAGATATATTGTATTCTGATACAGAAAAAAGCACCAATTCTTTTGTTTAACCATTTTGTTAGCAACTGTTTTATAAATAGGAATCGTTTTTTCCAGCTATTCATTAACAAGAATCTGCTTAAGGTTTTTTTTGTTATATAAAAGCGGGCAAGCGGAGCATGCGGTTCCCCTGATGTTAAGTGACTGGTCGTAGCCCGTGAACATCTGCAACATCAGTGTCTCAGATGCCTTGCCAGCTTGAAGGAAGGGGAGAAGGTTAATGACGGGGTTTGGGAGAAGAGTAGAACAGGATGAGAGAAGAATGGAAGGGGACTACAGGCCTCCAGGCCCCCACTCATCATACGTGAATCAGTATTGCACTCACAGTGCAATACTGATTCACGCCGATCTTCTGCTTGGGTAGTAATTACACCGGTGCGAGTTTGGCCCAATCATGCTATTATTTTTGAAGATGTTATGGGGCAGAATTACCCTCGGTCGTCTTTTACAACACCTACGGGTGGATATATTGAATAAACTATTTTTATTATTATTATTTTATTATATATGGGGTGGCGCCACACGGTTATCATCATCATTCACTAGATCCTTCATTTTTTCATATAAAACTTGATAATAAAGGATAGTTTTGGATACAAATGTCTTTCAAACTTTGATTTTTGAAGCCCGCTTTACCATACTCTGCTAAGCACATTTCGGGTATAATATATCTTGAATTTTTAATTTGATCTTGGGGGCGTGGTCCGCGAGTGGGCGGGGCTTGAAATATGGTCAAGACCTTCGTCTAAGCCACCCACTTTACTGAGACAATGGTTTTAAAGTTTAATATTTCCTTCAAGTTATTAACATTCTACTCTATATATCTTAAATTTCCCTTATGGATGTATCTCAATTATTTATTGCTATATCTAAAACCATTAGTGTTACAATGCATGCAGCATTTATAGCATTACATATTTATTAAATCACTTTTATTTACAACTATTGTTTTGCCATATTGCGCCTTTGTTAATTCATAGAAGACTACGCAACTATGCATTCGCTTTAAATATTTAGAATAATTAAATTATTTAAAAGTTAATGTTGCTAAAAATTAATAGTTCGAACATGTTAATTCAACGTAGATAAAATATGACTCATTGAAATTTAATTTACCAGCCAATTATCTTAAAAATGAAGAGGGAACCTGGTCTTAAAACATACATTTGTACACTTAAAAATAAAATACCCTTTAGGCTCAGTCAATTTATAGCTGACTTAACACTTTCGTTTGAGAGTAAAGTGTGATTTTACTTTATGTCACTCATTTAAATTTCACTAAAGTTATTATAGATCAGAGATGAAGAGACCAGGAGTCCTATATTACAGGATCTACCTAGTTTTGGCTGCTGTCTCCCACTCCCATTATACTATTCTGTTTGTATCCAAGTTTTAGTTTAAAAATTTTGGGAGAAAATAAATACTTCTTTTTTATTTGTAATCATAATCATTTTAACATTTAATTGATGTTGTAGCTAAAATTAGCATGTATAGAGGACTTTAGTTATAAGGAATGTGAAACGAATATACCGATAGGTTTTGAGACTGGAAGGAGTCAATTGATCCGAAGATACCTGTAATGTTTTATTGAATTAAATAAATGTTAGATGTACACGAACCTTATATTTTCTTTATCCCGATTCTATAACGGCCGATTTCCATTATCTACCTTTCTCTTGTTTTCCATAGTAAATTCAGACAAATCTATACATTTTCACTTTTATTTCAATATTCTACCGACGGATATGTGATTTTGTTTATCTATCGTCGTATAATCTGAGATAACAATCTATCTATAATCTTTGGCACATTATTGAATACAGACGTAACTGTATACTCATTATCAAATAATTCAAAGTAGAATTAATTTTTCCACTAAAATATTTCTATTTGGTATCAAATCAAAGTATCAGTCAGCAATAGATCAAACTAAATTTATTATGTGTGTGAATCCAGTTTAATTCAATAGCAAAACCTTGATGAAGACCATGACTGCAATTCTGAACTGTTAAAGGAACTGAGTAGGAAAAATATAAGTACAAGCGCTAACATATAAAATACTACCTGAGCCAGGTTAAAAACTATCCTATGTCACCAGGAGGTTTCAAAGAATCTCTGTAGAAAATTTTATTCTGTAGTTTCGGAGCCAATTCAAACAAACAAAAAAATCTGTTCTCTTTATAATATTAGTATAGATGAAATATCAAACTCGACCGGACGGAAATCCGAAAGTCGTGAAACAACAACTTATTGTTAATCGACAAATAGTTGACAATTGATTAAAAATACCGGTAGTAAAGCATTAGACTACTGAAAAATGACAATTATATGTAAACATAATCACTCTCGTAATCACAAACCATACTATGAGTTCTCAAGACGCACAAGACTCCATAAACCTATTCAGAGACGATACTTGCGTGGCGGTTCATTCTTTAAATTGAGTCTTATTGTTATTGAAATAAGACGTGTCATTTGGAACGCATTGAGAAATGTGTTACCTCGTTTATTAATACAACGTCACTAACTGCCGTTTTCAATAATGTATCAAAATTTATGGATAGATTGTTATGTCTGATTATATGGCGTAAGATTGACAAAATTCATAGCAAAGGCTATCCGTAGTGGGCATATTGAAATAAAAGTAGGTGCAAATAGATTTGTCTGACTCTAGTAAGCAAATCAAGGGATAGATACAATATTGTATATAAATACGGGTGTTAAACCCCCTTGATCTGTAAAATGGAGCCGGTAAGTAAATATACATACTCGGTATACGTTAATATCGACCAACAAAAAAAAATCTTTCGATAAACAAAAATAGGTATAATCGCTGTCATATGGGCTCTTATCACTATCAATAATCCATTATCAGACCATTATCAATCAGTTCATTAACTTCAAATTATTGAATCTTAATGTATTCTAACAGAAATAGTTGGTAACCACGATTCAGATTTTAATTTAATTAGAGATTTTAATAATAAAAGTAAGTGTGATGAAAACTATATTATCACATATTTTTAATCCACTAAACCTTTCTATCGGAATCGAAATGGCAAAACAAATTAAAATAATCTACAAATATATTTATTTACATTGAAAAAATATATCTATTTATTTACAAATAAATACCAAGTTCTAATCTAACACAATCGTGATATTTTTATTGTTATTTTCAATGTTATTGTAACAGCATTTTAAATATAAAAAGGTATAATACTTTTAAACTTTTACAGTACCTGAGATACTAATGAATCTGATAATATTTGATGACTTAAATTTTTAATAGAATAACAAAATTTACTCACGTATATGAATAAATTAATATTATGAAGCAGATACAGTAATCAAAACACAAATAAATAACTTACGATTTTATTAACTATTGAATTTAAATTCATCGTTTTTCTTATTTCCCTTCATACAACAGCATCAAATTCCTAAAAACATCGTGGGTGTAGAAGTACACATATGAAAAGGCGTTTATTCTCCCTTATAAACCATTCTGTAGATATGTTATCGTACTTTTTGGTTCCGTCGACAAATACTCAATTATGTTAATATTTACAACGCCTCCTCCATCGTATATTTCTCATCTAGAGACATGTTTCTCATCTAGAGACAATCTCAATTAGTATACACCTCCATATTATATTCAGATCTGCTGCAGATTGACTTTCTTTATCGATCAATAATATCATCTCGGATTACGCGATACAATTCTATTTCATAACCTCAATGCTAACAATTATATAAAAACAATAACGGTACAACGCTTATACTACATAATATATACAATCATAAATTCATCACAGAAGCGCTTGCCTTGATGAAGATGTATAACAAGCAATGTCACTAATGCTTAGTAGCATTTAACTAGAAATCTTCAATAACCGTCCATGGTTTCAATTAGTTCACAAATCACAACAAACTATGAGTTAATAATCAATCAGCATATAGCGATATGGGCATGAAGAATGATGCCCATTTCGACTAAAATGGCGAAAGTAATGAACACTACGTATAAGATCATGAGCGCGACACCGACGGTTCTCCTCAGTTGGAACTTCCCGATAAACAGAGTCAGCCAAAGACACACAACAGCGATCAAGAGTGAACCGACTACAAAGTCGATGCCTGAGGAGTTGATATGTACAGCTGTCGTTTCTGCGCCTTGCACTAGGAACGTCAGTGTTTTGATTAACCACGGAACTCCTAAAGCAAACAAAATTGCTAAAGAGTTCGCTCCCAGCGCGTTCGATACACCGATGCCACCTTCACCTATAACAAAAGATAATAATGGATATTGACATGAAGCTAGAGATTTTAAAGACATTCGCGTAGCATAAAGTAATGATAACACATTTTATTTCTGCTGTTAATAAAAGCGATTAAACAATATCACGTTTGCAAATAATCTTAACATCGCATTGCATTTAGTAAGGGTAAGTAAACTATCAACTAAAAGAAAACGCATTCGTTCGCTTCGCAAAATATTTATTCGTTAAACCTCTACATTGTCTTTGATAAGAGATAGGTGTTGTATTTAATCTTTTGGCACCAACAGATAAATCGCGCCAATAAATTAATGTGAATAACAAATTATTATTTAAAGGCAAATTAATATCTTTTTGCGACAAATATTATCTTCAGCTTCGTTTGGGCTGATAAGTTATTTAATAATTCCGATCACTCGGCATAAATTACGGACTTACATATTGATTAAATGTTTACTTATAAATCGCTAAAACATTGCGTAATATATTTACTTTGGTTGAAATTAGATTTCACAGAAAACATGTATATCAAAAACGTGAATTATCACAAACAGTAAAGATCACCGTTGCATCTAATATAGATACAAAATAGTTAAAAATTATTAATCAGGTTTCAATGAAAATTCGGTTCTCTATTGTTTATGGGCTGGACAAGGTCTTAGACTCTGTACAACCATGATTAGTGCGTCATAAGGTTTACATATACGTACCACGGCGTGACATAATGAAAATTGAACATGCTTCTGGCAGGCACCCACCGAAGGCCAGAAACGTCATACCCATCACTGATTCGGGGATAAAGAATGTGTGTCCTGAAACAAAAATAGACAAAATTAATGATTTGGTATTTGTTACTAATGGAACATAAAATATAGATGAAACTGAAGGTAAACTTATAGCACTCAATAATATGTATGTTTTATGACGCTTTCGAATCACCGATCTGTCTTAAACATTGAGAGCTCCTATTGAAAATCAGCTGCTCTTCGTATCTTAGATACTTGATAAAATAGTGATCTAATTTTATTAGGCACACATATGTCGTAATTTTAGGTAGTTTTATAAAAAACTAGGCCAGTGTCAACATCTGTCAACACTATAAAGTGTTTGTGGATACTTCAAGCTGTAGATCTTTAAGATAATATAGTTGCCTAATGACTAATGACTGCTATCAGTATTAAAATATGAGATTACATAAATATTTCTAATTAATGAATGGTGTATTTTTAGTATTCTTGCTAATGTTATGATTGGGCTTTAATTCGCTTTGCGTAGGAAGTTATTATAATTGATGATAAAACTTCGATAGTAAACAAGTTGTTAGGATATAAACTTTATAATTATCATGTTGGTTAGTTCTTATATGCATTCTATGAGGAATATAGTGGTGTAATAAGCAAAAGAATTCCTTAAGAAGCTCTCATAAATAGATTTTCTATTCATGATAAAGTTCAAAAGTCACTTAGCTCTTTTGGTAAAAACGATTAAACGCATTAAATGATTTAAATGTAAGCCGTTATGATTCGATAATATAAAAGCCCACTGTTTCTGTTATCTTTGCATAAATATTTTTAACACAAATTGATTCATGACTTGCAAGATAAGACATGAATCCAGATAGCCAATAAATTATAAGATACTAGCTGAACTCCGCGGTTTCACTTGCGTGTATCTCCTGTTCCTGTAAGATTTTCGTGATGAAAACTATTCTAGGTCCTTCCTCAGATTTCAAAGAACCTATGTACAAAATTTCATCGAAATCGGCCAAATAATTTCAGAGCCTATTCAATTTAAACAATCAAATCTGTCCTCTATATAATATTAGTATAGATTACTAGATAAATATTAAAGAAAACATCCTCAAATACAAGTCGTTTACCTACCTATAACAGTCATGCTCCAGGAGACCAGGTAGCTGTTCCCGCCAATCCAAATAATGCACATCAGGAAGGCCAGGGGGTAGAACCTTCTGCAGGTAATAGGGGACGGGATGGTGCAGCCCAGGATTAACTTCAGCGGCCAGGTGTACACCCACCATACCCTGTATAATACTGATTTCTCCTTTGGATACCTCCAGATACTTTTCTTTGGTTTATTCTCGTCTAAGGGTTCAACTGAAAATGTAAGCTAAATGTAATGTTGTTATATTTCATAATCAATGCGATTTTTTTTTAGTAATTAGGTCTTTTGAATTTATGGCATCCTGATAATCTAGTCATCGTTATCTAAAGTACATTATCAATCATTTACAGGATTATTGGTAACTCGATGTATTCCTTACACAAAGTGATAGGGGACTTAAAATGCTATCCAATAAGTGATATTTATGCTGCGCGAAAATTTATAGTTTCCAAAATATTCAAATTTTGAGAGCTTGTCTCAAACACCTCCCCAAAAATGGTCCAGCATATATATTAAAATTACCTTTCTCTTCGATACTCTTCTCACTGGCAACAATACTGTCATTTGGAAAGTCATTATTATAGCCTTTGTTGTCCGCTCCGTCTTCTAAAGGTTTGCCCAACGTCGACACAATTACTGAAACAAGATATTAAGTTTTATTATCGTATATCACATCGTCTTACCGTTCTATATTTGCAATAGATTTCCTTCTTCCAACTTTTATTTTAGTGTGAATACCGAGGTTTATGTGTGTTATGATGCTAAAATGATTATACCAGAACAAAATAAACTCCAAATAACTACTTTACTGAATAAAAAATTATGAATTCTTTATTTTAAAATTCAAAGAGAGCGATTACATCGTTATCCGTTATCATAAATACTACATTTCCCTGTACAATCACATTAATATTTATCAAGTTATCAGACATATTGCGTCTCTTTAGATCTGTGTTCTTTTCGTAATTCATAGAAGTCGCTACTTTGTCTTCATTTTTCAAAGACGAAAGTATTCTGTTCTGTTTAGATTATTGAGGAAAATATATTTTATCGCAATAGTTAATACCAACAGTTTCCTTGAATAAAACCCTTTATGATTTGTACAAATTCCGAACAGTGAAGTCATAATGTAAGAAGGAAATTAATGAGGAATTTAATAGAAGGATGGAATGTCATGAATCCTATACATTGGAAGAAAATCGAAGCACTGCAGTTCCGAGTTAACATCATGCAACAGTACATATTATCCGAGGACATTATTATGGTGGCATAAAATACATTAAAGTTTACTCACATTAAGACTCGGTTATTGAATAAACGGAATAACAGTTACAATACTAACTACCTACTATACTATACTTAAATAGTAATTACTACAATGTGATCAAGAAAGTATAGCCTAAATTCTCTATTATGTAGTGAAACCTCATATAAAAGTTTGATCTTTTTTATGTAGTTTTTTTCACTTTGGCTCGAACAAGTAATATTACGTAGGTCAACATTCGGCAAGTTTGGTATACAAATATTCGAGCTTAATGAATGATAATAAAACACCGCGGTACTGCAGGTAATTTGACCCATAATAACATATCGTTAATATCGTTAAATCAATATATAATTTTGACGTTGAAATTAAATAATCAAACTTGTTGAAATACTTTTGCTTCGCTTACTACGCTTCTAATCCCTTAGAAAGATTTAAGATTTAAATAAATAAATAAATGAATATTCCCGGACATTTAACACAACGCCATCTAGTCCCAAACTAAGCAAAGCTTGTACTATGGATACTAGATAACTGATAAACATACTTTTTTTGTAAATAAATACATACTATAGATAAATTAACACTCAGACAGTAGAAAATTACAATGTTCATCACATCATACTTTTCTGCTCGTGGGGATCGAACCCACACCCTCCGACGCAATAGTCCATTGCTGAACCACTACGCCAATCGGGTTGTCGAAATCGAATTTTTATCGAACGTTCGCATACTCACATTCAGGCTTCTTACGACAGGACGCGACCATCCTGTCATACAACGCGAACATCCTCATGCTGTTGAACATGACGATGAAGTACAGTATGTACAAGAGGCCGAGGACCAGGGCCTCGTACCAGTCCACCTGGCCGTCCCACACTATCACCACCAGCACGCTCACGTTCACCATGTAGATGAACGCGTCTCTGGTCACGGGACGACGCTCTATCGTGATTGGCTGCAATTTTATGACTAGGTTACATATACTACATTAGCTGATCCAAGCGGCTTGGCTCCCGTAGCATAATGTTATATATATACGGCCATTTTCAATAATGTATCAATGATTATGGATAGATTGGTATGTCAAATTATATGACAATAGATAGACAAAACTCATAGCAAATGTATCCGTAGTTAGGATATTGAAATCAAAGTAAGTGCAAATAGATAGATTTGTCTGACTTTAGTAAGCAAAACAAGGGATAGATAGAATATTGAAAACGGCCGTTAGTCTATGTTACTCGTGGATAATGTACCTTTGGTGAAATAATATTTAAAATCGGTTCAGTAGTTTTTGAGTCTAATCATTACAAACAAACAAAGCTTTCGTCTTTGTAATAGTAGTGTAGATTTTACTTCCATAGGCTGCCCAATAATTAAATAATATGACTTCAAGCGAAAATAAAGATATATTAGCTGATAAACTTTGTTAAGATATTTTTTTCTACACGTTATTCAATGCCTCATTAAATATTTTTTTTTAAATACATGGTAATGCTCTCAAACCATTTCAAAGTTATATATTACGTCTCGAATTGCAAACCTAAGGCTTTGGAATTTAATAAGGAAGCGACTTGTAAGTACTATGAGATATCGATCGATTATAACAAGAAATTGCAATTAAACAGATAAAACTTTAACATATTTCAAAAAATCTTCTCAGTTAGCGTTGTGGATTGTATTTCTTTGAGTGAGTATGTAGGGTCGAATCACAGTATAGTCTAAATGTATGTATACTCATGTGTCTGTGTTTATAATGTTTTACAATTAATCAAATGTGAAATTATCTTACCGAAACAGCAGCCAGGCCACCAATCGCGGCAACCCCCAATATGTTGAAGATCGCAGACCCCACGATGGTCCCAATCCCCATGTCGGATTCAGTCAGAAACGTAGAAATGACATTCACGAAGAATTCGGGGCATGACGTCGCCACCGACATGAAGGTAGCTGCGGCCACATTCTAAAATAACACATCAAAATATTAAAACCTCACGGACTCTAAAATCAGGAACGATAACCGTAAAATAACTATTGTTATCGATGAATCGAGAGCACGTCGAGAGTATGACATGAACCGCATTGTTGATATGAGCTTCTAATATACTAGCTGTGCCCCGCGTTTTCGCCCGCGTATATAGCCCGATTCCGTGGGATTTCCGGGATTAAAAGTATCCTATGTCATTCTCGTGGTCCTAAGCCTTCTGCCTACGAATTTTCAGCTAAATCGGTTCAGCCGTTCTTGAGTTATAAGTGGAGTAACTAACACGACTTTCTTTAATATATATAAGATGATATATTAGTGGTTATAATTAACTTGGAATTCAAATTTTAAAAAAGAAGCCAAAAATATCATAAATCATAGAATCAATGTATTTACATTGACAGAAACAGACTTTAAAAATAGAACAACTATCTATGCATAAAAATGCATTTGCATAACAGGAAAAATACATCACAAATTCCATCATTATGAGGATTTTAAATATGCCGATGTTGACGGAAACAAATAGCTTCAACTCGAATTACGTTTTTTCCAACTTATCGATCATCGGTTTCAAATAGGTTACAAAATTGCATATTTTCCTTATCATTAAACTTTTCTGATCTATTATAATCACTTTTATAAGGCATTTCTTTCGCAGTTGTGTTAGTTAAATTCACGCGTTAATATGAAAAGGGGTCAATGATATAAACGGTAGGGGTACTAAATAACAGTATTAAGAAGGATAATTTATGAAGAAGAAGAAGAAAGAAATAAAAAATGCTTTATTGCCATTTATACAGCAACAGAACTTATGCCGGTAGCCCAGCACGTCTATAAAACATTCGCTTCTTTCTTTAACGCTAGTTTATCTATTCGATAGCTCTAACCTCTGGTAACTAGGACAGTAGGCTAGGCTAGACTCATGTCTAATTTTCCATAATAAATTAATATTTCGTTTTATTCAATTTTCTACTTTTTAGTTCACAAAGATATATTCAAATTAATTATAAAAAATTAATCATTAAAATCTGAATATTATATATATTTTATCATTAAACGTCAAAAACGCTATCGGCCATAATATGACGACAACTTAACTGTAAATTTACTGGCTGTCAAACCTAAATGGTATACATATGGTTATTAAATCCCCCCCCCCTTCACCCCTATCTTCGTTACTACTGTTAGTTGAATTGAAAAAAACATCTCACCTGTGGTATTTTCAGGTCTTCACAGATCAGTTCGACGCAGGGGATAAAATAGTCATTGCAGACGATAGCCAACAGGGTGAAAGCGTAAATACCAAACAGGACGTACAGTATGAAGCCACCTTGGCGCAGTTGGTCCTCTGAAAATGGGCTATTTTTAGTCCTACGTATCAAAGATTGTTGTTTGGTTGTTTGATTGTTTGCTTGTTTGGTTATTTGTTCATTAGGTTGTATGGTTTGTGTTGTAAATAAATTACATAATAAAGATGATCAATCTATAGACCAAGCGACAGTAATTGTATAGTGACTGCATTACTTAAAAAGAATCATGTAATATTAAACAATGTATCTTATCATTCTATATCTCTTAAAAATGTCAATGTGAGTTTCTTTCAGACAAAGCGGAAATAAATGCAAGTCATCGGCTACCTTCATAGCAAAATTTATTTATTTATTTCACTCATTACAGCTATCATTACAGAGAAAATCAAATTCGATAGTGCAGTAAAAATTTAAATCGTACAAACAGATTGTCACATAATTAGCATTAATAAATTAAAAATTTAATCATTCCCTTTTGTAACATATTAAATACATTATTATTTTTGAAAATTAAACCAAATCATCCAATCTAATTTATACAAATCCGTTCAATAAATTACATAATACTGACCGTCAAAAATGCCATCTGGGAAGCTGTCAATGGAATCCCCGCTGAAGCACTCCACCTCGGACAGGACGCGGTCCTGCACCACTGTCCTCGTCCTCAGCCACGGCGTCCAGTGCCACGTCTCCAGCTCCTCATGTAGCTTCCTCATAAGGTCCTCGCTTATGAACACCTCCTCACCATGTCTGTTCGTGACGGTCAAGAAAGTTGGGTTGTCGGTTACATCTAGAACAAGTATGTACATTTTAACGAAAATAAAAATAGTTGTTTTTTTATGTTTTTAACATAATCTTTTGAGTATACAGCGGTAAAGCGGTAGGACGAAGGCCTGTTGGACGCCCGCGATACCGCTGGAAGGACGAAGTACTAAAAGACCTCAAAGGGCTTCAAGCCGAAGACTGGGAGGAGACCGTCCTTCAACGACACCTGTGGCGACGTCTTGAGTCGGAGGCCAAAACCCACTTTGGGGTTTTAGCGCCACCGCAGTAAGTAAGTAAGTAACATAATCTTTAATATGTTTTGATTTTTTTTTTGTTTATATTTTTAAATTTTTCTATCGGATCATAATATTATTTGTCTACACTAATATTATAAAAAGGAAAACGTTGTTTGTTTGGTCGGTTGGTTGTTTGTAATGAATAAAAATTCTTTCACCATTCAAAAGCTACATTATCCACGAGTAACATTAGGCAGTTAGTATAGAATATAACACAAGTACGTCCATTCGCATCTTACGGGTCGCATTTTCTTTACAAATAATCAATCAGACGCATACAATAGCGATATGTGGACGCTAGGTGCCACATTTAGTTGTCAGTGAGAAGAACGATAATCGAAATACGAATCTGTATCATAAATTTGACCACAATATATAACAATAAAAAATGTACAGTAAGTATCTACTTTAGGTTATTTCATTAATAAAGGCTACATTGTCACTCTATAAACATAAATGAAGAAATAAATATTTTCCTTATAATCAATATTTATATTTTAAAGTGGAAAAGTTTGTCTTTAAACGCGCAAATCTTCGAAACTAACAGATCGTTTTGAAAAATTATTTCTTCTGAAGGTAGGTTCATGCCGAAGGCTGACACTACGGTATTACACGACTGAAATTAAGTTTGATTCGAATAAAAATTAAATATTTGACACAAACTTTTTACAGATTTAAATCGGTCACATTATCAGAAGTACACAATTACACTCAGAATATTATTCCAAACGTCCTCATATTGATGAATAGAACTCAACAATACCAACTACATACTAACCCAAAATTTTATATGTACACAAACACACTATTGTCAAATTATTACACTGAAAATTTTAAAACACTAAAAAACACCAATTACAGCACTAAATCCGTTGTCAATTTTATTGTTTTAAATAATAAATGACTTAAATTTTTTTCATTGAATAAAAAATAAAAAAATAGATATGGATTATTAATAGACAACTCGTCTAAGGTGAGGTTTAAACCACAATGAGTGATATTTCCTCGTAACACTGTGATAAGCTTGGGGAAGAATAATGGTAAAAGTAATTAGCCATACTGCACAGTGCAATAAATGGGAAGTAAGATCACTATTGTTTTAGATCAATTTCTGTCACAGTGCACGAGACGAACAGTAAGACCACCTTTAATAAACTAGCTGTGCCCCGCTGTTTCACCCGCGTATATCTGCTTCCCCGTTCCCATGGGATTTGATCAAAAATTCTTAGCATGCCTACGTCATAACATCTACCTGCAAGCCAAATTTCAGCACGATCCGTCCAGCGGTTTAGACACTACTTTTAATAGATCACTATTTCAGTCAGTCAGTCACCTTTGACTTTTACCTAATATAATACCGAGTATTTTATTTTGAACTCAATTTTTACCAGAGTGCAGGGGACGAGCAGTAAGACCACTAATAATTCTTTAGAAATGTCTATACTATAGTAATATAAAACAACTAAAGCGTACCTACTGTATTTTTAGTATCTTTTGGTACCTGCCACAGTATAAGAGAATGAAGCAGTAAGGCTACAAACAAGTTATTAACTTCGGTACACTGTGTTGTTTAGATCAGATTCCCTCAGTAATATTTATAATTAATGATAGCAGGTGACACTATTAAAAAACAACCAACGTATTTCCCAGCGTACGAAACCCATTACTTCACGATTTATTATTTCTATTGTTTCATTACACGTACATAATTAACGTTAACGTTTAATTCCTCGATAATCATTAAATTTCATAAATAACAAATAAGTACAATAAAAGTAAAAAATAGTTTGTCCTGACCAAATTTCGATCAGGGCGGCCAATCTTTACAGAGACTAGTCAACTGACTATTATAATACATAAGTGTGTGCGCAAATACGAATGCACTCCCTATTCCTTCACTGTCAGTTTAATTTAACTATCCTACTAATATTATAAATGCGAAAGTTTGTGAGGATGTATGTATGTGTGTTTGTTACTCTTACACGCAAAAAGAACTGGTTCAAAATAACATATTGGATACTTTTAACCGCGTGACGTGGATAGTTTACTATTTTTAATTTTAATAAAGTTATTTAAAACTAGCTGTGCTCCGCGGTTTCACCTGAGTTTATCTCCCTATCCCGTGGGATTCCCGTGATAAAAAACATCCTATGTTCAGTGGTTTATGCGTTAAGAAGACAGACAAACAGAATTACTTTATTACGTATTTTTTGCGTAGTTATTGCGAATATTTTTGTAGTATAATATCAACTAACTAGTACATGCCCATGATATGAACCTAAACTAAACAAAAACGATAATATTTGTATGATAGTTAATCTCACAAAAATCGATCTCATATATCATTCTTATCCACGGCATTAACATGCAGATTAATAATTGACCGAGCGAAGCGGGGTCTCAGAGTCGAGATAGCCGGCCGATTGTATGTTTGTATTTTTTTTTATATTTATATACAAACATATTGTATGTAAGCACATATTAGAGAATAAACGGCAGATGGAGTATTCCCAAGACTCGAGTGACGCTAACTACACGTACGTACACGTGCATCTGTGTGCGTGTAATTCGAATATTTCGAAGCCCTCGTGATGTGTTGTGTCTAACTAGACGAACATTTTTGTATTTGGTTTTGAAGTTTGTATTTGCTTTTCAGCGTAACTCAAGTCTTCGGCCGACAATAATGAAATATGAAGATAGCAACGTCAAATGGGTGAATGTTTGTCCGAGGATAGCTGGAGTATCGTTTATCCTCTCTCGATAAAATTTTGTACGCAAATAGTATAGATGAAGAAAAATCTTTAGTACAAAAATGAGCGACATCAGTGGGCGTAACCAAGATAGGAGAGGTGATAGGCTATGTCCATATTACAATATATATTATTATAATATCTTACGCCTACAGTTAAATAGATATGCCTACAGTTAAATAGATATAATCTCTTTCATGACCATAGTTTCACTGGATGCGATGGCTCTTATGCGACAAGGCCGTTCATTATACTAACTCTTTTTTATTTTATTTTTTATTAATATAACATCAAAATATAGTTGGATAAAATGTATAATTAATTATGATCACATAAACATTAAACCACGTGGACGAATGATAATTTTAATAGATAAAGTAATTATAAAATCAATAGATATATTGCGTCGTTTAAGATAACTCCAATTTGGTAGATTCAACAATTATCCTCTATTTGATTTTAAGGAAAATCTTTAAATAAATATTTTTATATACTCGATAGACTGTATTGTCACTTCTTGATGGAAATGCTTTTTATAATATTTTTTATACAATTCTTGATGGAATGTACTTTTCTGTATATCTTCAAGTAAAAACAGAAAAGGTCAATCGGAACTACTATTTTAGAGAGTTTAGAGAGTTTAAGAGTCCTTTAGAGAGTTTAGTGTGTACAAAGAAAAACAATCATCATCGGTATATTATTACTAGTATATTTATTAAATGATTTAAAAAATTGGGAAAAATGAATTTAGTTCTTAGTTTTTTTTTTAACGAGTGGAGCGAGGTCTCAGAGTAGAGACGGCCGGGCGATTGTATTTTTATACATTTGTATGTTTATATGTAGTGAATTTAATTTGCAAAAAAAAAAATATTTATAACATTTTTGAGACACCTAAAATTTGTCGTATAAATCATAAAAACATAATGCACCCCTTTTTTCAAAATGTCCACCGTGGTTTCCCACACATTCTTAGATACACCTATCTATTTGCGCCATGCCTATACTTCATACTCGCTAACTATATAATGTATTATACTTACTGAAGTCTTCAATAGCGGAGATGGTGGTGACGCATAACGTTAAAATCAGACCCAAGTCGAGGCGACGCATGATCGGGGATTCTGCAATCAATAAACATTTTAATAGAAAATTATAACACACTTTCATAGTTCCTTAGATTTATAATATTAATGAAGAAGAATTAGAGTTAATGCAATATAGAAAACCAGATTAATAAATTTACGTTACTGACAACGACCATATAAGTTAAACGTTCTACGGGTTAGATACAAACATTTTAGTGAAAAAATAAAAAGGTTATTAGTTAAAAATGGCATTGAGGTTTCTCATTCCAAAGTAAAATACTTTCAAACTGCTAATACATACTAGTAGTAGTAGTTCCCCCTACCACTTTTATAGTTTCCACTACCAGAGGGAAAAATCTTAAAAAAATAAATGCTATAGATCTCGACAAACACTTATAAAAAAAATTGTTCAACCGGAATACAGTCAGCCGTTTTTGTGATATAGGACTATATAGTCTTTTTCCGATGATAACTTACAGAAAACGTTACATTTTGTTGGGGAAAAACAATGTTCGTATTTGGCTAGATGTATGTTAACTGAAAGTCATTCATGGTTTTTAAAATTTAATGCCGGTCACATTTTATTATAAAAAGTATGTACATATATCCAGATCCATGCGAGTCCTTTTAACATTTTGATGTTGCGAATTTTTAGTTTCCTATTAAATAAGTTCAATGCTATAAATACCTCGCAACTATAAAGTACTATGTTTTGAATGGAAACTACTTGACATTATCTTATAATCTAGATAAATGAAAGTGAAAATAAGGAAAACTAACAGCACCGTTCCACCGCCCCGAACGGAGGTATGGCAACGCAGCGCAGAAAATCGAATTAAAAAAATTAAAAATTTATTTATTTTTCAAGTAAGAGATTAATGGTTAGAAATGATAGTGGATTACATTATAGTTCATACGTTTAGCACCTGCATTCCGAATAGTAAAAACTGTATCTCAAAAAATAAAAATTACAATAATGTACATGAGTTTTGTATTTTTAGAGGTCGTGAATATCGTGTATGATATTGTCTGTGTGTGTGTGTGTGTGATAACGACAGATTGCAATAGTTATTGAGTTTAAAAAGCTTTTCAGTATGCATTAGTAGATTAAAGATTTGAGACTTTTGCTCGACTACGTTATCATTCAAACAATATAACTTTAATATAAAATATTAGTTCTATATATCATAACCGAGCTTCTTTCTTTACGTATCTATAAGGGATTAAATCTAGGTTCAAATGCTAATGTCCAAACACCGAAACGATTATCGAATTGAAGGACATTAAATATCATGCTATCACTATCACTCTAGCTAAGGAAAAAATAACAGATATCGTATGTAGTCATGTCTTAAAGTGAAGCATTAATTGATCATGTAGATACAAACACTTACTGCAACTCCGGCCATTTTGTTAAGAATTGCAGTTGTATATTAATCAGCCTCTTCGTTAAATATCGCAGAAATGTTAAAAAAAAACTTTGCTATGTACTCCTAGCAACTTAATATTAGACTCATTAGAATACATGTGTACCTCGTACAATATTAATACCTAAAATATATAACAAACATTAGATACCTCAAATAAAAAGAAAAGAAAGCTCGAACTCTATCTCTTTCTTTCTTAGGGTTCACAATGCCATTGGAGGTTACCAACAAATGGGCAACAAATTTTGGCTTTTTAATACGTGGGTGTGACTTATAAAGAATAATTCTATTAGAGATAGCGCACTCGAAATTAAACCTTAGCTAATTCTATTTATGTGATATTTTCCTTGCATTCTACTGTAACTAATATAACTAATAGTATATCAAATAAATAACGATTGTATTTTTAAAATATGTACTAACTTAGCGTGTGTTATTCTCATAATTTGTAGCACTCGATTAGTTTGAATAAAATCAATTTCATGTTAAATTGGTAACAATAGTAAATACGTTGATAACATTATGAAGTTATATGCTTTGATAACTGATGTTTCTATTACTGATTAGAAATTATAAGAGATCGCCTACTGTTCACAAATTTAACACAATTTATTGTTTTCATAATAATTATAGTTTACATAAATAATACAATAATTAATGTTTACATAACCTATAATTATTATAAAAAGGAAACTCGAGGTTGAAAGCGAAAATAGCATTGATTGTTGCAAATCATTTTCAATAGAATACATTTTTGAGATCTATCGTGGTTGTAGTTTTAAAACTTTTTTGATCATAAGTGCATAAAATAATTCAGAATATTTAAGAGCTATTTAACAAAATTTGAATCCAAATTGAATCCGAATACGAATCTGAATCCGATTTTTATCGGAGTTCGCTTGTCTATGCTAATATTATAAAGAGGACAGATTTGTGTGCTTTGTTTCTCTGTTTGAATTTAATAGAATCCAAAACTACTGGACCGATTTGGATGGGGATCAAACCCAGAACATCTCGCTTGAAACGGCTGACACGCTAACCATTGAAGCAACTAGGTAGTCAATCTTATACTGATTGAATATTTTCCTTCCTGGTTAAAATTTCGTAAAAGCTCAATTGTGATTCGATAAATTCCCATGGCGGTGTAATAATCAATAGCATCAATCATTTGAATATTTAGCTCCATTTTCCTCGTGGGTTTTACACGATATTAATTAGTATTACCTTATAAGATTTAACATTATATATCGATGAAATGGATCGGGTTAATAATTAAAGAAACCGCATTTCCTTTAAAAAACATTTTATTCAATACTTCACTGTATCAAAAAAATAGAAGTGCAACAGTTTCTAGACAACTTTCAAGGTTAAGGCTTATTCCGAACTAGTGGTTACTACTATATGATTAATGTAAACTTATGTGTTTATATGACGTAGGGAAGGCCCACTTGGACACTGTACCTACTGGCTTTTTTCACAAACAAACGCATTAAAGCGCGATTCACAGAGGGCGCGGATCGTGATGGTACTGCGCGTCTAAACGTTATATCTATGCATATTATTATATCTTATTCTTGACATAGATATACATTAAAAACCTTTGATATTTTAGATGAATAAAATACCCGAATTAAATATATAAAATTGTACACCCTACGACGCGAATAGAATAGATTACTTTTATTACTAAAAATATTATTTATTTTAAGTATTGTCAATGTTATTATGTTAATATGAATGACATAATGGGAGATAATAAGATAGAAAAGTTTAATGCTGTATTAATATTTTTTTTGTGCTAATATCTTCGCTTCGGCTTCTACTACGCTTACTTTATATCTCCTTAATCTCCTTTTGAAAATTATACCGCATTGATAAACACTAGGAAAGACATCGAACTTTGTCAGCCTACCAAATAATATTATAAAGTGCATATATATTATATACATTTTATGATATTATTTCTTTATCAATATACTCGTATAATAATAATAAGGTAATACCTTAAATGCAGTCCTATATCATATACATGTATCAATTGTGATTAAATTAAGCTCAAAACTGACATTCATTTTATTAGATAACAGTAAGTGATTATATCCCATTTTTGTTGACAATAAGTCATTGCTTTTCCAGTTTTCTATCTCCGTGTTTTTCTTATACTAGATTTCAAAAAAAGAAATAAGTGAAGTAACATTAATTTAAGTATATTTTTAATATGTCTTTAGATCAATAAAAGATCCAACAATATCTGTAGGAAATATCATCAAAAACTGTTCCGGATAACTGTTAAATTTAACAAAGCTTTGTTAATTTTGATCCTGCTACAAAAAATTTTAAGACAAAATTGTAAAAAACTGAATTTGCAATAAAAAATGTCTTTGTATTATTTTTGATAGACCCATAGTTCGTCAGATAACCTAAAAAATCAAAATATGCAACCGTTTTTCCAATACTGCGGCTTTGGGACAAGGGTTGCAACCCCATTTGGATTTAGCTTCAAACTAGCCTATTCACAAATGTGAATCCAATCGGAAAATAACAAAAATCGGAACAAAATTCATACAAATTTCGTGGGAAACCCCTTTATATCTAAAACATGAGAATGCGCCATCTGGCGACTGCAATGTAAAGCTAATAAAATGTGACATTTCAATGGACGAACCAGAAACGTGAAGCACTTGAAATAAACAAACAGACTAATAACTCTTGTAAGCGGGGCTTACCTGATATTTTCCTCTTATTTAAAAACAATTAAAACCATTAAAATAAGAAAGCAGATAACGACTGCACGGGTGTGATTGTGACCACACTTTTACCTTATTTTTATTTAGATTGATTCTATACCTATCATAAAATAAAAATGGCCATAAGAATTGTCTTCTTTAACCCGACTGCGACAGAACGAGGATAATATCTTTCGAGTGTATGTTTGTATGTACTTTTCTTTGGCACGCCCTACAGCTCAAACAGCTGCATGGATTTTCACAAGTGAGTGTTGTTGGATTCGTTAGAAATGTGGCAGTGATAGGTTATAATATTTTATGTAAAATGGCGCTAGCAAATTAAAAAAAAAGGAAGGGTAATGCTTAATTTTTTCATAAATAACGCAGGCAAGTTCTAAAAGATAATTTTATCTGTTTTCTTTTCTTTCTGAAAACATTTTTAAATTTGGTATGTACCTATTTGGCTTTTATTATATTTTACTGGTTCTTAATACCTTATTAATCTATATTATTTTATTGTATGTACGAGTATGTTGTGTATTATTTAAAATATTTATATAATATGGGTCTGTACAATGTATATGTCCTCTACCTGATTTAAATAAATTAAATTTAATTAAAAAATATTTGAGCCAAAAAGAACCAAAAATAGGACCTATAAATTACATACTGTATCGCAAAATATGTCCATAGATAATAGATATATCGATGAATACAGATCTAGCCAAAATTTAATAACCAACGGAAGAAATATAATCACATATTATATTTCGCCATTTATTAATAAAGATGATTATATTATATTGCAGTAGAATCACAAAACAAGCACATTTGTACACAAATCACGATTATAACACAACAATATATGTCACTCAAAAATCAATTACCATCATAACATCTTTTGAAACAGATAATATTTGCAATTTACGTTAAACTAAACGTGATTAAAGATAATGGGCTATTTTCCACGTTTTAACAAGCACAGCACAACACAGTTTCCTCATTTACACTACTGTATTTATCTATAACTTCCCCATAAATTAATTACTTACGAATAACTCGATGAACAGAAGAATATCGATTAATACATTTTCGACCGTCCCGTCGATGTTGAATTCGATTCACAATACTGGAATAAACATTTCAACGCCTGGGGTTTTTAAGGAGATAATCTTAATTGATAAGGCACCATTTACGATTAGTAGATTCAATTACATGGAGATATAATACTGTTGATTTAGTAGCTTGATATTTATTTCACGTTACTGATAGTGATAGCGGTTGGCAGATTGAGAATGTGAATGCAAAAATGTCATATAAGTAGATAGAATACAATATTGAGCTGAGTAATCATTATTACGAGGCATTAAGCTCTTCTATTTTTGTGTGTAGCGTTTTATTAATGTGTAAATGTGTAATATTTTAAATATAATTTTAATGTTATTCTCTTAAAAACTTTTATTGGCCGAGCGAGGTCTCAGAGTCGAGATGGCCAGGCGATTGTATGTTTGTATATAAGTATGAAAATCTTTGTCCGACGATAACTTGAGTATTGTTTATCCGATGTTGATTAAATTTCACTAGTACTAGTGGCTCGCCCCGAGCTAGACCTTGTGTTTGATTTGGCTCGGCTATAATCATATTAAAATCGCCTAATTCACTTGTCACGTTCCTCCACTAATTTCACTCAAGATCTTATCTTTCTTTGTGTCGCACCACTTTCAGGTAGGTACTTTTTTCTCCTCTACCTAATTCCGAGGCTGGCGACTCTTTGAAAAATATTTTGATAGAGCATTTCTGAAACATAGAGAGCAAGAACAGCTTCATTGTTCTAGGTTGGTGGCAATTTCAGCTACAGATCGTCGGGTCTGGATTTCGAATGCCGGGTCGTGAAGAATGTCTGATGAAAAGACCTCATAAAATCATCATTTCATCTCTACTATTTATTCATTACAACCAAACAAACAAACAAAGTTTTCCTGTTTATAATATTAGTGTAGAAAGTATTATTTTAATATTCGTTATTAATTATTACATTGATTTTAAAAATGCTATTTTAATAATTATACTCAGATAAGGCTACTTGTGTGTGGTATCAAGTGTCTTCGTCAATGAAAACATACTTGAATGTTTTATGCGTTGCACAATACTTTAGCCAGAACTGACCAAAATAATAAACATGACAATAAAATTTCATGAATATACTGTGTTTCTCTATTCTGTAGTGTAAAGTACAGGACAGTACTTTGTAAAAACTTGACGTTGGCAATTAGTTCTGTCTAAAACAGGTGGGCCAAGAACAAGAAAAGAAAAAGAGGATAGTATTTCCATTACTGGATTTTAAATTCAAACATATAAATAGAAAACATGTTGAAAATAATAGACTTTTCTGAACGTCCTGGAAGTTACCGGTGCATGTGTTCATTTCACTGGAATCCGTTTTCAATTAAAGAGAAAAGCTAATCAACGTGTTATTTCATGACGTAATAATACGTTCCTCCTAACCGAATTTCGGCCACGGCGACCAATCTTTACAGAGATCAGCCAACTGCGCGGGAGATATTATAGTGCACAAGTGTATGCGCAAACACAGGTGCACTCTCTATTCCTTTACTCTCATAACCCGATGGGACGGCAGACCGACACGACCGGAGAGAGATCACGCGCAGGACCGACGGCTTTACGTGCTCTCCGAGGCACGGGGGTGTTCCAGCACCGCCAACTTCCAGACTCAGGCCTGTTACTGAGATCTCTTTGTCAGAAAAATCCCAATAACATTAATTTTACTTTGACGTAATAATATAACGTATAAATTCCTGCAACTTTCCAGCAAATGTAATTTATTTTATATGCACTTTTATAAATCGTATTTGTTTCACATTAATAGTTATTTGCAAATTTTTATAATTTTCGGTGTGATAATTAGGACGAAACAAAATGTCTAAGATATAAAAGCTTATACGTTTAGGTTCTGTATTTCATTGAACTAACATGATCATGTGCTACAGTTATTTAATGACTGTTAGCACGAAATAGGTAGTTAAGAAGTGACTTTCACACAATCGCGCTTACTCATTAACACGATTCGCTGACAGGATATTATCCCGTTACAGCTTTATTGGGCACATTATTTAATTGTGTTTATGTTTTTAATTAATTTAATTTTGGTATTTACTATCTCAAGAGAACTTAGCGAACTCGTGTTTCTGACATTATAATATATCAAACTCTTAAAATACTTATTTATCTTTAATTCAGTTTCTGAAATTTATCATTTGATTTTGCATATTATGGTGGGTTTCGTGCATACTTCGGGAATTTATTATGCATATTTGCATGCACATAACAGAATTTAATGATGCATTTAATCCGGTCTCTAGTTATAATTTAATAAAGAACCACAGATATTTAATTTTTTTTTCCTGTAGATACTTCGGTTCCATCGATTATTTATGTTTATAGTAAGTTGTAAAATTAAACAAACAGACTTCATGGTAACAATAACAGAAAATATTAATAGATAAGGCGTTAAATCTATTGATAATTACCAGCCAAGATAATAGGCATAAACGATATGCATTTCCTCTCAAGCTAAAAATGTGAAATGCTTGGTAAGAATCGCATTTATTGTTGTTGTTAACCGAGAAAATCGAAATCTTAGTGTCAAAATGGCCGAGCGAATAATGTTTGTATGTTAGTACTTTTAAGTTGTCCTACAATATAACCGTGTAGCGACGGGTTAGAATACATGCTTTTCTATACGTGGGTGTCGTAAGAGACCACAGATAAATCTGTTACATAATTTCTTCAACAATACAAGGGTGGGAGCCGAGCATTGCACGACTGGGCCAAGCTCGCACCGGTGTAATTACCACCACGCCAGCCACAGCAGAAGATCGGCATGAAGCAGTATTGCACTGTGTTTCGTTCTGTGAGCGGGGGCCCGGAGGCGCGGATCCTGCAATTTCCCATCATCCTCTCCATATTCCCTCCCTTAGGTGTCAAGCCGGCGCGGCATCTGCGGCACTTTTACGTTGTAGATGTTCATGGGCTACGGTCAGTCACTTAACATCAGGTGAACCGCATGTGACAAAATATTCTTATTTAGTTTAACAGTGATATGATCTAGATAACTGTAAAAGATTTATAACAAATTTTAAGGCTAATAAAACACAAATTGAATTCAACGTTTATTATTTTAATACCTAACATCACTCTTCCATTTTGCTCCATTCTTTTTAGCATACATTTTGTCGGTCTTTCTTTTCTCTTCAATTTGTATAACGTTTTGGCGTCGAAAGCGTTCCTTAACAACGGCTAAAGTACAATCATATATGATGCGAAAGGCGAAGAATATCAGCAAGTCAAACCCAGATATGAGAGTAAACCCGAGCATAAGGCTTAATAGCCCTCCAAAGGCAGCTGTGAAATAGGAGCTTTTCTGTTAATAATACTTTACTTAAAATTAACGATGGAAAGCTTATCGAAAGAATCCCTTAGTGAACGAACAACAGGATTTAGGAATCGGTTCAATGGCATTTAAAAAAATAACCTATGAAAGAAGAAGTAAAAAAACGGTTATAAGCTTTAAGCGGATGATATCATACGAAGCAGTCCAATGTTTCCTGGGTTTTAAAATATTACTTCAGTTTATATATCAACAACAAAGCCTAATTATAATTATCTGACACCAGTTTCTAAATACAGGGTGGCGACGACAGAAACACGAAAAACAAATATTACGTAGTACGTATAAAACAACAGTAAAAACAAAATAATTTTCTAGATGATTTCCTATTTTATTGTTTAAGAACTTTCGTCTTGTAAGCTTGAAGACATGACGGCAAGGGGAATTTTTGTTAATCGAGGAATCACTGGCGATTTTACATGTATGAGAATCAGATTTTTCAGGAAACGAAAAAATAAAATAATTAAAAACATTGTCCGCCCGTTTATCATGATCTGATTAATTCATGTATCTATTATAATCTTTTACGTCTTTATATTGACGTCAAGTTGATTGCTTAAAAAATAGTTGATAATTTGGAGATCTTAACGTTCATAGTGTTTTATTAGCGACCCACGACCGTTTCTTCCGGGTGGTAATTTTCTAATATCTAATACACACATTAAGCATATATTATTTCTATAGAAGATATTATAAACCAGTTACAAACACTTACATGTTACTAATTTTAATACCTTTTAATTTCATTATATTTAAAATCTTATTGATAAACACAACGTGTATGTATCTATAACATTGAAACTAGTAACTTTATTTTTATTTGTGTACTAACGACAATTACATTATTATTGTTATTTTTTAATTTTCTTCTAACCACAAGGCTAGGTGCCTCAATATTTATTGCAATATTTCTTACGCATGATGCGACGCCGTTTTTAATCGACTTTCAAAAAAGGAGGAGGTTATTTACTATGTAATGATTGATCCTTGATTCGGCTCTGCGCTCCTTCCTATTGTATTTTCGAAGTGTATTATGATAATGGAGAATACATGTAAATCCCTTTGCGCATATTATATTGTGTTACATCTTTTATATCTCCTGATTAAATACCAAGTTGATAGTGACCGTTATGGTCGAATTCAGATTATAATAATTTGTGATAGCACAACCCACAATATCTATAGATATAAACAAGTTATGCATAAATATTTTATTTTATTTATTTTTATATTATTTGAAATAGATATTCCAATAGCGCACAAATTAGTCACAATGATATACATTATACAAAAAAATAACATACAGATTTGTGAACCAATTAATTATAGATATACAATGTTGTGGTAATTGATGTAATCATGTTATACAATTTTAGTCGGTTTAATTGAACTTTTTTTTAAGTAAAAGAAGGGATTGAAAAAAAATTTAAATAAAAGAAATAAGTAATTCATACTTTAAGATCTAAAAATGTTGGCGCTATCACAAAAATAATTTTATTGGGAGCATAGTTTGGTAGAGTGAGCTTGCAGACCTGCGTGGGTTCTGCAGTAAAGAGTATTAAAAATATTGAAAAATTAAAAGCTTATGTTTTTCAAGCTCCATAGAATAGTAGTGGTATACAAAACATCTTACCCAGAATATTTTGCCAATTTAAGTATACATCCCGGCGATACCGCGTCGACACCAAGTCGTTGAAGAACACATTTAATACCGATCGGTTCTCTAAATCCACATTTTCACTGAAAAACAAAATTATAGAAATATGCATCAATTTCACGTAAAATTGATGATTTCTTCTTGTTAAAAGTATTGACAAACTCATCATTAAATGCTTTGGTGGGAAGTGGTCTGCTAAGTTCACAGGCATCGATTGAGTTTGTAACTTGGCGTTTAAATTAAGTCTTATTTTGTTTGAAATACAGGCCAGTCAATTGTAACGCATACTTCCCATAGTATGACTACGTTACTTTCATAAATATTTTTCGTGAATGCGGGTGTAAATCTGCTGAGGTTCAAGATAACGCCTGGTTTTTAATAGACGCCGTCGTAACGAACGTTACTTAAAGTAGTAAAGGGAGGCCCCACGCTTTCAAGTGTGCGATTATGCTAACTCTGGATCCGTGTGGACCCGACACACACACGCGGCTCACACACACACACATATACGCACTATACACACGCAAACACATACACACACTATACACACGCACACGCACAGACGCATACACACTCTCACACACACACCCACACACACACGCTATACACACGCACAAGAAGGGCAGCCCATTAAGCGGCACGTTGGAACTGAGCTCGCCCAGCGCGACCTCTAGCGGGTAGTCGAAGTGCTCGCACTCAGGGAGACACTGCATACTGGTTTTCACCGCGTTTTCGTCTGATGATAGATGCGCTGTAAAATTAAAATATGATGATTGATTAAATATTTATTCTCTAAATACGGCGGAATAAATTTGAATAAAATGGTACACAAACGTTCGTACACAGAAGGAGGACTACCTATACCTATAACCTTTCTCAACTTCTTTTTGTTTAAAATCAATTATTAAATCAAATATGAAAACGACATTGAATGAGTTAAAAGCTACAATTTGTATTGAACAACTAATTTCAAGCATGTTTATTATTTTCCATTCAAGTCTAAAGAATCAGGAGTAAGTATGACAAACTAAGAAATTGCATATAAAATACCTTCAAGTTTAGTCATGCAGTCAATATCCTTAAAGTTGCATGTTCGAGCTAGCGCTGTAATATAATGAGGATTTTTACATTAATAAAAACAATCATTGTAAAAAAAACGTGTTACAGGAATATGACATCCCAATAACTTTATGAGTAATGGTATGTGTATCAAAATAGTATTGTATACTATAGTCCTCTAATTGTATAGCCCCCTCTACACATCGGCGGACATTACCTGTCGATGGATGGCGGATGTATCGACAGACGTAATTTACCTACTGCCGTTGTCTACTGATAGACATACCCCGTCTTAACATCAGCATATGAAATACGGAACGCAATTGCACAAAGAATGCACCCCATACGTAAAATACCGACCTGTGAACATTTAGCTTTATGTATGATAAGCTAAATGTATTGGACAATATCGAAATGACATTTAACAATAAAAGTTACTCGCTATTTTCCTGCATGAGATCCAAAAATTGGTGATTTTATTTGTTAAATGTGTTCATCTATATAATCACTTAGGCCCGGTTCCTATTAATTACGGGGCGTCATAGTATAAAAGATTCGAGTAGTTTTATTAACAAGCGGTTACAATCAACCAATTAGAACCTAGTTTTGGAGGTTACTTTAATACAGATACACTTTAGACTTACGCTTAGTACGAATTGTACTGTCTGTAAGTAAAACGACTCGTTTTATTTTTATAAAAACTGGGCATTAATGGTAGACTAATAACAATTCATAACAGTCACTAGGGAATTTTCTAATACTAAACTTAATAGGCCTACAATTCTACATATCACCCTTAAAATCTGATGTGACAGATAGGTTTCGTGTAACTTAAAACACTGCCGTTTGCTGATAAAATAATGCTGATACATTATCATGCGATCTGAATCAAATCGGATAATCTACCAGCGGAAGAATTACTGTTAGTTTTGAAGATAACTTGTATTGCCCTTTACTTGCAGACTCAAAAAAGCAACTAAAACGTTGAAAATATGAATACTTTAATGAATAATTGAATTATGAATAATTTAATAAACAATTCTTATTATTTTAAAAATGACATTTAAAAAGTAAAATGTGTAATACTCGTAATTAAGTGAGTAAGTGGAGATGTAAACATGTCAGTAATACACGCAATAACCACTAAACTACCTTTGGATGAAACTTAACCGTTATATAACATAGAACCCACAATTTACAATTATGCCATGAATAGCCAAGCAAGCCGTGGGTAAAAACGAGTTAAAAAATCATGTGAATGCATAATGCATGTCGTTAATTAAGGTAGGTGTTGTAGGAGACAACAGAGGGTAATTCTGCTGCATAACTTCTTCAGCAATAAGTGGAAGGCGAGCATTGCACGATTGGTCCAAGCGCTCACCGGTGTAATTACGACCACCCAGCAGAAGATCGGCGTGAAGCGGTATTGCACTGTGTATCGTGCGGTTAGCCATCTCATTCCTATCCCACCCTTTTCTAGACCTCTCTCAATTCCCCTAATTAATCCTCTCTTTATTCTTTCCTTCAAGCTGACATGTCATCTACGACACTGATGTTATGTTCATGGGTTGCGGTCAGTCACTTAACATCATGTAAACCGCATGCTCGGCTTACTTGCTTTGACGTAAAAAAAGAACTTAAAGATTTTACCTTCTCCAGGAAAAGAAATGGGAATGCAATCGCAGTACTCTTTAATAAGCCCAACCCTCTGATACGCCATGCAGTTGTGGAAGGAATATTGCTGGAATTTCGCGATTTTTACCTGTAAAAATTTTTTCTTAATTTTTGGGAACTAGGTCTCACGTTCACCTATGTTATCAAAAGTGATCCATATTTTCGATTCTTATTTGAGTACCTTATGTTTTATTATAATCATTCCAACCAGTTAAGAATCTCCACCTAAGAATCATATTTGCCCAAATTTTTGCCCATCAAATTTAATGAACATTGGATAAACGATGGTTAAATAATTTTTGATCATATTTTTATAGTAACAATAGCATTAGAGTAATTTTGAATCTAACACCTACATTAAGAATGATTTTCATTCAAAGCACATTCAAGTCTAGATTTGTATCTTCTACATGTACCTTATAAATACTAAAAGGTCGATCGTGTTTTTTTTTATTTGAAAAAAAAATACTTTACTATTATGTATATTATTCGACTATATTACAAAAAACTGCTAGTATTTAATTATGTATTGCCAAAAGTATTACGGATACTTTATCTATATTTTGATTTATCTATATTCTTTGTTAAATTTCTATGTGTACAATAAAGTGTATTCATTCCATTTCATTTTCTTCAAACATGTATTGAAAATTTCATATTACATACCTACGTACTAATTAAATTGGATTATGATAAGATTGATTTGATGCTATCCAAAATACTTCAGTATCATTACAAAATGCGTCAATACTCTATTGATATTAAAATTTACATACGCAAATAGAATGCGCGATCGTGATTGGCGAACAATTCATGCGCAAGAGTTGATAGGCAATTATCTTTGGTAAAAATACATAACAAGAGCCATTCTACTTTATATCATTTTAAAGATTTAACGATTGTATACGTGTTTAACAATGACTCGTCCAATAAAAATATATCCATGCTAAATTGTGTTTAGAAAATTTTATAGCGGTATAAAAGTTTTTGACAAAATATTCAAATAAAGGATATTTTTAAATGGAAATAATGTTTATTATTAAGTAATTCTATTCTTGAATTAAAATGCAGTCGCGGAAAATATATATTAAATAATATTAAACATAATTATTATATATAAATTTAATGTTAATATGTATAAATGTTTACAAATATCTAAATCAAATTTCGCTAAATTCAAAACAGGAAACGACAAGATTCGATAGCGATAAAGACCTCCAACAACCACCACAAATGGTATAACATTTTACATGTAAATATTTCACACCGATTTTCTGTGGAGGAAATGATGTACAAAATTAATATAGCAACACCAATAATAAAAAGGGGAAAGATTTGATTTTTTTCATTTGGTTGTTTGTTTGAATCGAATAGCGTCCTTGGATTAAATTTCTGTATAGGGATTCTTTGAAACCCCAGGAATGACATAGGATAGTTTTTATCCCGAAGATCTACGGAAGATGGTATAATTTCTCCAACCAAAAGGGAGGATCCTCGACCAGTCCGAACCGCAGGACTGGCCGGCCATTAGGCCTTAGGATTGATGTTTGGAAGTTGTATGCTTAGCGGCGAAAATATTTCAACAACGCGATTTTCTATGTTTAATTGCAATTTAAAAATTTATGGCAATAAAAGTATTATTTTATTTTTTATTTTATTTACGGATTGTGACGTCACGTGACCCCACAGATCCTACGGGAACAGAATATATACGCGGGGCTCTGCTAGTTATAAAAAAATGTATCAAATATTTGTTATACCTCGTCGTTATAATAGCACTGCCTCTGTTCGGGGCTGAATGAGCGCACACCCGAGGTGCTGTACGTCCTTTCCGGGGACAGGGCGATGAGAACCTCGGAGGACGGGTTGATAACTCGCACAGATGAGTCTAAGTCCGGCACGTTGAATGCGTTCTCTATGAATACCTGTTAGGATTTTGGCTATTAACATATTGGAAAAAAATAGTTTTCAAATTTCACATGTATATCGCCTTTGTAGTCTACAGAAAAGTTATAATCGATCTTGCACGCTTACACACACTTTACAAAATTTTCCAGGCGGCAATACACCGATTAGAAAATAAAGGGACGCCGAAAAGCAAATACAAAACTCAAAACAAAATTCAAGACGTTGTCTAGTTTGGCGTAAGATATCACGAGGGATTCGTATTATTTCTCTAAAAAAATCCGTATTGTGTACTTATAACATTGTAAAAGTTGTTCCCAACAACAAAAATAAAAAGATGGATTATCCTTTCACATGTAACTAAAGAATAATTATTAAATTTCTTAATCCAATCAATTTCTGGTAACATTCCACGCACACAGATGCACGTGTATAAAACTCACCATGGAGCCCAGCGAAGCGGTCGCAGAGCTGAAATAGTCCTCAATGTCGGTTTTCAGGAGCACGGTGAGCGCAGTCTGATAGCCGCAGGACGCGACTCGACGCGGAGCAGACATACGCAGCAACTCCAAGTTACTGTTAACAATAACCCTTTCATTTGTTACCGAGTGTCGTTTATGACTTAAAGGATGAAGAGGGGATAACGAGAGGATTGATGAAAGAAAGAAAGAAAGAAATAAAAGAAAATCATTTATTGAGACACACAAATGAAAGGATATCAAAGATAAATTAAATCAAAGAGAGGGAAAGGTTAAGTTTTTTGTGAAGTTTAAAGAAAATCGACTGAAAGACGACCAGATATCTAACAAATTTAAGTTACCGTTAACAATAACCTTCGCATTTGTCCGGAATATTTCAGGGAAGAAAACCATAACAACCCTACTTATGATCGCCGTTTCATAAGGAAAACCAACCAAGATGCGACTCAACTCTAAGCAGATATAATTATGTAACGGCGCGGCGGTTAATTACTGTTAAATCTTAGATCTGTTGACGTTGCAGAATTGAAGTTTCCATAGAAATACAAGACATACACTAATGATCGTCTTAGGCCCGGTTCTTATAAACAACGGAATGTTATAGCATAACAAATACGAATCGTTTTCAGTAGCGATCAGTTATAATCAACCAATCGGCACCAAGTTTTGGTAGTTAAGTTAAAGTTAAGTTACATATTATATAGGATATTTTACCCGTTAGTAAAACGACTCATTTTATTTTTATAGGAGCTGGATTTTCAAAGTGATATTTTACTAAATGTCTTTACAATTAAGAGTGGGCTAAAAAGCTAGACGATTTCAAGTGTATTGATCTACGTGACAAATACAAAACTTCTCAGAAGCAATTATAGATTTAGCTTGAGGGGCAGACAAGAAAAATTAATATGTCTTTCGTAATTGATCAGTACCAATTTTACTGTTAAATAAAAATCTTACATGATTATTGGACAGTAGTAAACGTTGACAAAATGTGTACATACAATATGCAAAAAATAAATAAATATAATTCAATGTACTCGCTATTAATATTGTCCTGGACGGCGTGGTAGTTGAAGGTGCAGCACAGGCCCATGCTGGTGAAGATGTGCTGGAACAGCTGTTCGCATCTGTAAATCGTGTTCTTCCACATGCACCTCTGTACAAGCTTGTCGCATGACGTCGTCGGGGACAGCTAAAAAGTGTTTTTTACTGAATCATATGTAACATAATCTTATACAGCGTGATTCAAAGTAACAATGTACGTATGTATGTATTGTCAGCAAATAATTTTCTAATTAAAACAGTGATGCTTAAACAAGGTGTCGAAAATCCTATATATTAATTTGTTTTCTGTTATACATCTTATTAATTATCTCTACATTCAAAATCCCTTGTATAATATACTATCATTCAAACCAAGTTTTGTCCTATGCTGTGGGATAAAAATCCTTTGGTACTTGTTCCATCCAAAATGACACCATCGGTTCGAAAAGTCTTTATTATACACTATACAAAATCATTTTGTACAGTTGCATCTCACTAAACTTATTGCTATAAAATTAAAATAAAATAAATTCAAAATGGTTACTTCTCTAAAAAACGTCTCTGTGTCAATGTGGTTCAAATCCAAAATTTCTTGTAGATCAGTTAATCCATTAATTTCCATTTCATCAGCACTGTCCGTGTACAGTAGAAGTGGTGCCTTTTTTATCATATCTAGTATTAAGTCCTCCGTTTGGTTCATCGATACACTTCTAAAATAAAGCAAAACATGCGGTCCAGATTATACTTAGGCTACTTTTAGAGTCACGCTTTTAGGCGCTGACCGCTGAACACGTATTATAACAACTACGCGTTATTTGTTATGCGATAGTAACTCTATCTGTACGTCTGTTTCTTCTTCACACGTAAACCACCGGTATGGATGAAATTTTGTACATATATTGTTTGAAACCCGAGAAAAGACATTGAATAGTTTTTAATTTTTATCCCCAAAAAATTACACGGGAATGAGAGACCCCGTGTGGCGACGGGTTAGAATACGTGTGTCGCCACCCCATTTCTACCCGTGGGTGTCGTAAGGAGCGACAGAGGGTAATCGGCTGCATAACATCTTCAGCTATAAAAGAGTGAGAGCCGAGCATTGTACATTTGGGCCAAGCATGCACCGGTGTAAGTACCACCCCCCTGCAGAAGACCGGCGTGAAGCAGTATTGCTCTGTGTTTCGTACGGTGAGCAGGTGCCCGGAGGCCTGTATTCCCATCCCATTTCTCCTCCTATCCTGTTCTAGTCCTCTCCCAACTTCCTATCATTAAACGTCTCCTTATCCCCTCCCCTTCCTAAGCCGGCAACATAAAATGTCCCAGATGTTCATGGGCTGCGGTCAGTCACTTAGCATCACGTGAACCGCATGCCCCGCTTGCCTGATATAACATAAAAAAAGACATACGTGGGTGAAACACACACGGCACGGCTAATTGTTTATCTGCTAGTGTCCCCGATTATTTCATGAGTCATGTGTTAGTATAAAAAGATAGAACATATTACACACCAGGGGTCCTTTAAAGAATTAATTATACTTTTACATGCATAGTCAAATAAAAAGATTGACAAATCAACATAACTAGTGGCGCTTTAACTTCGCGTTGAAATGTATAAATCAAGACATTTCATTTGATACCACAGTCCGCTATTTTTATATGAAAATCGCCTATTCCACCAATACTTGACATATCTTTGCCGCCAGAACGAGTCATTACGACAAATGCACAAGATATAAAGAGATAGTTATTTGATTGTCCACTCCACAGTCACATTTAAGGAGAATTACCTTTCGTATCGCTGCAAGTTGCCTCTACCTTACAGATATCACCATTATCGGTAAAAGACCTAATTCATGTTATAAAACAATGACCATTATTTCAATATTAAGTAGGACAAGCCATGAAAAATAAATCTAAAGATCAATATTCTCTTCTGTTTAATATGCATTACGTAATCATATTATGAAACTGAATTGTTGAAACAAAGTTTTAATCTCGGGCAGATTTCAAATCAACATATCGGCCATCTGTCCCTACAAACTGATAATCAATGCTTCAATTACCGTGGCCAGTATCGGATTACCTATTAAGAAAGAATAAAAATTGATACGGACCCTGCGTATCTAACCGCAGCAGTAATGATCAAGTATTTATTATCAATCGCTCTTAAGATCGAATAGGTGCGCTGAAAAGCAGTGGGCTATTTGAAAGAAAGAAAAGATCATTTATTTTGACACACACAATAACAGATTATACTAGAAAGAACATCGAAAATAACACATAATAGGTATATAATAGATTACCATTAGGTGGAGGTTGCGGTGTGTGCCGAAAAAGGGATACCACTCAGGATGTTTGCGGCTATAATAGCCACTACATTGATTTTCAGTGGCACCCGTAATTGTTGTAATTTGTAAATACTAACTTTTTCTACTATTTCCCCTTTATTTTAAATATTGCATTGCACCGTAACTATGTGTCAGTTGAGAATCCATTTTATGGGCTCTCAATATTATTTAGGTACTA
>LQNK01000242.1:388073-428136 GCA_001586405.1 Phoebis sennae
CCTGTATCAAAATTTCCTCAATATATTCAATGTACAAATTTTGACATGCTACGATTTTATTATATGTATTGATGATGATATTGCATTGCACCGTAACTATGTGTCAGTTGAGAATCCATTTTATGGGCTCTCAATATTATTTAGGTACTATGGCCCCCGAGCTAGTTTCAGCCAGCACTGAACTCAGGGTTTAGGTTTAATCACAGAATAGAAAAAACATTTCTATTACGTGGGTTTAATCCTGTCGATAGAGCGCCAGGTCCAATTAGCAAAATAACAAAGTTACTCCCTGTCCTGTATTAGCTTCAGTACTCCAATTAGATTTTCTCCTGAACGTAAATAGGATATGAGGCTGGACTTTTATGGCATTAAAAATACATGTTGAATGTTGTCGTTGAATACAATTTCGAATTTACAATTTCAACGGATATATAAATATATCTACTCTCTATTCTCACGTAGATTTTAACAAGATCATTTAATGTATATCTTTCTCTCATTTGCTAACTATTTTTATCATTTATTTAATTTTAATTATAATTTCATATAATTTTAAAGAGTAAATAGATAAAAATTTTGTTTGTAATTTGCTTTATATCAATTAGAAACCCTTTGAAAGATGGACCCCAAAATACAGGCTGACCTAGTTTGGGTTCCAAAACGGTTTATATTATGTAAAACTTAATTAATAAATTAATAATATTACTTACAAATTTCTAGCCATCAATATAGCGGCCCTTTGTGATATGACATTTAGGCTACAAATCGTGACTGCTGGGAAGGGTACGTCCCAAATAGCGCCCTGCGTACTTTCTATTACCTAAAACGTTAGTATTTTACAATTACGTGACTCTTATACACACCAGAGATGAACGTAAGTCCTGGGTTTTGACTTATTGCAAGATATGCTAAACAAAATAGTTATCCTCAAAAAAATGTACCCCTACGGTAAACAGTAGTAAATTTTTAAAACGTAACTCGTCCGTATGTCTATCCATTCTTCACCCTTAAAACTGAACCGATTTGGATGAAATGTGTACGTACAAAATCGTGGAGATTGTTAAAAACGAACAAAACAAAAATCTTTATAAAATTTTTTGAAACCCTAGAATACGGATACATTTTATCCCAGAAATTCCACGGGATCGGGAAACATATGTGGCTGAAACTTGAGCACTTATTATAAAAAAGGGCTTATGATACTTAAATTTATTCATATATCTATAGTCACTTACGGTAACAATAGGATTCCTGGCGTACCATCGATAAGCAGTAACAACGAAATAAATCGCAAATCCAATACTAAGGCATACAGCTATTGCCCAACAACTCCTAAAAAATATAGAATTTTAGTTGAACTCAAAACATTAAAATATCTACTTTCATCATACATTGATGTATCTTTTTAAAATAAAAAAAAACAATAAAGCAAATGTTAAGGACGTAAAAAATAGCCCAATGGCGTGCAACCGTTTGCGAGACACGTGTAATTTTTATCTATTTCAACTCGAAAAGTAACCGACTCCTGACTTTAACGGCCTTAAATTCTTAAAAAAAAGGTAAAAGCAGAACCATTTAATAGAATAAAGATCTAACAATACTAATAATAATTATAAAACTCGTTAAAATTCCTATTACATAAGCAATTCGTTTTTGTAGTTCAAAGGAGTGGTGATAAACTCTGCGGAAAACCTGTAAAAAAGTGATACGTGTAGGTATATGTATTAGGCGAGGTGCAACTAATAACATTACCTTTCCATTACATTCAAGTCATCCATAACAATATACTTAAACCCATGCAGATCAGTTCTCTTGCAAAACTCCACAAATCTACCCGAAACATACTCCATCTTTGTCGGATTTTTGACCGCTTCTTTCAACTTAATATGCGCTTTGTGAACCATTTCTGAACACGAATGGGAATCGACTATTAATGTGTCTACTCACAATGAAAAATAGGTGTGATATATCATTGTATGATCGGTAATTATAACCCATAGATCGACTTGATAGCCAGCCACGGAACTATATTATTTAAAATATGTACAAAACGCTTTAAAACAGTTTCAGTTAACGAGTTCGGTATACTAATGACTTCATTTTAACTCTTTCGTCGCATTTTTGTTATTCGAACAAAATTCTATATTCAAATTTTTTTTTTCAATATGACCAGTAACTTTAGACTTTTGCAACCATATCTAACTCCTGAAGATAGATAACATATGATAATTTGTTATTAGTTTTATAAAATATTACCAAAAATACTTCTATATTACAATTAATTCTGATTGCGATAAAAATAGGAACTCCAAATTTCGTTATTAATTATTAAAGAATAAAATTAATACATTTTACCACGTAGTAAATGTACACTTAATGAACAGTAATTAAAAACATATTTTTATTTATTGTACCTATCAAGCCGTTCTATGATAATAACAACACTTACACCTATTAATAATTCAATAAGGTCTAATCATGAAAACAGAATGAATTCTTAATGAGGCTATAAGCACCATATACAACCTTCACGCTCACATGACAATGAAAAGTAGGTGCTATAGTCATGCTTGTTACATTAAATATTAGTTATCTTTAGCCATGCTATTAGATGTACTGAAATTTTTAAAAAAGTATACAATATTAAATATTTTAATTTATTTAACAGTGGAACTTTCTTTTATTGAATACTAGCTCCCTTAATGTTATATAGCCTGTGTCACTCAGTGCAGTGCATCTTTCTAATTGTGAAAGAAATCTAGAAATCGGTCTAATAGTTTGAGTGTGATAATTTTACAAACATATATACAAAAATACCTATATTTCCTCTTTATAATACTAGTATATATCAGCCTAACGTTAATATGTTTTTTTAAACCAACCGTCGTCTTATTTAAAAAATAGAAGGTAGTTGTGGATTTTCAATAATTAACACCTCATTTGTAGTAGATATGTCGCAGTAAGATAGAAAAAGCCGTAACATAGTTATATCCCTAGGGATATAATTATATGCCGGAACATAGTTATACGAAGGCGATTCATTACTATCTCACTAGGAATATAGTTATAAAACGGTCCAAGTTTAGTGATATACTTATATTACTAGATTAAGTTTAGTGAAATAGCTTTCGGAGTGTGCAGCGTTCCTGTAAAAAACGAATAAACAGTGTTCTAGTAAATGATGTGCCTGTAAGAAGCATTCAGTGCTATGTTATTCTAGATGTCATGATTCCTCTTCTTGTCTGAACAAAAATTAGAAATTACTTATAAATAAATCTCATACAAGATATCTCAAAACTGTTGATTAGTTTTAGTGTTTGATTAGTTATAATTGCATTGTTAATGTTTAAATTCCAAAAATTATGGTAGATTTCATTATAATTGAAATTACTTTAATACGTGTAATTACGTGTTAAAGTCACAAAGTATTGTAACTAACTGCAGGAAATATAAAGTAGATCTTTTAATAAAGATAAAATCAAATTATTATACCAATTTTTATTTAATTCTATGGTAGATTTCTATTTCACTAAACTTAATCTAGTAATATGAGTATATCACTAAACTTGGACCGTTTTATGACTATATTCCTAGTGATATAGTAATGAATCGCCTTCGTATAACTATGTTACGGCTTTTTCTATCTTACTGCGACAGATATACGAGTATGTAGGCGCTATAGTGTTCGAATCGCCCGTAGCCTCAGATGTAGGTATCCTGTAGGAATTAACATAGAATGTCGTGTTTGTTTTGATCTAAGTAATTCCTAAATGAATCATTTAGGAAATATTCCGAAGATTAAATAACTTATAAAGCCTGTTATTAGTCGGAAAAAAATTGACAAATCATGAAATAACGCACTAGAGTAATGTGGTACTATTTATTTCATATTTTATGCAACTTTACAAATGCATTTACACTTTAACTTCTTAAAACAAGAAAATACCTCCATTTATAAAGACATTAAGAAGCGCTTAAATTTATATTTGATGCCTGTTACAACAGACTATTTTATATTATCACCTATTTCCGACAATGTTTTCTGGGTCTATACATACCAACTTTTTTATTAATATACCAATTTCATGAAAATCGTTACATAATACTTGCATACAAAAGATTACTGGTAATTTTGAATTTTAAATTCTTGATTTATTTGGTACACAGTAAACTTTAATGCAATAATTTATCGATTATATAATATTTATATACAAACATGAAGACGTGTCAAACACCATAAGATTATACATACATATAGTTAGACGTATTCTAATAGCAATTATATAGAACAATACTTTGGCTTTTATTTGAATATAAATTTTTACATTTTTTATTTTTTCCTTATTTTACAACATGGAATTACTAAACATATTTACAAAAATGTTAATTATATCTGAATATTTGATATATATTACAAATAATAAAAAAACTTCTACGTATCTATGTCTTAAAATATAAAATTATAGTGAAAGAGCATTTAACAATTAATTAGGGATTCCCTTACATAACGATGCATCAGCTTAACCTAAATATGTTGTATGTCAATTGTTATAACAATTAAAAAAAATCGATTATAGCTTACCTCGAAACACTTCATTGCACGTGGCACTCGATCACCAATGATTGAATACTATGCACCAGTAATGACCATTAATCTTGTTCTGTCCTTGTCATTTTACGTGAGATAGAAGAGTTAAAGTATATTGGAGGTTTTTAACAAGCCGTTTGTTTTTTTTTTTACTGCTTAATTTCAATTCTAATAGTCTGATAAAGTTTTTTTAAAGTTGCCATATAAAATACACTCAAAAATCGTTAGAAATTATCTATGCAAGCAAAATTCTAAAATAATTAGAGATATTGAACAATAAAAAATAATACATAATGATTCATACTTTATATTGTATTAATGCTAGACAATTAACCATTACACTAAAAATTAAGTGTATGTTTTGAGGTATAAGTTTACTAGCATACACTTACTTTATAGAAAGTAGATTTACAATTTATAATACATATTTGTATTAACCCTTGACACCACATAATATACTAACATTTCGGTCTACGCATGCGTCATTCAGTTTTATTGATGCAAAATCATTTTAAATGCAGGTGTTCATTGCATTTTTATACACTTTCTAAAATTCTACAATAACTACTGGGTTGTGATTATTCGTTGGAAAACATTATTTTTACATTTTATGTTTTCCTAATCTTGTAAAAATTATGACGCATAACAAATTTCTTGTTAAATCTACGTGGTAGGTACCAATACAAAACATAAATCTAAAGACAAACTTTAAAATATTAATTGTTTTAAAATATAAATTTAAAAAAATCAAAGGTAAGCTTCATTTATGTCAATAATCATTTGTAGATATTTTTTTTATTTATACAATTACTATCATATTATGGTACAACGTTATGCAGAAACTGCTATTATAACGGGAGTTATTTCCCTATAATTATATTATTAACGATATAGTAACTTAATTGTGATACTTGAAGATACATATATTTATTACGTAAGATAATCTTAAAACATCTTCAGCAACTTTTCTTCAACCTTAAATATAATTTCGAAATAGAGAAAGTTTTACATAATTTTGTTAAGACTATAATAGACTATATTATATTGTGACGTAAAAATCCTGTAGGAGTATTCATATTCACAATCTATAATGAGAAAAATATATAAATCCGAACTACCGTCTCCAAAAGACGATGGTTCTCAAATCTCGTTTTCATTTTTTTTTTATTAATTCCAATATTAATAAACTACTTATGCTCGGTATATTCAGTGTTTAACTAGCATTGCTCGATTTGAACAGATAACCGAACGCTGCCTGGTGCCTCGCAAAATCCTCCCACCCGGCCTTGTAATGAGTAAGGCCGCCGCTTCTTACTTTTGAGCCTGTCAATTCATTTAGGTACCTAGTTAAGAAGATTAGAGCGGTATACTACTGCGAACTATCGCATTCGCTTTATAATACGTATTAGTACCTATAGAAAACGAGTAAAATGAGTTCTTTAGCGGTATAACAATTTCCGTAATGCTAATATATATTCTTATCGCATACTACCCATAGCTCAACTTTTTAAGTATTTTTGAATGGCTATTACGCGTGGCTCCTCTCCCGTAGGATAATGTTATGTAGCATTTCTCAATTGGTCTATAATCATCTTATTAGTATAGACTGATCTAGTGGGAACTAACCGAATTAGGTATAACAATAGTAGGTACTGCATAGACGTGTGACTACACGAATGTTTTGTGACACGATAGAATTATCGTACCACAATACATTTGAACTTTATGAGTATTCAGTCGAAATAGTTCGTGAAAATAGGCAATTATTAATTTTTTGTCTTTCTATACTTGCATTTTATATATCGGGAATTTATGATAGATAGTTCGTTAGTATATTTAAATCAAATATCGTGAAAATATAGAGTAATTACCATTAATAACTGAACCAAATATTGGTCAACGAATGAAAATATATCGGTTTTAATTATTTTATTTGAAGTAATATCTTTTGCCGTCTTAATTGAATTTTTGGTAAAATTTTTACACATGACGCTAAGAGTCATTTTAGTCTAAGATCACAAATAAATGTTTATGAATGTGTACCGATAGGGTTGCCTTAAAAATGGCTATTCTTTTAACAGAAAATGGCAACCTATCAACTCTACTATGAGTCGTTTGGAAAACCAGGAACAAAATATTTTTTTTATAATTTAAATTAATCATAGCCTTAAACATTTTTTGGTAATCCCATTTGTACACATTCACTAACATACTTCATTTGTTAAAATATAATTATCACCTGGTAATCAAATGGCAGAGGCTTACTTAGGAACCTCTACTAAATGTATTTCAACTCAACGAGATATCGTTAAAATATTAGATTATAATATAAGTAATATAAAAAACCTTACACCTATCTTCAAGGGAAATCTTAAGACTCATGCACTCGTCTTAAGTTTCTATTAAAATATTCATATGTTGATAGTATTCTGAGGCAATTTTGGATAAATTATGCGAAATATTTTACAGCTGGATTATTATTCACCGAGCACCGTTTATAAAATAAGAGACCAATTCCAATAATGTAACTGTTTAAGTTCTCTTAACACGTTTACGCCTGAAAATACATTACGATTACACCTGTACATACAATAAACACTATACTATACAGTAAAAATACAGCAAAATGTACAATACCTTACATACGAATTTGACTCGTATGAATACCAGTCATAAAGTCTACATTAAAACTATTTTTCTCACTGTTCGACACGATTTTTAACTTTAAATTGAATGAAGTTGCGCAAAAAGGGTCCAATCCACGTCGAACTAATTTCCAGATATTTGACTTTAATGTTTATTTACATCATGACGTTATATACCCACTCCATATATGGGGTCATATATATAGTATTTTTATTAACGTCACAGCTTTTTTTATCTCTGGGAGATTGTTGCTGATTGAAAGTATATCTACCTTAAAAACCTCTTTAATATGTGGAGCTGAATTTTGGTGTCGCGGTCGGTGTGAGGATCCTTTCTGCTTAACGACATACAATTATAAAACGAAAAACGAAAATCACTACGCTTAGTCTCAATTTACAATCAAATTTACATCTACTTCTATATGAGGTCTAAAAGATTATACATAAATGTATATTTACTACTAATAATCACTTTCTGACTCGATCTGCTTAACTTCTAATGAATCTTCTAATCACTATTATAAGATAAGAATAAAATGTAATTTTTATATTAATTACCATTCATATTAAGTACCTTAAGTATTTAAAAAACTGCTACTTTTGAATATCACTTTTTGGACACGGCTTTTCTTTAATAATACAAATTATTAATTAACTTAATTGTTTATTAATTTTTAACGCTACATATTTCAAATTTATACAAATTTAAAATTCTATTTTACGGATCCATAGACAACAATATATTATTACATAATTTATATGTTTCTCTCTACAATCTAGTGCACAGTAAACATGTTAAATGTCATCATTTTTCTTTGATGGATTCTGGCAACAATTTCACAATTTGGGAGGACGTGGAGTGAATTTAGTTTTGTGTCAACCCTCAAGAGTCAAGTTGGAGATACTCGACTCTTAGAGTGACTCGTCTCACAACGTTGTTTTTAAAAATATATTGACTAACAATATTCTACAAAAAATGTTTAATTGTTGTATTACCAGATATATTTACACTGTCAGAATTTCTTGTTCACTATGAAAAAATACATAGAGCAGCATTTTTATTTTATTTTCAACCAGCTCTTTATTATTTTAAATTTTCAGCTTCACATTTACTTCATTTTAGGAATCTCTATTAGTTATTGAGGATTCCCTAAAATAATGTATATATTATCTCTCTAAAATTTCTATTTTACTTACTTACTAGTAAGAACAGGATGTATAATCTAACCGTACATATTTACAATAGTTTTCAACTATTTGCCAAATATAAGAATATGAGTATATTAACTCATATTTAATCTCTTATTACGTATATTCATTAAACACATTAAATGCAAAATAATTGATACAAATAAAAACTGTATAATACACATAATATATTAATAAAGAACAGAGTACGTACAAAGATAATTTTGTAATAACCTAGCTTGCTATTGCTTGTATAACTTAATATAATAAAATCTTAATAAAAAATAATAACATAGCATTGAATAATATTATAGAAAAATAGGTTCAAATAAGTCCAACTTACAACCAACAACAACGTAAGTAAATGCACTCTTTTTCCAAAAAATCCAATACGGAATTCCCAGATATTACAAGAAAAGTGACATTATATTTTAAATTCTTTGACTGGTGAATTATTTACTTAATGCCAAATACAAAATCTCGAGTCACGAAGCTAGCTTTTACAAAAATTAAACTGTGCTATTGGATTTTGAAAAATTGATTATTTATCATTATTTTTAGAAATAAATAAAATATTGTCATATAGTTTTTCCTGTTGTGAAAATGATTTAAGGTGGAAGTTACACGAATGTATATGCGATTCCTTATTAAACCTTCTTTGTAATTAGGTAATAGAAAATATAAATATTTTATATGAAAATATTTCAATTTTACATTGATATTGAAATCAATGACTTATCTTAGCACAAACTATTTATATGTACAAAAATCAATAATTTGGCAACAGCTCACGAACATACGTAAAATTGCTAACAAAATGTGGCCACGTCTTAATTATATCGAACAGTTTGTCCCCGGGACTCAAAGTGGACATGAGTTGTCTATGAGCAAACAATTTGTAATCCTCTGCTAATTTCCCCATTTTGACGCCTATTTTGATCAATTTCTCGCACGCTTCGATTTGTTGTTTCGGAGGAGGGTAGTTGTTGAAAGTGCCTATGAACGCTATGCCAATGGAGTATTTGTTATAGCCTTGCGTGTGGGCGCCGATGTAATCCCAACCCCGGCCGTAGTATACGGAGCCATCTCCCCCCACTAGGAAGTTGTAACCGATGTCACTCCAACCCCGCGATTCTATGTGGAACGTCTGGATAACGCGCACGCGGAGAACGCACTGACTCTGTGGAAGGAAATTATGGTTATACTTGACGTATAGCGACGAAATACCCAATTAATGCTTGAGAGTTTTGAGAAATGGTTAAATAAGTAAAGGGAGCCACTGAAAACTGGCGCTTCTCCGCCTTTAAATAAAATAAATCCGCCTTAAAATAAATCCGTTCAGCCGTTCTCGAGTTTTAGCGAGAGTAACGAACAGCAATTCATTTTTATATATATAGATACAATGTAACTTCTCGATAAAACAATGTTTGTTAAGAATGATAGAATAGTAGTATTAGGCCCGTATTAATAAACCGATCTCAGACTTGAGTATGCTCTTGAGATGACATTTGAGACGTTGCACTATATTATAAACAAAGCTTGAGCTGTGACTTAAGATTCTGTCATCAGCTGAGTTACGCGTTAATTAATAAACAACACTCGGCTCTTGAGATCGCGCTTGAGATGTGTATTAAGATGACGTTTGCTGAGTGCAGTCGATCCGTGACTTAAGTGCGTCATCGTGTATAGGCGAGAAAATGGATTTTGGAAATATTATTTCTGATATTAACTATTACGATTATTATGACGATATTTTGTTGCCGTTCTGATCTCGTCTGCCGAAAATATGTATAATATATAGCACAAATTTATTTGAGGTGCCACCAGAAAACTTTAAAAAACGTTTTAGATTTATTCAGAATTCTTATACATTCATAACGTTTTGATCCACTTGAAAACCGTTAACAGAGGTCAAAATACATTTCATTTTATTTTTAAAAAATATATACAATCTTATGGTAAATAAAACAACTATTTACAAAAAGCTTTTTGTTTTATTAAAATCTAAATTTTTTATTCTGCAAATGGATTTGAAATTAAAAAGTAATCTAACATTCTTTATACATATATAATTTATTTTATTATACTTATAATAATAATTTCTAAGTTTTGGTGTTTTTGGTGATCTTGGGTATGCTTCAAAATAAGCTCAGCTAGGTTGCAGCTTTAGCCTCTCGAAGCTGCTCTTTTAGGATCTGCATTTCTAGTTCATGCTTCTCATTTGTCTCCTCTTTTGTCTATCCATGTATTCTTTTTCAATGATATTCAGCTTAGCTGACATATCTTTAGTTTTTGTTGAGGATTTGACCCACGCTTCATTTTTGCTTCTTAACGACGAACCGGCCGAATCTTTATTTTCTATGATTTGTTTATATTTTTAATAATGTCCGTAAAACATTTTTATCAAAGCTAGTAAAGACATGTTTTTTAGCATCCATGATAATAATACCTTATCTTCTTCTTCTCTATAATTATAAAAATTATTATTTTTTGACTTTGTCTTTTTGGCGCGAGTTGTTAAAACGCCTCGACCAATCACGAGGCGTTGTGCTCGATTGACTTTACAAGCTACGTTCAGGATTGTATTATGTATGTTGAAGATTCGTGACGTAACATTTTTTCTATTGATGTTAAATTTATTAAATAATATTTTTCTTTGCATAATCTACCTCGTTTAGGTAATAAAGTTATTATAACAAAAGCAAATTCTATTATTTCCTTATGTTTAGACAGAATGTAGACGAATGACAGCAAATAGTTCATTCATTGTGACATAAGCGCTATCAAGATCGGCTGCTAAGCGACGAAACTTGAGATCCCGCACTTGAGATCGAGCTCATTTGAGATGGTGCGGATATATGTTTATTAATTAGCGACGATCTTAAGATGGTGATCTGAACTTGAAAGCGTTTCAGCTGAGATCACACTTAAGATCGAATCTGAGATCGGTTTATTAATACGGGCCTTAGTTATCACCCTTTCTCATATACATATATTTTAAGAGTTTGGGCAACGAAGCTGTAATCTGTCACGTAACTAAAAAAATAATTTATTGTATAATCAAGACTACTTTCTACAAAATAAAATGCTCAAGTGTAAACACATTTTTATTTACATGGAAATTAATAAGTATACATCAGAAGATTGGACATTTACCTGTTCCTACTTGTATAAAACTAATGATGATGATGTGGTTTTACTAGTTTATTTACATGGGCTATTATTTAAAAATATGTGTTGTATTATATTCAGATATAAAAAAACGGTTAGAAACCACACTTATCAGTCTGCGGTTGGATAGGTCAGGATTTAATAACAAATATGTATGAATATCTTCTGAGAATCAAGAAAATTTATTAATGTCAAAGTTTTTAACACAAAATTAAATACTTTAATTTAATATTATATAAGGAACATTGATATTGAAGACATTGACGATGATCGAAATTGAAGATTCACTTGATAAGGATCAAGTGAATCTTCAATGTCGATTCACCTAAACGTGAATTTGCCAGGCCATAGTTACCTATAGTGTTTGAAAAAATAAATCCAAGGATTTTTCAAGGTCATATTATTAATCACTGTTGTAAGTAACCACTGATTTGGATGACCCATGTATATTTGTTTAACAACTTTAAATTGAAAAATGTTCTCTACAAAGATTATTAGCAACTAAAATCTATTATCTCATATTTTTAATATAAATTCAAGGAACTAGTATTAATTCCTGAAATTTTAAAATCTCAATAAGATATTCCTACGTCCAATGGACCTTTCATACATTTATCAAAGACTATTTTCGACTTATAATGTACTATTACATTAAACTCATCCACCAGTAATTTCCCTCATATTAATAGAACGCCTTATCAAAAGCAATGACTCATATTTTCAGCAGTTATCTGTGTTCAATGCTTTATTTGTTCTAGAAGAATCCCCGAAAAATTAATGCCATATCATAAAAAATAATAAAAGTGAGTCACAGTTTGCCTTTACATATATTGGCAAAAAACAAAATATTTTAAATAGTCTAAACACTACTGTATTAAATGTACACATTTAACACTTTATAAGTACCGCAAAAACAAACACATTGTAAATTTTTATGATGGAAACATAAGGATAAAGAAATAATCACAATCTTAATATTATAATTAACGGAATGTTTTGTTGTGTTTTTATTTCCTATTATTTAAATTCCCTTAATATTTAAAAGGAAAGGGTTTCATGATTAGTCTATTAAAGATAGGAGCTTCATTAAGCGAAACATGAAATATGCGCAATAAAATAAATAAATAGAACTTGATAAATAAAACAAACAAATAAATAAATAGAACATGAGAGCCACATCAAGTGATGATCACTCACGGCACCTCATATCCTTATAAGTCTTGAGTCGACTTACTCTCCTGATCTTTGAGTTATTGTTATAGAATGAGTGTGGTTTTATTTATGTCACAGCGGGCAAGCGGAGCATGTGGTTATGTATATGTCACCTGGTGTTAAGTGACTGACCGCAGCCCATGAACATCTACAACATCTAAGTATCGCAGATGCTTTGCTTCAAGGAAGGGAAAGAAAAGGAGAGGATTGATGGTGGGAAATTGGGAGAGGAATAGAACGGAATGGGAATACAGGCTTCCGTGCACCCGCGCACCGTACGAAACACAGTGCAATACTGTTTCACTGGGTAATTACACCGGTGCGAACTTGGCCCAGTCGTGCAATGCCTGGGTTCCCATTCTTTTAAGTGGTGCATCCTTTTAACAAGGCCTCTTGATACACCCACGCCTTTCGCAATTTCAAATTCCATCATACTCAGGCGGGATCGTGGTCCAATGGTTGACTATTTTTTTTTTGTTAGATTATGTCCATATAATTATTTGGGACCTAGATCTGCTTAAGAGCAGCGTGCTAAAGATTGAATAGAATCCAGTCGTACCTGTGAGTTACAACCCTCAGTGGCCGTATGTGTGATGATAACCCATGGCACTGGCTGCCGTATCTTGTCCATCACATCTTCCACCGACTGCGCCAGCCAATCTGACCTCGAGACCACTCTGAGATAGTCCGGCGATATGAGTAATGGATCCACTGAAAATCAATAAGGACTCACTTGTATTAAACGCCTTTTTATTCTATATAAAACATTCGCATTGCATATACAATATATATTTCAATACTTTCGCAATTAAATTAACCGCATTTCCATTTTAATGTAATTATTGATTCCATAATAATTTTGCTATATATTATGTCCTTTCCTTAGCCTTCAACTAAGTGCTCATGTCGCAGTGACTCGACGATTCTTGATAGGACAATTAAAACTGATTGATTATGAAATATTATTGTAAGAGTAACAAAATAAAGTCCTATATTCATAATGCAGGAATATAGTCCAGAAGAATTTTGTATACATTTTTTATATTGCAATTGTAAAATTGTAAAAAAAATGCAAGGATGTTTTATTAAATTTTCATAATATATATCAACATAATATAATACCTAGCTATCGTTCACATAATTATATTACATCCTGTGTAAGGAACTAATTGTTGTTTGTCAAGGTGTCTATAATGAGACATTTTTGTAGTTCACCAACTTTCTTTGCAGATTACTGAGAACTGATAATGAAAGCGATAAGTGTATTATATACCTACGCCTGGTTTAATGCCTCTTATTCATAGACGTCGGAATAAACACAAAGATATATTTACGCAGCGCACTCCCAACTTGTTAAATCGCATTTGCGGTTTGTAGACATGCACCATTCGCTATATATTCACTGATACAAAACATTTATTAATTGCCGGTTAATAAGTAGTCAATAAGAATAATTTAAATAGCACAAAGTCTTTCAATTTTGATGAATCGTAGAGATATGTGGATATATTTTATATTATCAATTTATTGTTACTTCTTTATAACATGATATATTCTTTTTTAATAGACATATGTACTGCTGTAATCCTTCTTTAATGTTCTCTTCATTCTAAAGGTCGCCTGGAAAAAGCGCTTCCTTAGTAAAAAAGACCGCATATTGAATAAATACGTCTCTAGTTTAAAGCGCTTGTTGAAAATGATTCTATAACAAATAATTAAAATTCGCATCTTTCTAAATCATTAAAATTGTTTTAAAATAAAATTATTCATTCATCAAACAGGTTTTAGAATAAAACTTTCACACTACCCTTCTCAACAACTATAAAAAGCGTATATCCATATAATATTTTTCAATAGAAATATTTTATGATTCGCGTTAAGTTAACACTAAGATATTCTATTACGTTTTCCTCAATTTATAACAGCAATAGTTAGAAATGCATAGTATAGGTAGATAGCAACCAAGTGCACAACTAATATTGTTATTACATAACCCACGACTATCAATTCAATAAACAGACAAGAACTGAATTTATAAGGTAAATATTAAAGTTTAATATAAGGCCAGAGAGTTTCATTACTATGATGAAAAGAGGAAAACAAAAATTATTTCAATAAAATGCCGAAGCTTGAGAATTTCATTGGCACTTGTATCATTAAAATTTGCAGTTGCTTACATATAAAACCGAAGTGCTTGCAATTCAAACTCTGTATAACATACCTGCTACTTTAGACTTTTCGCGTGGCTTGTTAACAAATTTTTCACGCTTTCTTCGCGTAGCTTCGACATGAACTACGTCTCTCGTTAGTAATGAGTATATAATCAACAGAGATGTTAATAACAATATTATGACTGATATTATGATCACTTGAATGTTGTCATTACAGAACCCCACCACCGTTGTGTTAGCTGAAATAAAATTAGGCATACAAGTGACCACTTATATAAATTATGATGACATTTGCAGGGGCGTAGCTTCCGCTGTATCAAAAGTCAAAAAGTCAAAAGTCAAAACGTTTATTTTCCAAATTGGCCTCTTTCGAGGCACTTTTAGAACGTCAAATACATGTACATAATATTATATATATTTTTTTTATTTACCACCGATTCGGAAGGCTGTCTCAGTATCAGGCGTGTGTATTGTTTCACATGCATTCAAATGCAATACAATCACACAAAATCATAATCAACTGTAGCCTAGGTGTGATTCTGATGTACATATATGGTATATTGCAGTAAAATTTCATCCAAATTGGTTCTGTACTTTTTGTGTGAAAGAAAAAATAATCTATCCTAATAAACTGTTGCTTTAATAATATTAATAGGATGTTCCTGAGCCCCTCCAACTGTGACCCCGATATATGTAAATAACATTTGTAAAATGTTATTGACAATAGGGATATAGTACAGAATGTACAATCAGCAGAATCAGGCTATATGGGCCTAACAAAGGGTAAGGCTATGTCACCACATATATAATAAACTCCAAATATACCACCACCCAAGTTTGTTATGATACAATATGTAAATAAAATGTCTCATTAAGTGTTATTCATATTTCTATAAAATAACAATACAGTCACAGTACTTAATATACATAAAATAAATCCTTTATTTCATCATCAAATTGCGTTCACAAGATAGCAAAAGCTATTTTTGAATGAGTAGGCTTATTTTTAGAAATCAAAATGTTTCAAAGAAGAAAGGCAAGAGAGAGACGATCATGTAGTTAGGAGGGAGAGAACACTAGTGGAATTTTATAAGCAAACAAGGAGTATCATTGTTCAATATTTAAAATAATGTTTTATGTATATTTTAAGTAAAATGAGTTTAATAATAATTACTAAAAAATGTTATACACTTACCAGCATCTGTGCCATAGTTAGGTGGGTTTCCTGGGTGGCTGCTCTTACTAGGCAAAACAAGTGCAATTGCAATAAGCCCCCCTAATATAGTTACACACACTGCTGATAATGTTAATTTATGCCATAAAAGAATTTCATGCTTTTTCAAGGCTGAAATTTATAATAATTATTGAATTTAAATTATTCCTCAAAAATAGCAATTATTATTATTATATACAGGGTGTAGCATAAAGAGTAGATAATAGCTGCAGATAAGGAAATTATGCCAGTTCAGAAAAAATCATTTTTTGTAAGTAAATGTAGGGACATTTACTCCACAATCCAGGGGAATTTTGGAAGTATTCAATATTATCAGAAATTAAAAAGAGCACACTTTGTTACACTTTTTTGTTGAATCATATATCTCTGGATATATGTTTAGTTTACTATTTAACTACGATTTCAGGGGATGCATTCATAATTTTTTTAAACAGAGATCTAACTAAAAACTTGTTGCCTATAACCTGCGTTCCAAATGAAGAAAAACTTGCCTGTTTTATTAAAGTTCCAAAAGGACTGTCTTGAAAACCAAGGTAAGGTACCTTGGTACATTAAATAAACTTTTCTGAACTTCATAACATCTATCTAAAGGTGCAATATTATCCACTCTTTACCCTTCCACCTTTAGAATATTTGTTATTATTGAAAATACCTAAATTTACTTAATACCAAATATGTTTAACTCACGTAGATCATCCAATTTTGATTTTGGGGAGTACACCTCGCCTTTCGATTCATCCTCATCAGTTCGGATATAGGAGCCATTATCGATACCAGATTTATCTTGAACAATTTGCTTGATTGTTACCGGTCCGTTAAAATAAGTATTATTACCGAATTGTACATTTTCCGACTCTACTACAGATACACTTCCGAAAACGGGCACTGTTGAACTCTGGACGAGCGATGATGGTAAGTTGGATAAAGCGTCCTTCGTCCTTGAAGCACTTTGGATACTACTAGTCCTATCTTCATTGTCTTCGCTGTCACTCACTTCCGCGACTTGCAAATCACCCAAATCACCTTCAACTTTTATACCATTGCTTTGGCAAGAGGGTGCGACGAAATTCATTGCCATTTTATTTACAGATTGCACTTACATTTTTAACACACAAAAACTTCAATTCAACTTCAATACTTGGAAACGAATCTGTTATTATTATCCTGATAAAAACAAGCAATAATAAAAAACTTATTTTACGTATAACACTATCAAACATTGTAACTTACATAGTGAACATTAAAAAGATACAATTTAACAAAAACTGTGAAACATTGCAAATTGTTTTACAATGAACGTAAAATAAAATAAATTGTCACATATTTGCGCTGGAAAAAAATAAATAGTAAAATGACATACCGAAGGTATGATTTATCTGTGGGCTTCGTTGTTGTGTAGTTCAAATAATTTAACTCGGATAAAATATAAAATAAAAATTGATATTTAAATATAAATTAATGATAAAATAAAGGCATTAAATTATTTTTTAAATTCCTTGGTGAATAATACGCTCATTTAATTTTATTATTTATTTAGAAAAATATATAATCTGTCATACATTGACATTTGACAATGACAGTACTTTAATGACAGTGACATATTTACGTTGGACATTGATACAACTAGATTTCAATAGTTTTATTTTATAAAGTAAACTTACATTATTTTATTGAAGTTTAAAGTCAATTTGAAATATTTTATGAACAGTCTTATAAAATAGAGGGCCACAAGTTAATACTTTAAGACTTTTGTGAAGTTATCAGTGCTTTTGCTTCAGTAACAAAACTTTTATGAGTATTGCCGTTTCTTATTACATATAATTATAGAAGTTAACTTTGGATTATATAATTTAAATATATTTCCAATGGGTTCGTATGCCATAATAAAGTTTTAACTTATACATAGAATTTCTAACTTTATAATTTTATAATGTTTGGTGCCACTTTACCAAAGTGTGGCAACACACAAATCAATAAATTGAAATTTTGCTTAACTTACGGCAGTTTTGTGTCGACCGGCTTCAGGGTATGAACAAAAGTCTTGTATCCACCTTCTTTCCTAGATAAATAAGATCTTCTGGGAATTAAGAGTGAGTTTAGCCAGTCAATGAAGAAATTAATAACTAATTATACTTAATTAATATCAAAATATAAGTTCTGTAATGTGATTTTCTTTGCAGTGGAGAACTTCGATCCTCCACCGATGGAAGGCGAGCTGCTGCTGCAGGAGAGACATGGAACTAAGCAAAGGTTCTACGTCCAGCCTCCATGTGAGTTTCCTGTTATTTTTAATCATTTAACACTTTTTCTGTTTTATTAAATATTAATTAGAACTCTTTCTTACATAAATTATTAATGTTACTTCTCATTCCAGCTCAACAACAAAAGATTGTCATATGCGAAAAAGACAGGACGAGCAAGATTACGACTTGGCTGAAAGAAATTTTCCTGCCGCAAGGGTATCCCCATAGCATCAGCAGGGACTATCTGGAATACCAGATTTTCGACACAGCCCAAGCATTTTGCAGCACTATAACAGGTAACATGACCCTTATTTGTTCTTATTTTTTAGATGGAATTGGTGTGCAAACTCCCAGACACTATTTGATTAAGGTAGGAAGTTCTTATATACATTTATGATCGCTTTGGACTACGGATATGTATCATCTCAAAACAAAAATAATGATGTCTAGAGGCAGTACTAACATTAAGGTAAATATAAAAATAAGCTCTAGTCTCAATTTACAAGCTATCAGCATTTGCTGCGAACAATCTTCTTAATCTTGTCACAGGTTGTAAATCCCTTTCCAAACAATTTAAAGCTTTGTACAAAATGCTTTGAGCAGCTATTTAACTGCCTAATTAAAAAAGAACTTAAGAATTTGTCTCTTTTTACATATCTTGTAAAAACACATATAAATTCTGAAGTTAACATTTAATAGAAAGGAGGATTTAAAATCCATGTCATATGTAGGGATATTGGCGACAAAGGAGGTAATGCGTGGAGTAGGCGTCGGTGACATGGCAGCCACTCCACTGGCAGCCACCGTCACCTGGGTGCTGAAGGATGGCTGCGGTCACATCGGCAGAATCCTGTTTGCATATACACATGGGTAAGTATGTATAATGCGGGCAAAGCTATTTCTCTCTTACATATAAAAGTATGTTATACTTTTGTATGTAAATGAATTGTTAATAATAATAAAGTTGTGATATAATTTGTAATTGCGAAATATACCTACTATGACCTAATTTTCTATTGATATGGTCATTTTCTGATACATTTTAAATGAACTGATCAATGTGAATAAACAAATAGAAAAGAATTCTACAAAATTACATCTCGGATGTGGTCCAGACTTTCGGATTAAAATTACAGAAACTAAAAAATCTTACTCTAAAAATATTAATAACTGATGAACTTCATTACGTCCAACTCTTAACCAAAAATACCTGTGAAAAACAAACCGTTAATAGGACCTCTTAATTAGTCTGCGATTCGCCCCGGCAAACTCAGGGATTCCAAAAAATATATTAATAGAATTCCTAATTGATACAAAATCAATACAACCCGGGTCCCAGACAAAACAAACCGGCAGGGGATTATCCTGCCCCCGTGCGTTTTAATTAGTGCTTTTGCGAACCCTGTATAGATTTCATATTACATTTGCTATGCGAATAATATGATATGAGAGGTGGGACACGACGCTTCGAATATCAGCGTATATGCATATACGTTTGCTGAATGCGCTTTGTTGGAACGTGCAAATTGGAAGTAAGGGGCGTAGCGTTGTTATTTAACCCGGTTTTGAATGTGTTTATAAGGATTAACTTAGATAGAGGGGTCTTTAATCTAACTCGACATTAAATACAAAGTCTGGCTGGTATGAAACAAAAGTTTGGAGAAAGATGATTAACCATATTCATTATTAGGTAGATTTTATGTACATTAACATGCGCTTGCGGCGGTATAGTATTGTGTGTTACGGAATAGATATTAGATACATAACATTTTTTTTCTATTTTTCATGTGTGAGCGCAGCATAAAAATGAGTCTTGGTAATATTAAATCATAAACTTCAAGGATATTCGTAATATCAACTTTAAAACTATAATCATATTTCTTTCAAAATTAAAAAACAGAAACCTATCAATTTTGAAATTTAAATCATCTTACGAGTAAAATTTCAAAACTTTCATCAAAATAGAACATAACAAATCGTATCTAATATAAACGAAAAGTACTTCGAAATCTGTAGAGAGATCGAGTGTATTTGTAAAAAGACTATAGTAACAACAAAATCAGATCCCTTTATTAAATTCCGAGCTGCCGCCGGTGCTGACTCAATTACGTTCGAAAACATTCGCAATTTCGTCCCGGCAGCGTAGGTAGATGTTGCCTAGCAACGGCAGCTAGGCACCGTATAGTACCTAGGACATCCAGGGCTCTATCGATTTTAAATAACGAGATTGCGCAGGTACGGATGCAGCGGGCAAAACTTGCAATATTGATTTACGACCCGGATGATATATGAATACAGCTCTGATGTCGCGTTCCGCCGGGAGCCAATTTAGTTATCGGATAGTTAGGGTATGGACGCTTTTGTTAAATGATTTTGTTTTGTTTCATGATTTATTAATATCTTACTAAAGACACTTTTTAAAGTTTGAAAACTTACAACATATTGGTTTAGTGGCGCGATTTATAATTTGATTATGATTGATTACGTTTCATTTATTTATTTAAGTAAGTATATTAGTTTTCATTTCAATGAGATACCGTAGGCCCATAATATATTACTATTTTTTTCCCGAATTGAAGTTACCATTTAAATAAAAATCTGAAAAAATCTTAGAACTTAACGCAAATTTAAATAAATCGTTTATTTGTCGGAAAAATAATGGCATATTAAGGCAATGAAATAAAATTATGGCGAAATCATATAAGCTTTTAGACAAAAGAAATTAATAGAATATTCTAAAACTTTGTTCGGATGACATGTACGTTACTTGTCTTACTCGAGCTTAGCAAGATAGCTAAACCTAAGGTTTCTGTTGAATAGCAAAAGCATTGAAAGAGCCATTGGTTTTATATTCATGCTGAAGACACCAGGCACAATAGTCTGAAATATAAGATGGAGTGGAGTTTATGCGGAGTGGAGATGAGTTCCTCAAAGAGCTTAGAGAGATCAATCAATAAATCATTCTAAAAGTTTTGAGAGACTATCACATTATCATGCTTTAGTTGATATAATTTGATTAATTTTAAGTACTTTAGAAAATATGGCAAAAGTATAAAAACTTTTTTCATTGATAAGAGAGAGACACTACCACAAATTCAATCCAGAAGTTCATATATAAGTGTTAATTTCGGAATCCCACAAGTACCTTAACAACTACTGCATAGGAGAGCATGCCATGAAGGCATAAAATACAATATAAGAAGAACGATATGCCGGAAGCCCAAAGTGTGCATTAATCATGTAAGGAAGGATGAAAATGAAATGAAATTTTTTTTTTATTTCACACATCATGAGAATAATAAAAGTCAACAAAGTTATATTAGTGCATGCACAAAAGGCGATTGTTTAGGAAAAACAATTAAAAGAGAAACTTACAAGTAGGTGGTATAAAATTATATAAAACAGTTTAAAATGAAAACTTAAAAAAAGTAAAAACTAAACTTTAACACTTAACGCACAAATAATAATGAAACTTGATTTATTAAGTAATAAGTTCTTATATTGTATGTAAGTGCTTCATTTGGGCCTTAAAGAGAAGAGCGTATTTGTCCATCAAAGACCGGCAAAGCACCTGTGATACCCCCGGTTTTTCAGGTGTTCATGGGCGGCGGTGATCACTTAACATCAGGTGACCCACTTGCCCCTTTGCCTGCTCTGCCATAAAAAAAAAAGTGCAAAATTAAGTATTTCTGTTATTTAACGGCCATTTTCAATAATGTATCAAAGATTATGGATAGATTGTTATGTCAAATTAAATGACAATAGATAGACAAAAGTCATAGCAAATGTATCCGTCGTTAGGATATTGAAATCGAAGTAAGTGCAAATAGATAGATTTGTCTGACTTTAGTAAGCAAAACAAAGGATAGATAGAATATTGAAAACGGCCGTTAAAGCTGTTTCCCTAATAGGGGCTACCTGGACGCCTACTGCAAGACCTGGCGCCTCGCCGCCGACATCATGAACGACGTGGCCATGGTGATAGAGCTGACGCTGCCGTTCAACTCCAGGTTCACCACCATGGCTCTGTGCTTCAGCACCACGTTGAAGGCCATCGTTGGTGTAGCTGGTAAGTGTTCTATCAGACATTTGATAAAACGCCATTGCGGCAAACAAAGCGGACTATGGAAACTGAACAATAAGATAAAAGTGCCTCGCCAACAAACTGTTTAAAGTTTGGCGACAATTAATTTAAGTTGCAGTAATAAAAAAAAATAAATGAATAAATAAAAAAAGCAAACATCTTTCATTCTTAATTGGTAAATGTATACGTTTTGTAAATAAACTAGTCACGCCACTGGGTTTCACCCGCGTATTTCACTTCTGATCCCGTGGGAATTCCAGATTCCGTGGGAAGCTTATAGAATTTAATTTAAAGGGATGATATACTAGATTTTAATAATAAGAAAAGAACGGTAAGCAATTACACCGCTTTTATATGCCACACTAGCCGAGCTCCGCGGTTTTACCCGTTCCCGTAGAACCATTGTCATTCCTAGGATTTTAAAAAATCTCTGTACAAAATTTCATCCAAATCAGTCCTGTAATTTTGAAGCCTATTTAATACAAACAAACAAATCTTTCCTCATTATCATATTAGTATAGATGAACACCATGACAATAGCCAATCCCAGCGGATTGAATAATAAGAACACATAAGAATTTTCTTTGAGAACCCGGTCGCGGTCGGTCGCTATATACACTGATGGTGACACAATGCCAATCAATTTCTCGTAATAATTATTATTAGCACTATGACCTATTTTTCCAATCAACAGAACTAAACAATAGGTAACTCCATACTTATTGTCCTATTTCTCTATGAAAACCTATTCCTTTCATATCGTTTATATTCCAAAAAATAGGCCAATACTTTTAGTATTATGAATATAATAACATTATTTTTCTTGCGTTTTTGAGATGATGTCATACTTTGATTTATATTTTAACTGGGGAATTAAGAAAAGCTAACTGAAAATACAAAAACTTCATGTTTTGTTGAAAATGCTTTAACGCCACTTAAAAAAATTGTCGTTTAATCATCATTTATAATAACCAATGTCATATTTAAAGCGATGCCATACTATATGGTCACCACCATATACATGAATGTATGGTCTGCACATTTGATTTTTCAAAGACAACTACGACATTGTTCCCAAACTAAACCTACACTTTAAGACTTATAAATATTCTTTATTTTTAACGTGAGCATCATAAACTGAAACTTAAAATATAACACAATTTTTAAGGCGACGTCATACAAACATTTTTTAGTCTTTTATATGAGCACCATAAACCCAAACTTATACCTTCATGCACGCTTTAAGGCGGGTGTCACACAAGCAAGCGTTAGTCTTTAATATGGGCGACAGGAACGAGAATACACATTTAAGGTGGTGCGACACAAAAAAGATATTATAGACGAGCCAATTGGCGCAGTGGATATGGCAATAGTCTATTGCGCCGGTGGAAATTGCCCCACGAGTAGAAAATTATGATATGATGAACATTGTAATTTTCTACTTCATTTATCTACAGTATGTATGTATTTACAAAAAAAAGTATGTTTAAGTTTGTCTACCAGTTATCTAGTTTCCATAGTACAAGCTTTGTTTGGGACTAGATGGCGTTGTGTTAAATGTCCAGGAATATTTATTTATGTAATCTTTAAAAAATCCTGGCTCTAACTCTCACTATTCTCTTTTCTCACTTATCCAGGTTTGACTGTTTTATTTATTCTTGAATGTTAGCGTCATAAAAAACTTCGCCTTTGCACGTTTTAAGGCGGTGCCACACGAACGGCGCTCACGCAGCACCACGCGATCCGAAGCAACCTCGCTGACGTCACCGCCAAAGACGCCGCACAGGAGACCGCCGTCAACCTCATCGCGTCGGTGTTTGCTCTCATTATTATGACCTACTACGGGTGGGTTTGGTTTAAATCGCTCACAGTACGAAATCATTCACAGTTATTCATATAGTTTAGGCACACATTATATTTAGCTTCTGCACTGGTACATATTAAAGGATATAAATTATACCCAATTAGCACATATGGATTGATCGATTCGACTTTATCTGTAAAATATAAATATACGATTCGATTGTACACGCAAACATATGAAACTCCCAGACACGTTACTTTTACTGTCATTTTATAAATTATTGTAATTGTTGCTTGTTTAATTTTAAATAATTATTTAAATGCAGTAATAATTCGAGTCTAAACTAGAAAATCTAGAAGACAAGATTCTCGCATACGCATTTGAATGACTTATATCAAAATTTGTGAAACTGTTTTCATACGAAATTAATGATTTGGCAACATGAAATCAAGCTAGATAGTGCACACCCATAGTCCACAACACACTACGCTTTCCACATTATACGCCAATATTCTGTGATAACCATAAGTGCAATATAATATATGCCTTTTTGTTTCAGGACCAGTTTCGGTCTATATCTATTTTTGATTCTGACGCACTTGGCTTGCAATTATTGCGCTGTGAAGGCAGTATGCTTAGAGACATTTAACCCGCCTCGTTTCATGCTTTCCTTAGACTCTGTACTTAAGAACGAAACATTCCCCGGAGTGAGGCGTGTAAATTATAAAGAGCCGCTCTTCCAGTTTCTTAAACCTCGCCCCGGTAAGTAGCTTGTTTTGCTACTGCTGACTTGCTAACCTGTGCCATTAAAAATACAATTAAAATTGAATTACTCTCTTAATGAATTGAATACTTACGTGGTAACGAATTTGAAGGTAATACAATTTTGAAGTTTCGATAATCTGTGCTTAGAAAAAATCGATTGAAAAATTAAAATTGAATGAATCTTTTAATGACGCAGTTGTTAAATAGAAATTTTGACTTAATGCGTTTCAGCGTGATATTTCATATGAAATTGAATTAGATGAACACGATACTCGTTTGATACTGCAGCTTTGAGTTGTATGAAATAATTGTTGTTATTTGCAATATTAGAATTATTAGAAAAAAAAGAATAAAGAATAATTATATTATACAAAAAATTATCAGGAATAACGTTAACATAACATAACATAACATAACGTTGGCATTATCTTTATACCAATAAAAATAAAAGTTTCAACCATCATTCATGTATACTGAGATATCATTATTTTAAGATTTGTAGGAATAAAGGTAGGATTGTATTCTGAAAGCCACAAAATTTTTAGGCGAATCGTACTCCGGCTTCAAAGTTAAGCTCGGGGCATCCGCCAAGGACTCCATCTTGAACACGACGCAAGTGCCGTACTTCAAGAAGCTGCTGGAAGCGTACAGGGCGAAGCCGTTCGTGCCGTTCCTGAACCTTCGCACCAGGGTCGTGAACGTGCTGCTGAAAGAGAACGCCAAGCCGGTTGACGTACTGGAAGGCTTCTACCACGGGATCCTGTTCGTGCTGGCAACCCTGGCCGTCAATGAGATTCACATTGTGAGTACTGGTTCCTGTAGGGTGAAGCTATGGAACGGCTTTCCATCTGCAGAATTTCCGAACAAATTCGAGTTTGGGACCCTCAAGAGCCCATGTATCCATCAAAGGCCGGCAAAGCAAAGGTTACAAAAAGCAACTTACATCAGGTGACCCAGTTAATTTTTCGCCTGCTCCTCCATAAAAATAAAAAAGCAAAAAATCCTTCCAGGGTTGTTGAATATTATTGCTGCAATATCCAAGCTGATATTTTATAACTTTTTAAGGGTATCGAAAGATTCCATTACTGCATCTGTTAAATCGTTTAAAATGAATGCAACACAATCAATCGTACCCATTAACAATGACTAAAATCCAGTCATATAATTTTTTTGGAATTTTGATTTTTTTTTTGTAATATTTCCATTTTCTGTCTGATTCATGGTTTTGGATTTTACTCTTGCCCACTTTTTCTTATATAAAAATTTCACTCGTTACTTTAATTTCAGCCATTCATGGAATTCACCTCCGTGTTCAACGGGAGCGAGTGGGCCCAGGCGCGCTCCAACCACGACGCTCCCTTCGAGTACGAGCTGTCGGAGGAAGGCATCGAGTTCCTGCAGCACCTGCTCAGCATGGAGTGGCATCGCGTGCAAGATGGCCTGGAAGCTTGTGGTAAGGTTATATAATAATTATTTCAGAATTTGCTTAGCATGGGGTGGCATCGCGTGCAAGATGGCCTGGAGGCTTGTGGTAAGGGCTGATGGTACATTATATTACTTAGTCCTATTGTGGAAGGGGGAGTCGAGCTTCTTGACACCTGCTGAACATGGAATGGCATCGCGTGCAAGATGGCCTGGAAGCTTGTGGTAAGGGCTGATTGTACACTATATTACTTAGTCCTACTAGGTGTGGAAGGAGGAGTCGAGTTTCCTGACACTTGCTCAGCATGGAGTGGCATCGCGTGCAAGATGGCCTAGAGGCTTGTGGTAAAGACTGATTGTACATTTTATTACATAGTCCTACTAGATGTGGAAGGAGGAGTCGATTTTCTTGACACCTGCTAAGCATGGATTGACATGGAATTACCACAGCATCTTTTGAGGTTAGAGGTTGGAGTCGAAAGTGGTCTAGAACACTGGGCTGTTATTAGATAACAGAGCATGCGTTTCACATGTGGTAAGTGACTACTGGAACCAATGAATTAAACAGCAGGTGTGTTCGAAAGTATGTTAAATATATTGAAGATTCAGCATCTGAATCTAGACAGATTCTACCAACTATTTTGAGGGCAAACTGTAGTTTATTGAAAACAACTGACCGACCCTCCCATTTTAGGCTGGGTCGTAACCCGCCACCAGATGGTGGTCGACGAGTGGCGTCTCCGCGCCGAGGGGGTGTTCGACGACTTCCCCCAGGACCCCATAGAGGAGGACCCCCCGGCCAACGAGCTGGAGAACCCCATCGCCGCCAGGGCGCTGGTCAACGGGCGCTGGAACACGGCCAGGAACCCCACCCGCAACATCGAGTACATCAGGGACTGGGTCAACGACCATGAGGACATGAATGACAATAACCGCGTGGTCGTCGACTATGATTACGAGGCCGGGCCTTCGGGGATTCGCAGCTTCAGCTTCTCCCCGCCCTCGGATGATGATGACAGCTACTCGGATTAAGGAGGCAATGACAACTTTAAAATCCCTTTAATAATAATTGTGCTTACTTCTTCGCTTGCACTTGCTTATCTTTATAATTGTAAGAATAAAATAAAAAAACAAATAAAAAAATAATGTCCTTATGTAACCCTACCAGGATTTTTTGAGATCTTGAATTGAATTGCACCGATTTTTTTCTGTTATAGCATTAATATATGTTTAAAGTGGGAATACGTCATACGTTTTGGCTATTAAAAGAAAGATGAATGTGTTTAGAAAGTCGGTTTTGATTATTGTTAAGGGAATTTTAGAGTTGATTTATTTTATATTAATATCATTAATTATCCTAGAATGGAAAGTTACATTAATTATATTATTTCGGGATCCTAATTTTTTGTCTTTTGACTATAGGCATATCATGCAATAGTGTAATTTAATGAACTATCCATTTTAGAATGATATTGAGTGTATTTTTATTCTTTTGGCCTGCCATATGGTTATTATATGAAAGGTTGTGTTTGCTCAAAAAGAAAACCATATTTACATATTTAATTATACCACAAAAAATTATTGTTTCAACTTGTAATAGTTTCATTTAATAATTAATGTTAGTTTTTAATATTATTTTTATGGATTTTATTATTATCGTTATGATATTTTAATTTATGCATTTTGTTAGGGAAAGACGGTAGGCGTGGAAATCGCGGTCGAAAAAAAATGTGTCCTTTTTAATTATGTTTAATTCTGTGTTTATTCATGACATACATATAGGTATTATTTGTCGCATTTCGTTAAATTGATATTATAAATTTCGTTAATTTTAATCAATTTATATCATTGTAAGTGTTTGCTATTGTATATTTTGTTTTATTATTTTAATTGGTATAAGAATTTCGGTATATAAAGTTAAAAAAGCGGTTATGATTTAATTTAGTTTATTTTTAGAATTCCTAGATATTATACCTAAAAAATGAATTCAATTTGTCCTCTATTTTTCTATTTTTATAACCCCTTTTGGATATTTTATGAGGAATGTATTCTTCAAAAACGAATTTTGGGAAGTGGACTCAAGAAAATTGACTTCTACTATTATATTTAGGATTACCTATATCCCTTTTCGTGGATTTTATTTAAAATGTAAACATTGTGTTAAACACCTCGTTTATTTATAAAATATCTTTAAAATTTACCATCCCTTTATATTAATTTCGTACCAAAAAAAAACAAACATCATTTTCGTTATACTTTAAAAGTTTTTTTTTGCAAGTGATGACGGGTATTATAATATGTATAGCTATTCATTAAACAAACGCTGCTTGTTTACATTTTAAATAAATTCTGTGTGTTTAGGTTAAGAATATATATGTGTGTGATAATCTTGATTAAGTCTTGACAGAAACGCCTCTTAACGAATGAAACACAATCTTAGCAAGGCTTTTAAAAATACGAGTAAATTTGGAAATACTACGGGTATAATGTATATGTGCCCCAGTAAACATAATAATGTTTAATGTGGCATCGTTTTTCTCGCCGTCGCTGCGCCAAACACAAAGCTTAAGCTTCCACAAAGAATCCCGCCATCCTCAAAGTTATAAGGCGTTCCTGTGAAGACCTTACATGTGGAATCTTGCTATGTCTATTGACCTTTGTGACATTGACACAAAACCTAGATGAAAATTTGCCATGTCTTTGACATTGATACAATCACGTTGTGATTTAAATACGATATTTTTCAACTACGGTTTTATGTGATTGTCATTGAATGTTAGGGTAAGCTCAATGTTAGGTGTTGTAGGCTTCGGCGCAAAGCGCTAAGTGCGAGCTTAATGGAAAATTTTTGACGTATTTCTCCGAGGGCAGTCATGTTGCGAACTGATTCTAGGACGGGGTATCAAATAAATTCAAACACTAATTCAGAATAGAACTAGTGACGAAGCAATTAAAACTTTCTGGCTGGCTTTCTTCAAGCTCTGACCGACCCCGGCGCCGGCGGACAGACTTGCAAAAAAGAGGGCATAACATTTTTAAAGCCAAAGTTACGTACAAAGTACTAGCTGTGTTAAAGAGGACACCAATAATATATGCTAAGGTAGTTCCTAAAGCTAATCAATAGTGAACAGGCTACATTACCGCCCCTAAATTGAGATGAAGTTTAGATCTTCATTGACTATGAAATAGTTACAAGATGTTACCAGAGAGCTCTCAACATGACCATGCCCTTTACTATGTAGGTCTAAGTGATATTTTTTTTAATCTGTCGAAACGTCCGGGATTAAGCTTACGAATTTTGTTGCTAATCGCATATATGTGTGCAATGCCGCCTTCGTTTTGGGAAGGGTTGCATATAAAGCACAAGGAGAGGCTGACGGAGTACCTACTTAATATAAGTGATAAATTTGTTCAAAAGGTGGATTCGTGCAGTCTATTAATAAAAGTAAGGTTTCGATTAGACGATGCTCAGATGTCGACGAAAGAACTTACTTTTAGACGTGTAGAAAACGCCGGATCCTTTAATATCTTACGACAATATTTATCACTTAGTCTCTTTTAGACAATGCCAGGGTAAAATTCCATGTATTAGTTAAGTCTTAGACCCTTCCAGAAACTACAGGATCGCGGTCATTCTAGAATAAGTATTTCGATAATTATATGTGTAACATTATCTGTCGACCCCTAATTCGAGCCACGCATGTGATACCAAGCTTTTGTGAGCAAACGCTCGCACATTTACAGTGAAGTTTTAACATCAATTTATGTTCATCTTTGACTGTAATTGATCCAAAAAAATGATTTTTAAAACCTGATTTTTTTGTGAAAGTTTCTGTATGTAATCAACATGTAAACTTTTGAGATAAATCTCTGGCCTGTATCTAAGTAAATGTGGAAGGAAATTCACAAAAATGTATTATTTTTTAGCATATTGATCTAGAAACAAAATAGGTACCTAAAACACGGCTTATAACCACAATCAATTAAACAGATCGGAATAAACTATTAAGGCTATATTGGGGTTGAGCAATATTTATTTATTTTCATGCAAATGTAAATTTTCAATTTTATATTTTTTTAGATTTTTATTACCTACGTTCTTTTCTTGACGTTAGAACTTCACCTACGCTAGTCACACACTAATTATAGTGACTATATATTATAATCATTCATATTTATCTTAAGTGTCTATTGTAAGCCTAATTCAAGCCTGAGAGGTTAAATAATGAGTAATTAGGAAAAAAATCTTAAAATCTAAATTGCGCGTGCCAAAATAATGAATGACTTTTGAAGTTATTCAAAAAGGTTAAAGTGATATTTTTCGGCTCTATTTTGAATAAATAAGTTGGTCAAGACAAGGAAGTTAGTAACTTTGGAATATTTCTCATCGTCGGATATGAAAAATGTAATTATTTTAGCTCTCAGACTATATTTTTACTATATTACGTAATCGTGTACCGCCCCTTGGGCACCAGTAATGGTATTAAATGGATATATGTGATAAAATGTTGTTTTATTTCGTGCCCTTCCCTTTACATATTTATTGAAATATCCAAAATATACTAATATTTTGAGTTTTGATTATTGTTTCGTTAAATAGAGACAAAGTTCCTATAAAAATAAAACGAATCGTTTTATTTAAGGACATTAGAATATACTACTGGGTGTAAGTTTTAGACTTACACCCAGTAGTATATTATAGCGTATCTATAATAAACGTGTGGTTAACATAACACCAAAACGCGGTTACAGATTGGTTGATTATTTAACCGGTCGTTATTAGTTAATGAAAATTATTCGTATCTTTCACACTATGACGTATTAATACCTTTTAATTATCTACCTCATTTTAGGTGAATAAAACTTTCTATGAGTCCACAAATTCTTTGAGCCTAAATAACTAGCTATTAATAAAAATCAAAGTATTTGTTTTATATCTTTATTACAAAGTCCACTTCTAATAATTATCTACTGTGGTCTTTTTCTTCATAAGTCCTGCATTTCCGTCACTTTCAGTAGCTCTTTCTTCCATTCTGTTAATATAAAACTATTTTTAATGTAAAGGTAAATGGCCCCTTATACTTGTTAAATAATATACAGTCAAACCTGGATAAGTGAGAGTTATTACTCTCACTTATAGTTTTCTCACTGGCTATTGCCAGGTCCCGTCATTTTTAGCTCCTAATACCTCTATTAGTGAGAGACAGAAACCTCGATAAGGGAGAGTCGTTTTCCCCTCATGAACCTCTATAAGTGAGACTTCTACTTATCTTACCTCTATAAGCGACAGTCAAGTTTGTTTATTACTAGCTTTCCGCCTGCGGCTTCGCTCGCGTGGACTACAAATATCTGTATATTATAGAGGCGCGAAACAAAAGTTAAAAAAAAAACACAGTAGCAGGACTGCTGAAATATTTTATGTCTTAGGTTTTTTTTTCTTTCTGTCGCGCGGTATGACACATTTACGACTTTAGAATCGCTATTCTCGAAAAATATTTATTTTGGCAAAAACCCTATTTAGAAACCTCTAATTTATTTTGGAAGGCCTATCCAATGACATGTCATGACATGTCGTGACTAGTTGTAACTTGTTATTGCTGCGTACCTCTATTAGTGAGAAACACTACCCATGAACCTGCATTAGTGAGAAACCTCTATAAGTGAGAATAAGATTGTGGTCCCTTGAACTCTCGCTTATCCAGGTTTGACTGTAATTACAACTATACAAAAATGTCCTAGAAGAGAACCTATATTTAATATTTTTTCTAATAATTCTAATATTATCTGATCTTGATGAAATATTCCATAAACAGAGGTACATTTGAAATTGGCAACCACTCGAATTATCTTTTATGCATGACCCAATATGTACCTATGTTATGTAATAGTGCTGGACTGATAAAGATGAAATTAGGCAAAAAGATAGTTCATTACTCATATTGCTTGCATCTGTGTGAACGCAAGTAAAAGCTCAAATATAGGGATTAAAAAAAAACACCAAAAGTCTAATGTTCTATATTTATTTTAATGTATTGTCAGTTAAACCTCTCGGCGTTCATACAACACCTGACCTTCTGGACTACACTAATGAAATCACCTTACTTTGCATAATACAGCTGTTTCCCTCACAAATGATACAATAAATACTCAATACTTTGGTAACTTGGTAATAAATTAGTCTACAAGCTGTGAAATAAACAGCATGAAATGTTACATATGTATGTGTATACGTATATATCATTTCATAGTCCTGAATCTAAGTACGATGATTTATAAATACTGAGTGAGCGATAAATGAGACTGCGTATGAAATGTATTAATTTACGTATTTTTGTAGACACGGACTCGGGACCAATGCACAGCATTTGGTTTACTGATGGATCACACTACATCAATTTACGTGACCGTAGTCTATTGGTTCTATTGCTGGGGAATTATTCGTACTGGTCCATTTTGAGGTTTGAACAAAATAAGAAAGAAAGACAGTAAGATCCTACTGATAGTTCTATGCATATGATTCATAGTCCTATGAGTAGTATGGAAGAAAAGAATTGTTTTGCATGGTATATAGTCCTACAAATAATAAATTGTAGTTCTTTAACACATTTTAGTAGTACCAGTAAAACGTTGTACCAATAGAACCAAGTAAGACCACGGTACTTCGAAATTTTGGTTAAACCACGCCATATATACATCTAACTTCGCCTCCTCAGACGTAAGTACAATTAAACTATCCCGTTGACTCTTACTCTAAATAAATATTGAGTGTAGTGTGATGATTCCGTTGCTATTCTAGTGTATACCCTAAAACCCTAAGGATTCGCAGACCCGACCATTAACTAAATGACGATTATGCGGAGCTAATAAAATAGATCGATTCAATTTAATGAATCGCTATATGAATATAAATAAAATTAGATACTAAATTGATGATTGGTACATGATGGATTAATATCATAAAATAGCTATAAAATTGGCATAAAACATGATTTAAAACCGCACCGTCATCGTCCGGCAGTGGCTACATGAACTCGCTGTATAATGAAATGGTAGATACCCAAATCTAACAATACTGGGTATGTCTAGCTGATTATTAAGGGGATGATGAGGTGATGAAATTGCAAAAACCAATTTTTAGTCTTTTAATGTTAAGTTATTAGTTGTGTTACCGCCAAAATCTTGACACAGTTATTTTACCTTCAATAGGCTACTTACAAACTTATGATTCGGGCAATTTTTATCACCACTGAAATCATCACCGAACCTGCCATCTTAATAACTTAATAAGTCCCAAAGTCGGTGCTAAATCTTGTTAAATTGGAATTATATGAACGCACCGATATATATTAGTTAATTTCTACTTTTAGTGTGGCAAAATTATTTTTAATTGCTCCAAAACTGGTATGCAATTTCAGCACTCCCCCCCTCACGCTACTGAATGTTCTTATTTGCCCAGCTGCTTGATGAGCGCCTCCGTGCTGAAGGACTTGGGCCGCTCGATGGGGAAGCCGAGCGCGCGCGACCACACCAGCTGCGCGAGCACGCCGAGCGCGCGCGACACGCCGAACATCACCGTGTAGTAGTTCATCTCCTTCAGCCCGTAGTACTGGAAATTACGTGTTGTTTAGCATACTGTCATTGTTTGACGATATATAAGCCATCGTATCATTTTAAATAGTTATTACGGTTAGTGTGTAGTACACATTTTCGTTGTGTATATTTTGACTTATTTTCCATATATCGAATTGAATGTTGCTTAATATTCAATTAGAAATTAATAATTGATTCCTTATCCTTTCCTTACTAATATTTTAAACGTGAAAGTAACTGTATGTCCGTCTCTTTATCATGCCTAACCCACCAAACCCATTTGGATGAAATTTTGTATACCAGAGAAAAAACGTAGGATAGTAAAACGTAGGGCATATCGCACAATCAATTTATAAAACTATAAGCAGATGTGTATATAATTATGTATTAGTTTTGAGCGGCTAACTGTGCCGGAAAAAATTTGCCGGCAAAAATAGAGGTATTTGATGATTAACTAAAATAAAATGGGTTGGCTCCAATGGAAGCAGTGCCCTTCCCTTCAAAACCAATCTATTTAATATTAATAAATAATCAAGTTACCTGCAGCAATACTCCGGAGTGTGAGTCTACATTGGGCCACGGGTTCTTGACCTTGCCGAGCTCGGTGAGGATGGGCGGCACCACGTCGTACACGGCGGCCACCAGCTTGAACATCGGGTCGTTGGGCAGGTGCTTGAGCGCGAACTCGCGTTGGCAGGTGTATCTGCGGGTTATTATTATTAATACTAATTCATACACTAAAGCAATGTGTTCATAAATTAACATCAATTGTATGTGGAAAATCACAAAAGAGCATTGTAATTTCATCTTTATATTCAACAAATAACAGTTTAATATAAACTATGACGGAATTAAGTGAAATAATTAAATGGTATTAAAATAGAACGAAAATTCATTTCTTCTGTTTAAACAGGTTTTAATCTTAAATTATTCCAGTATAAAAAATCCTAAGATTTATTGATGAACTTTGGGATTTCCAGATGAACTCCTAGATTACCAATTCAACCAATATTATAGATGAGAAAGTTTGTGATGTTTGTTACTCTTTCACACATAAACTACTGAACCGATTATGATGAAACTTGGTATACATATAGGAAAGAGTTAAAAAGTTACTCTGAACCATAAAAGTAGCCCATATGTTAATGAAGGCTACTTTTAATCCCGGAATAGCCACGGGACTAGAATTTACGCAGGCAAACCGAAGAGCACGGAAAGTATTATGTAATTCTAGTGCTTACCTGGGGTCAGTCTTCCTCAACACGGCGTGACCGTAGCCGGGCACGACCTGGCCGGACTTCAGGGTCTTCCAGATGAACTCCTTGAGTCCCTCCTGTGTGAAGTTGTCGCCGACCTGCTTGCGGAGCTTCTCCAGCCAGATCAACACCTGACGAATTTATGAACATTAAATAAATAGTTCAGTACATTTATCTCAACAAAGCAAAGCTTGTGTTTTATTTAAACAACTGCTAGACATACTTAAACAAATCCTTTAGTTTAAATACATCAATTTTAATATTTTTTAAGATTATAACAATACTCATCATATCATATAATTCTGGTAGTGGATATTTCTTTTGTTTAAAATGTTTAATTTATGACTTGGAAAACCAATTTTAGTCCGGGGATAAATATTTATTAATATTTGCTTTTAATACGTCCAATATTGTAATGTTGACAGCAGGCATCGAACATTGCGTTTACACTGAAGTCTATTGAGCCAAGTTCGGAATAGGGAACTTACCACCCCACCTCCCCCACAGAAAATGCCGAATCTGTATCATACTGTATTTAGTAGGGTGTGTTAGAGCATCGTCCTTAAAGACTTAATTCTTATCACTTTTCTCTCTTATTAATCCTGTCTTTACCCCCTAATTTACAATTGCGAGAACTTAGAACACCTGTTCTAAAGTTACTGCACGTTAGTGTACTGCACGTTCTGCTTGGATGTTCCAACATAAAAACATCAACTAGTGGCTCGCTCCGAGCTAAACCTCGGGTTGTAATGTATAAATAAAGACCTTTCGTTTGACCACAATCAGCTATATTGATGTGAAAATCGCCTACTTGACCTCCCTTATCTTCGTAACCCCTTCGATAGTTAAGAGAGTTTTCATAAAGATCGGATACGCGATACTCCAGTTATCGTCGGACATTTTTCATACTTACAAGAATACACTCGCCGAGCCATCTCTACACTACACTTTGTCACCTCACTTTGCCCGAAAATAAACGTAATTATACACTGATCCTCACCTCCTGGTTAGCCAGTCCGTGGAGCGGTCCAGCGAGGCCGTTGAGTCCCGCCGCGAAGGACAGGTAGGGGTCGGACAGCGCGGAGCCCACCAAGTGCGTGGTGTGCGCCGATACGTTGCCGCCCTCGTGGTCACTGTGGACAATGAGAACATACTCTTATTTGATGATCTTATGATACATTTTGACGTGAATGCGTCTTGTAATTTGCGACCTAATGATGACAAAATCGGGCTGTACAGTTTGGCTGTTATAGCTCCTAATCTATCGGCTTCATACAATGTTATAACACTGGATAAAGGATTCATTACAATACGTGAGAAATTAAGTTAATTTTGTTGCATATGGTACATATGCACGTACCTACCTCACGTACCGTATGAGGCTGCTAATGTGTTCAAAATAAATAAATAAAAATATACAAACTCGGTGTTGCAATTTTTTTCAACGACAAGGATACGATCGTCAAACCAAAAATTACAAACTTATAAGTTTTATTCGCTTCAAATAAAATTAAATCATTCATAATAGTTTGATATCTCAGTTCAGAAAATATAATTTTAATAATTTTTCACGCTCTTTTTCAATTTGAGTTCACTATCGCATATCTAATTCAAAACAAGCCCACATCTAAAGATTAATTCTTAAGTTTCGTTTTTAGGTGGATATTTCATGTCATAAGTAAAGAGTCAGCTCGTTAACTTTTAACAATTCATAAGTAATTAGTTTACTCCCTATTATTGTCTCAATTATACATCTACCCGCATACACTATCCAAGGTCAATTTTTAATATGTGTATAACTGTTTCACAGATAAGTATGTTAATTCAATGCACATATTTAAATGAGACACTTGATAGTACAATGCGCGGTAAAATTGTATAATATTACTAATTCTCTAAACGTTTTCTGCATGATTTAGATTTAGAACGCGGAAGATGCTGTTTATTTTTAATCTGTTTTATGAAGTCCATTACAGTATTAAAATCGAGTAACGATGACCTTCGCTTATTTGTTAACCGGGATATATGAAAGAAACTTCATATTAAATCTCATACTTAGAAGAATAAACCAAAAATTACTACTTTCGTATATACAAATTTTGCTTCATGATTTCTTAAAATTACGATTATTATTCTACTTTATGAACCTTCATATATTTTTATACTAATGCAAAAAAAGTATTAACAAAATATATACTTATATAACAAAAACATATATAAATGAATACGCATTGCTGCTATTGTATCTGCGAATGAGTTCGCCGAATTGAATTTTAGTGATATAATTTACGATTGAAATCAAATCAAATTAAATCTTTAGTGTAATCTAATAATACCGTAGTTACTGGCATTGAAACATTTATGTAATCTATGCAATGATAAATCATAATTTTCTAGCCAGCGCAGCGGTTTCACCCGCGTAACTTCTATAATTCCACCAAGTTTGATTATAATCGGTTCAATAAATTTTTCGTTAAAGAGTAAGAAACATACGTATGTACGTACATCCGCACAAACTTTCGCATTTATAATATTAGAAGGAAAGTAAGATTGATACTTTATATTCTTACAAAACTACCGCAAAGAATGTGTCGATCAAGAATGCCACTGTCAACTGTAGCTGTCAACACTCAGTACTCTACGTAATGACTTTGCATTTGTGTTAATTGACGTTGAGTCCTCGAAACTAACGCGATCTATAAACTTTAAATATCATTTCTCACGACGATAATTATATAAATCACTCCACTGCAACAATGTTTTACACGAGCGTTTAACGATACAGCTAAAGACATTTAATTACAGTTAATTAATAAATGATGTATGCTAGTAGACTTTATACGATTTTACAATATTATAATACGTTTACTAAATTTTCAATAATACATCGCCTCGTTCTGTTTAAGCTGTGAATAGTTCAATAAAAATAGTTCAAAAAGTATACCTTTAAGGAAAAACAACTATTACTAGCGCAACTGCACCCCAGGGCCTAGCTCTTGTGGCAACATCGGGATGATATATAGCCTATAGCCTTCTTCGATAGATGGGTTATCTAACACTAAAAAAAATTTCAAATCGGACCAGTAGTTCCTGAGATTAGCGCGTTCAAACAAACTCTTCAGCTTTATAATATAAGTATAGATTATTTAATGTACGAATATATGAGAAATTGATTTTTTAAGAATGGTAAGGAAAATGAAGAAATTGATAAAGACTTTTAGATGAGATAATAAATATGCGGCCATGTACATATTACATTATATAACCTCATCGTGTTCATATCATATGACTAACACCCACACGCTCCTAAATACGATAGACTTAAAAATGCTCTTAAAAACTTTATTTACTTATTTATTTCACTCACTTTAAGTCATATTTGAAAATGTCTATGAACATTTTATAATCATACCTATTGATTTTACACTATATTATTTAAAAATACATACTAAAAATAGCTCATAAGTGTTCAGTCATGTCACACATTTTTAAGGTGATATTTCAAAGATAACGATAAGAAGTGAAACTTTAAAAACATCGTAGTTTTATGATAAATGAATATACAGACATTTATATACTGAATTATTCATATTATTAGGTTTTAATTTATTTTACAGTTCGAATAAACACCTGAATTAATTATCGCTATATTGCATAATACTTCGCAATTTGGGCATAATACAGGAACTAATAATATAAGCAATGACTAAAACACTTTTAATTACTTTAAAATTGAAAATATTAAAAGGCAATGATCGAAGAATATTTAATTATGATAAATATCGTCATCGCTGTGTAATGTATATATCTATTAATAATTCAATGATAGTGGAGGTCTTTAAAGGTTTTGTGTATTTGTGTTAACCTCAAATCTTACACGTGCTGTAGTGTTTAGCGACACATTTAGAGGAAACAGCCATTATTGGTTGCAAGGCCAGTAAAATTACACACGATCGCAGAGCACATAGCGAGAAATTAGTGACAACATGCAACACATTACATAAGAAAATCACGACCCTTACCATGCACTTGCATTGTAACCGCTAGCGATGAAAAGTGTCAACGTATACTAGTTGTTATTTTCATTATCAAATATTTATTTTTGGGGGAACTAAAAAGCCTACGAAATTTCTTATGACCCGTTTTCTAAATGTATGATAATTGGTACTTGATTGATTGTTAAGTTACTTATAAAAGAAAAAGTTCAGTAAACAAATTAAGTCATAAATTTTAAGTTCTGGAATCTTTTATATTAGCTGTTTTGGCGCGGCTTCGCTCCCGTAGCATAATCTTCGTTCTAATTAATGGTGTAATGGCTGTCATTAGTAACCTTAGTTCGTCATTGTTGAAAATTATGACAACAATTAGGATTTAAACTAATATCATATGCTGAGAGATACATTGGTTGGCTTATACATTGAATACTGTTAACGTCAACACTGTTTATCACCATAAAATTTTAATATTATTTAAAGTTGTATATAAACGTTAAAATAGTTCATGGTAGACAACATGCTTTGAATTATTTTCTATAGCAAGATCGACTATCGATATTATTGTCGAGTTAAAATATATAATACTAGCTTTCCGCCCGCGGCTTCGCACGCGTGGGTCACTAATATCTGTATTTTTAGAGGCGCACAACAAAAGTTTAAAAAAATTACGGTCGCAAGGCCGCTGATATATACGA
>LQNK01000242.1:428195-445058 GCA_001586405.1 Phoebis sennae
TTCTAAACATGGATTTGGTGTCTATAGAACATACATATTGCATACCAATTACTCTTTTTAAAAAATATTCAATGTACAGAAATGGTTTGGTTACTGCTTTATTATATGTATAGATTAAAAGAGTAACATGGTAGGGGTACAGGTTATCAACACTTAACAATGACGAACAAGTGTAATGAATAGTTATGTGGGCGTACATGTACAATTTCTTACATAAGTACAGTGAAAACTTTAAGCCTTTTGTATTAATATTACGAACACAGAGGTCATTGTTACTTATATATGTGTAGTGTTCTCATAGAAAATCGTAGAATATTGATAGCTTTTAAAGTAAAAAGACAGGCAGGCACCTTTTCCCTAAAAATTACCTCCAATGTTACCCCTTAATACACAAAGTTTATGTGGCAAAACCTTTCCAGCAGTTTTAACATACAAACTTTCGTTTTATTGAAAAGAAAACCTACATTAAAACGTATGAATTGAAAAAAATAATAATTTCCATATTATCGGAATCCTTAGAACAGATATATTTACAGTAGGTACACAACGCCAATATAAAGTAAATAACGTCTCATATCTGTGGTTAAAACTATTCCTAGGAAATAAACTCATAAAATAAAACAGTTCAGTGTCATATCAATATATTCAATTGTTATAATCTTTAGTATAACATATGAATCGAATTTCGCTAACAGGCTATTGAGTGATGAAATTGGCATGCATTGGCACGGAGCGAAAAATGTTAGTGGCCTATTTATTGGGCTATTTATAAACAATGTTGCGCTATCTAATATCTTAATGTATGAAAATGTATTGCCGTTACGTTTGTTTAAAAAACTGAAAAGGGACACGAACTATTTGAATGATTAGTATTTAAGTTGTTACACATTTTTATTTTTAAAATTGAGATTGTGAGCTGACGTAGGCAATAAACGTGTCACTACGGGGAAGGTAAATAGTATAGAGAGACTTTTAGCTTCAAGAGTAAGAGAAATAACATTAAAAGTACTTTTTTTCAAGTAAGCTAACAATCATTAATGAAAAGTTTATTTTTAAATATTCTTTCATCTGTACAAAATGTTAACTATATTTTACAACTTTACTGTAGATAATGACTATCATTATTAGGATTTAATTTTTTACAATAATCGCATAAACATGAATATGTATAGTTTACTTTTTAAATCGAAATTTCATTACAAAATGAAGACGTTACAGATTTGTATATATTTTTTAAAATTTTATCTGATTCAACAGCAGAGACAAATTGCTATTCAAATTAACATTCAAGCCCAACCGAATCTCGGTTATCATAAGTGTAGTCACGTGACGAATGCATCACTGCCGATGGCTCCTACTTGATATTTCAGTGTGTGATGATTAAGGAGTCAATATAACACAAAATTTTGGTATGATTTGCTTTTAAAGGAGGGTTTTTCTGAAGCTTGAATTAGAAAGAAAACTTTTTTAACTTTTATGACATTTACCAGCACGAAGAGAGGGAAACTTGCTCGTGTATCATGTAAGCCACCTTACTACAATTATTATTCCTATATTTAGGTGTAAGAATACTTTATACAAATCAGCAATAATTAACTGTGTATTCTCTATTATACACGTAAAAAGTTATATGTAGTTACTGTTATCGGGTACATTTTTACATTACACAACGATAAATTTCTTATTTATAATTTAATTATTTAAGTCTACAAGGCCATTTTAAACCTAATTTAAAGAGTTTTAGCACGTATTAAATGGAATTTTTATCATTACGTAACTACAATCAACTACTTAGTCGTGTGACGTCACCGCTAACCGCTAAACAATACATGAAACAAATCGTGTATATTGTTTATGTAATTCATGGTACATTAAGGAAATGGAGGTGTTATTGTAAAATTATTATTACTGTGTACCCGCGGTTTATCCGTGTACGGTCTCGAAAGACAAAATGCTAAATCAGTATGTTTGGATCATAAATTGGTCTATTGAAAAAATAGTTAAATGAATTATGTTCTTTCATATTCCATTTTTGAAAATGGCCACATGCTGTTATTTAAGTCAGCGAATAAGTCATTTAATTTTGCCCTTACTTAATAAATAGTCGACTAGTACTTCGTTAAAAATTCGTTTAAATTCAGTACAAATATTGAAACTTGTTAAAAATCGGCATGTATCCTGCGAGAGGAAATATTAAACACATAAGACAATCGCGTTAGCACATTCAAATACATTCGCATTGAGCCAAGCATGCATAATTATAATTATAGGTTATAAAAGCAAAGGTACATCGCAACGCTATTTAAAACATTTAAAACCATAATTTCCTATGAAGTTATAATATTTAATATTGTAATTGTATAATAATGTCTGTATATTCATTGGTTATTTATAAATACAACGATTGTTATATAAAATACAATTCACCTCGTTTTAATCATCATAGCCTGATTTTTTAAATATAATGTTTTGTTATAAACACATAAAAATGTAATTTTTTTTTATATTTGGAATAATTATTGATTAATGTCGTCATTCTAAAATATCCTACATGACAGTTAATTCACTATATGATGAAAGATGTATATAATACTTATTACATAATTATGTATATGATTAATACTATTTTTTATATTTCAAATTAAACTGGTCATGTGAAGCCTTACCCGACGACCAATATAGGTTTTAACTTAGGCATGTTTTCCATAAGTTTCTAACTTAATAGTGTCACATATTTAGTCTAGAATGATACAATGAATTAAAAACATATCTAAAATAATAGTACATATTATGCAGTACACAGGAATTACCTTAGTGAATATTTAAAATTTAAAAATGATCGTTGAAAATCGTACATATCCCTAATATTATTAAGCCCGTTCCCGCATAATTCGTATAAATAGTATCCTATTACCTAATCCAGGTAATATTTTATCTGTGTACGAAATTGCATCAAAATCCGTCTTGTAGTCCAACTTAACTTTGAATTTTATAATATTAGTAGGATTTTCTTTAGGTCCTTTACTTTACTTTGGCATCCTAAACAGCAAACAGTGGCATATAACAGCCAATGTACCTAAGCTCATTTATATTTACCTGTGAATAGTAAGGTACAGCCGCATCAGCTCCGTGAACTGCGGGTCGTCGAAGCCCAGCATGGTGCAGTAGTTGGCGGACCAGTCCTTGGCCTCGTCGATGGCGCCGATGCCCTTGCCGTCGCGGTACACGTTGCGGTAGATGGTGGCCGCGATCACGGGCAGCTTCGCGATCAGGTTCATCGCGTCTTCGTACGCGTACTGGAACACGGGTTCACTTATATAACATGTAGTTTGGTGACAAAATTGGGAGTTCTATAGCTATAGATTTAATCGTTTAAACCGTGCAACTGAAAATAATTGTTCAATCACATCTTATAGGGGTATTTGGTTGTGCCTATATTTTTGGGACCTAACACCTAGACCTGCGCCTTGTAGTACTTATAAATGTAGCTACTTCACTCACGTGAGATTCGGTGCCTATAGATGAAATGTATCCTATCCTCTAATCCAGTTTATATCCTACTTGTATATGAAAATCGAAATCTGTTAAGTAGCTAACGGCATGATTGACACACCAATCTTCACCACAAACATCACTTCACCCAAATTTTCACATTTATAATATTATTAGGGTAGTAAGAAGTAGAATTTGTTTGTAATAATAAAATAATGCTTTATTTCTTCGAATTGAAGGAAACTAAACCATTATTTAACGGTTCACCGTATCTTCGTATGCATACTACGTATATGTAGAAAACGATGTTTCTAGAACTTTTAAATAATGAATTTAAGTTTCAGCCACACGGTTTTATAGAAACATCCCAAATTTCAGCTTTTCGTGTCGTATATGTTGTTTCATAGCAGATAAAATCTTAAATTCTTTTAAAGTATCGTAATTGGCGTAATATCACTGTGTTATCGCTCAATACAATCACTCAACGCTTTTTACGTTTATCTCCTGATTGCACATTTCAGCTAATGTTCCTATCATACGCTATTTAATGATGTATCCTTGAAAATGGAGATAAAGAGTTACAATTTTTAAGGCCGCTAGTATTTCATTCATTTACAGTTATCCAGTAGTTTCGGAGCCTATTCAATTTTTTTTTTGTCAAATAAATAAATAAAAACTTTGTGACAAAAAAGAAGAAAGATTACATTTGTGCACTTAAAAATTTGATAAATGTGTCGTACGACAATTGGCAGCAGGCTCAGCTTATACTGGCAAGAAAATCTCGCACAGCGCTGATTTTCAGCGTCCATATACCAATCAATATTAAATGTGAGGCGTACTGTTGAGTGTTAGGGCCACCTATGTAAAGTTCATAATTATCTACAGTCTGCACCATAAAGATTAATAAATAAACAGTCCCCTCACCTCCCAGTACTTAGACTTGTGCACGCCCTCGGAGTAGGCCTGCGCGAACTTGGACTCGCTGTTGAGAGCGGTCACGGCGGCCGAGAACTGCGACATGGGGTGCAGCTTGCTGGGCATGTTGTTCAGCATCGTGACCACGTGCGCTGGCAACTCCGCCCTTGTGGCCACACAATAACAGCTTTAGTTGCTCGCTCGACACGAAATATAATGTTCTACCCTTAGGTGTAGCATACTCAACCAATCCATCCCAAAAGTCAAAGACAAAAATCTGTATAAGCCTCATCCTTTTAGAATCGTGTTCAAAATCGTCATCTATTTAATATTCATGATAATTGACCGTGGAGTTTTTTGCAAAGAAAATTCATACAAAAAGTTTAATTTACTCTGAATATAACATTAATTTATTATTATTCAAGACAGTCATAAAAGTCGAGTTCAATTTCATTTTCTCCAAATACGAGATTTCATTACTAACCTTTTGTCGAAGTCTTTACCAGTAAACTAACAGGGATTTAAAATCGTTTATAAAATTCAGCACTCATCCCCAGAATACACACAAATACACATACCGAAAACTTAAGTCATCAAACATCTGAATGAATTTCATATAAAATATTTGTGTTCTTACCTCTGAGCCCATTCCTTAGAGATGGCCTGGACCTGGGCGTCGGTGGGCACCTCACCGGTCATGAGGAGCCAGAACAGACCCTCGGGCAACGGTTCTTCCCCACCCTTGGCCTTGGGCAGCGCCTTCTGGCACTCCGGGATGGAGAGACCACGGAAGCGGATACCCTCGTCGGCGTCGAGGACAGAGGTCTCGCAGATCAGACCTTTGATACCACGCATGCCTCCGTACATCTGATGACAAATTTACCATGGTTCAATGTAAGCGCTTGGCAACTACTTTTCGAAATAATCTTAATATTCTGTAGGTAGTACTGTATAGAGGGCACACCACGCACCGACACGAATACGTAAATGTAATTAGAGGCTTCTGCCCAGGGATAGATGAGGTAAACTAAACATTCTGAATTTGCAACAATAAAAATAATATGTTTCAATTTTTGTGCTATATGTATCTCCTGTATTAATTAAAAACGCCAATGTTACAATTATAAGTTAAAAAAAAATACTAAATATACATAGATTACCTAGATCTAAACAGTGTTTATGAAACCAGCCAGCGGCTTCGGCAATACTCTCAGATTACAAATGAGACAGTAATAGTCATATTTATTTTCTCCGAGCTCGTGTCCGAGCTATAAGATGGTGCCGTCTTATTCATCTATCCTGTTATCATATTGTTCTGAGATCTCACTCTATGTATACGCGATATACTTTGTAAAAATAACAACAGAGATAGTATTAATTAGCTTTCTTCTTTCTACTATACTGACAAATAAGTACCTAAACCTATAAATATAAAAATATTGATCACATTGCACTCATACACGCACTCACACACGAAACAATTAATTTACCCAATTTAAAATTTAATGTGTGCTTAATATAAGTTTATCGATTAATCAATACTATATATGTAATTCATTGGTTACACAATTAATAATCATATATTTGACTGGCTATTTTTGTGCACATTTTTGTTAAACGCAGGCTCCTGAAATACAGCTAATACTACACTAGGCGCCTGGGTTAAATACAAGTGTTATGATTCTAATTGTTGACCATAAACGAACTTCAATGAAGCCCTCGTGCAGAGACACGCCTCAAGTTAATGATGACTCACCATGTCGACGGTGACTTCCCCGACTTTGGTGGCGCCATGCTTCTTGCGGAATTCGCGGATCTTCTCTTGTTCCTTAGGAATCTTCTCTTGAAGAACGCTCTTTAGATTCGTGTTCTCCGCACTCAAGTTGCGGAGCACGATGGTGGCTGTCGGGCATAGTTTCTGGAAAAAATAACCGCATTCAATAAAAGAAAATCGTTTTAAAATTGTGACGTATGAATAACCGCTACACCAGAGTGAGGTGGTGGTTTAGTTACTTTGCTTACTAGTTCTGCTCACGCGTCAAGAGATTGCATCGGTAACGAGAGATGCGACGGAAAAGAAGATTGAGGGGTATAGACTGACCATAGTAAATGTTATCTCGTAATAATTATAAGTGCCGACACAATTGTGATTACGGTAAAATTGAAGCACCCGCTTATCATTACAGAAATTTGACGATAAACCTACAATATGTCTGCAGTAGTTTATCGCATTTTAATTGATGATCGAGCTAGTTTTTTATACATTTATGATATTAAAATCACCTATGAAAATTTCGTAATTGCTGACTTCAGCGACATGTATTGCCTTTCTTAACAGTCAGGTAGACCAATTAATATTAATACTCACAAGCTATTATATCTATACATATAATAAAACAGTAACCGAACCATTTCTGTACATTGAATATTTTTCAAAAAGAGTAATTGATATGCAATATGTATGTTCTATAGATACCAAAACCAGGGTTGAAATTTTTTTTTCTGTTTGTCTGTTTGTCGGTTTGTCTGTTTGTCTGTTTGTCTGTTTGTCTGTTTGTCTGTTTATCTGTTTGTATGTGCGTCAATCACGTAATGACCACTGGGCAGATTTTTATAAAATTTCACATACTGATAGACCAATATTAGATGCAACTTATAGGCTACAATTTATTTAAAAAAATATATTTTTGGGGTGGCCCTCCATACATGTAAACGGAGGGTAAAAAAATAAATTCGCGAATACATCATTGAATGAGTTTCATTGGAAAGGCCTTTAAAAATGATATCGAGGTTTCTAAATACGTTTTCTGCTAAAATAAATATTTTTTGAGATATATGCTTCTAAAGTCGTGAAAATGTCATACCACGTGACAATGTGAGATTTTGGTTGAGTTGTGGACATGCCTTTTTATACTCTTAACGTATAGATTAAGACGTTAAAACACTCAATGAATCCTCAAAAACTTTCAAAAAATAACTAACTCTCTGCCCGCGGCTTCAGTCGCGTGGGCTTCGATATTCTGTATTTTTACAGAAGCGCGCGCTCTGTGAGATTTTGGTCACACGTAATTCCATAGAAAAGAAAGAAAGAAAGAAAATAAGTTTAATCACAAACACATCAGAGAGAGAAAACAACAAAAAAAAATCACTTAAAACTAATACATTTTCATACAAAATATTTGAAAGATAATAAAATAACATATTTGGCAGGTGTTTGTTATTAGGAGAAGCACTCAGCATTTGCCTATCCGCATTTACGGAGAAGCGCCAGTTTACAGTGGTTCCCTGGGTTTGTTACGCTTGGACCGTCGGAACAATCTATAACTAAATATATTTTAAAAGTGAATAAATAAATACACAGTTACTTATATTTAATAGTTTGTGTCGGTATAAACGCACTATGTCGGGTTGATAAAATATATAACAATGACAAGTGATATAATATAAGGAAATGTATAACAATGTAAGGACTATGTTTGATTATAGAAAAAACTATAAAAAATTATATAACCATATATATTACCAAAGAAAATTATAAAAAAAACTATAGACATGCGCATATATCACTGGTCCTGCGATCGTAATTTTTTAAACTTCCTTCCTCTAAAAATACAGAAATTAGTAGCCCACGCGTGAGAAGCCGAGGGCGGAAAGCTAGTATTGAATAATAACGAATAATATGTACAGTACATTATGTATACAAAATAAGTTAAATAGTAAATATAGAGTAGTAAAGAAACAGAACGAGAACACGCAAGAAATAATTTGTATTTAACTGGTTTTTCCCTCACTGGAGCAAATAAAGTATACTTAGTCATGGGAAATTTCGCTACCTCGAAAACGCTTACTATTCCTAGAATCTTTTTAATCCTACTAGATAATATTGTATATTCAGGTGTCAATCACACAGCAACAACTGAGCAAATTTTGATGAGATGATCGTATAGGGGTAAGTTATTAGTTGATCGATCTAAATAAACTGAATTTAACCAAAGTGAAGACATTAGCACATGCTAGTATGGGAATAAATTGCAAAAATTTGAAAACGCCGTGTATTATAAAATTAATTACATTTTTATAACCCGCTAAATAAGTCAATCATGACTACTGACATAATGAAGACGCAGGCGAATTGATTAAAAGATCAATAGGTTATGACTTATTAATAGCTTCGTCCCGTTCGTGCTATGCATTATTTTTTTATCACGTGAAAACGATTACATACACGTTATCGTTCAAAATTTTTCAATGTAATCAATCCTTTTAAATAATTTCCTTAATGTTTAATTTCTTCATAAATGACGTAACAAAAGTAATTGAATAATTCAAAAGAATTACAGCTATATTTATAAAATAATTAAATTTAAAAACAAAAGGTAGTATAATTCCATAATATTTCATAATACTTTCAATCCATCGGGTAATGACACATCATAGCAACTAACACATCGACCTTAGTAAAAATTAATAAAAAATACCGGTTTGTTTCAAGGCGTACGAGTAACAATACCGGATGAAAAATCCGTTGATATCTCATTAGGTTATGAGGCCAAAGTACACCTACAGGGAAATTTAATTCGATAATCCAAACTTACAGGTCTCAATGTGACCTCAGTTTGTTTCCTTTAAAGCATTCGTATTGAGGAAAAAAAGAATCACAAATTGAAGGGCACAGTGTAGTTCGCAGGATAATTGGTATTGTAAGTGACCTTATGAATTATACTGGTTATTTCTTAAATCATTTAGAAAAATCTTATAAATTCACATTTAATAAAGAGTTTGTGACACGCTCTAATATTTTCCCCCTTAAGAATTACATTTTCATCAATCCTTAGTCCATTTTGGCTTACGATATTCAAAATGTGACAAAATCCTTAAAAAAGAGTATACTTTACAAGGAATGTCCACTCCAATACGGCATTAGCTGCAGTTTAATAGTCTAAGGAATACGAACGCAATCTCGTGTAGCCGAGCTATTAACCACTTACGTGAATCCGATAAGCGATCAATACCCGGGTCAAGAGTTAAACAATTGACATTGTTGGAACACAATGACTTAACTCGCTGTTCCTCACCATGTAATTGATTGCCACAGCTCTTCAATTGAAGGTACGACAGCGGTGCGACCGTCTTCAAAATCGATATCGACTTATCATCCATGTTTTAGTAGCTTTTTGATGATTTAAGTAATTTTGAATTCTTGTATTAGAGAGCAAACTTATTATTGATTATATAAATATGTCTGAAGTTTCGCTCACTTACGAGTACACTAGCAGACTAGATTGAGATATAGGAAATATTCTTGTTACTTCAAGTTTGTAACCCTTACTTCTTTCCCTTTACAACTTTGCAAAGATAATACGTAGATACAGATTACAGATCATATACAAGCTACGTCCGACCGTCATTTATATGGCACGACATTTCAAGCAAAAGTCGTATTGATGTCGTACCGACAAATAAAAACGGACTTACTGAAGTGGCAGTTGCATCCGCTCCCGCCGGTGATTGGTAAAAGATTCATTCATATGCGAATGATTGTATGATTATTTCCTAATAAGTGAAGAAAGGTGTCTAGACGTTTCATTTAGAAGGTTGACGTAAGATAAATGATATGTAAATTAAGCTATTAATAGAAGTGTTCCCTTTTAGATTATATCCGACATTATGACTCATATCAGGGTTACAAATGAACAAAAACCATAATAGTTTACAGAAAAAATAGTATTCTAATGAAGAAGCTGATAAAAGAAAAAACACCAAATTAATTTGATCGAGTTCATATCCTTTCAACAATACGATGTTAAAAATATACCATTGAAAACCTTGTCACCTGTATAACTTGAATAGGTTCATTAAACCGCAATTTACATATGTGTTAACATTTACTGAACTACACGTATCGTAATTTAACTTATCTTCGTGCGATATACGAGGAATTCTTAGTCCGTATTTAACGTTATATTGTCAAGCAACAATTGCTTTGAAGTTACGCATTTCAGAATACATCTTATTCCTAAAAGAAGATTATATTGTTGATTACACAAATTAGGGTTGAAAAAAAAACACTTTTACTTTAAGATAAGCAAACAACCTTAAATATGAACGCTTTTTCATTAACTCTATCTCAAATTAAATAAGAAATTAAATTCTAATCTGACATCTATTTTCCTAAAAAAAACATTCAAACATGGAGAGGATAAAAAATATCAAGAAGAATAATCCACCATTTCTGATGTTTATGTAACCAACCAGATGGCCAGAAGTCATATCAAATATCTATAACATAAAACCGATATGTATTAATAGCAACTACTATTCACGTATTTTCATAGCTAATATCTAAATAAACTATTAACAATTATAAATTAATTCATTATCTTTTCAGCCTTTTAGCAAAGAATGTTTTCATAACAATGTAACATTGATGAATCTCTAGTTTTCAGTTCTTGCCATGATTTTGATGATCTTGTTAGTATAAATAGGTCAGTGGTAACGCCGAAGCGTCAGCTCGTTATAAAGTGTAAATACCGTAAAAATGTTATACACGCCCACAATTATAGTATATATCGTTCTTTGTGTTGTTCATAGTCAACATTTCGTCGTCAAAATATTTTGTTTTCATATTCTAGGCGTAAATGTAATTTACAAAGAATCATTAGCCACCTATATAGGCCGTAGAAAAAGTAAATCGGGTCACAGCGCAGCCGCAATATTCATTGAAATGAGTCTTGAAAATGTAAAAATGAATGCAGTTTCATATTTTTTTGGTTTAAGTGATTTTTCTGTAAAGAAATGTCAATGTACAGAAATGATTCATCTTAAAATGATTGCTTGTTATTAACTATGACCATAAACTAGCCGAATGTTTTCTAATTCTGGGAAGCTAACATAAATTTAATCAAAGAGAAAATTAATAATCTCAAGTCACCACGCAATTGAAGTCGTAAAATGTAATTATTCCATTCAGAACGTGAAATGATCAGTATTAAACCGATGAATACTATGATTCTCGATATTTTTGCTAGTGTTTTACGAAAATCTAGAGCTAAAGAAGCCACTTCAGAATCTTATTGTAAACGGTTTGTTGGCTTCATTTGCTTTGCACATTTCACGGCTTTTGTTCTGTTACTAACTGAGAAATCACCAACGATTATTATTAATAGCAACGTAATGATTATTTCAACTCTATTTGGGTTTCTATTAATGTAATAAAACTGTACGCAAACTTTGTTAAAACAATCGCATAAAATGCGTTACAGACAATCGAAGAGTGTATCTCGTGATCATGTGACAAAGAAGTCACAAAATTTTCTTTTAACAATTACTTTTTTCAAGAAAGACGCACTCGACCACATAATAATCGTGACGTCAACGCGTCTTAACGAAACCCGGCGCCAAAATATTGGTAACATTGAGGCGAGAATAACCTTGGTCGGGGCACGTAGTTACGCAACAACGTAGAATCGCGAACATCTCCTACATTACACAGCACAGCTATCATACTTGCACGCAATGTTTAAACAATCCATTCAATGCTTTAAGAGACACATGTACACGAACAGTAAGGAATTCGATGCGATGTCACTTCAAGCATCGAGGGTTCGAATTTCGCGGGTATAATCGGGTAGTCCGTTCAAATTAACAGTAAAATCGATACTATCAACAGATTTAATTAAACTTTTTTCACAAACAAGGAATATTACATAAGTGCACTTCAGAAGACAGATGTACTGTGAACATAAACTATAAGAAATTTGAAGCGACGTAACTTGGAAGCATCGAATTTGGAATTTCGCAGGAAGATTGAATAGACAGACATTTTAAATCCAATTTAACTATATCCGACACTATAGAAGTACAGATAGATTTAAACAATTATTAGCAGCGGACTTTAAATGAACCATTGTATGTTATGGGTTTCAATCAGTCAGTTCCATTGAAAACATGCATTATAGCTAAATTGCTTACCATGATTGGTGCTATAGCAAAATAGAGTCGATTTTTAAACTTTCATGCCGATGTCTGAATATGATTACATAAAACCTGGACGAGATTTTCTTGATAAAAGGAAGGAGTGTCTTTATTGCCTTTTTCCTTAGTCCGATGTGTATATAAATGCGGGGTCTTTATGATGAGTCAGGTTACGGAACCCCTTGTCCCTTACCTAGCATAGATTCTTTAGATACTTGAGATCAGTCAATAGAAGTTGCGCTTGTTATAGAAAGATACTGTAAAAATCATTAACTACGATTCCCACGATACTTGTAATGTCTAGGGATGTGATTCAAACTCGATTGCGTACCAATATAGTAAAGGCTAATATGTCAAACATTTTAATGTACCTATTTAATACTATACTGAGATCGTATTGTTAAATAGATCCATCAAAAATTCTGATTTTGACAAGCATATTATTAGATTGGGCGATACGTGACGTTCTAGAGCATTCTATGCATATCTAGATCTGATAAGATACATGATGAGGAATATTACAGATTTGTTTTTATAACTTTATTACAATGTCAGATGTAATTTTTATCAGCTATTGCTTTCGAATCAAGTTTTTCTTTTTATTTTAAAAAGGATAGATAAATATTTTTATTAATTACCGATGTAATAAAATTCTGACCCTGATTCATGTCACTATTTCAAAATTCAGGAATATAAGTATTTGATACACATACTTATAGTAAGCCGATACTCAATAACTTTGATTTGGCAATTACGAAAGTTCAGCTTTTTTATTTTTTTTTCAACGTATAATCTCAAGTTGTATACATTAAAATGTAATATGAATAAAAATATTACCTTAAAACACTTTTAATTTTGCATGCAAATATTATTGCATATCATCTTTTATATAGCAGTTATACTCATTCAATCCACGTGCCCAAAGTCAAAATTATATTATAACACAATGAACTTTGTAATTGATAAAAATTAATCTAAGACATAACTGTTTATACTTCATACAGTCAAGTACGTGTGGTAACAATGTTATAAATGTGGCGTAAATGCTTTATCGCGTAAATTAAATAATATATGTCTTTGGTTTATCGCAGTGCGGTAAACATTTATATTGATACTAGTATATAGGTGTTGGATGATATAACCATTGAGTGTTAAGTAGGTTTGAAAAATGAGATGTCCCAACTATAACTATACTTTGTTGATAAGTGTTATGTAAAACGCTTAATAGTGTTTATGGTGAAAAAGTGATGGAAATACAATGTTATGATAATATGTGAAGTCCTATATGACGTAGAGCTTAATGCGGAGGCTCATATTTCCTGATAAAGCACCTGCGACAGCGAGCAGCAAAGAACAATTTTGCAATTTTACGCATGGAAAAGAAATCATAATACCATAATACTATGTAATGTGGATAGAATGGTTTGCATTTCAATATTAAACAAAAATATCTGTAATCACCATGCAATATGCACCATGAAAAATGATTCAAAAAATTCTACGCAAGTATTATTTCTCAATCGTTCTAAAATTAATTTACTATTTACTTGAGCGTCGTGATTCGTAAGATTTTACTTAAGCCTTCTATTTGTATAGACTTTTGAGAATGTCGAGCCTACATATAAAAATAAACTCGTGCCTAGGAAATAATCTAGAACATCTTGAAGACTTTATCTGAAGGGACACAGCGGACGCAAATGTCGTGAACTTTGCGTGCTGGTCTTAAGATAAGTTTCCTGCGTTTATTCGATAAGCGCAACGTGTGATAGTGTATCATTGATATCGATAATACCCAATGCAGAGGCAAACGATAAACTAGTACTATAAGGTGAAGTTATAAGTTACCAATGCCCTTTTATCCAAGATTTCTAAATTTAACCTAGACTTCCTGCTTTTGAATTTTAAAAGACGAAAATAATACCTACCTACATTCGAAATAATCTAACATTAGATTTTCACTAGCATGACTCTTCGGATTTTACTCGACGTTTAACGTGAATAATTTGGTTATCGAGGGATGTGATATTTATATAATCTAACCTTTCGAAGTAATTGACCTTAAAATATTCTTAACAATTTAACGAATCATTTTTTGCTAACATAAAAATTTGCGAATTATTTATTACGCGAAACAAAAAAATTATGTCGGAAATTCATAATTCATAAAATTTACCAATAATTCCGAAAATAACAATGAACGTTTAAACATCTCATACAATTATACATTTTTATAGTATCTAAGCGCCAGCCTTTAAAAAAAAGTTGAAGGTTTTAAAGCATTTCTGAAAACTAACGGAATATCAGGTATGGTAGTCAATTGTACCGTTAAGTACCAAATCTGGTGCAGGTTAGTGGTTACATAAGAGGACAAAGACTTCACGTGATGTGCTTGAGAGATAATCACGGCCTTATCACGTCCGATTAACATGCTATGATTTTAAGGTGAATTTTTATGAATTGATAGCTAGCCTGCAGTGAACTGTGAAGTAATATCATAGGTCAATATAACAAATGTAAAGAGACAATACGAATTTTACAGTAGTCGGAGGTAAATTCAAATCATTTCCGATACAAGAACAACTTTTAAGTTGGTGTTGTGGTTTTATTGTTTTGAATAAATTCCATTTGTCTTTTAATCTGGCTGAATAGAAGCAAAAACTAGAAAGTATTAAGAACTAATTTCAGCTTGAAACGTTTTCTAATAGTATCAGTGTTTAGATATGTAGCGACCAAATCAACATAATATTGAATAATAAATTGAATTATCAAATTCCTTTCGTTAGATGTCTACGCCGTAAAGGCTTATACTTGTCCATAACGTTTCTAGCTGCAAGTCTTATAATCTACGATTACAAATCATTCAGATTGGACATGTCGATTTATATGTAACGATTATAATTATAATCAGATTCTATGACGACATAAGGTAATGATTGAACACAAGAACAGCTGTCATAATTAATTACTATGGAATTCTTAACCGAGATATAACTATAATATAGCAGTATTAGAACGTATCAACGGGAAAACTTAATTTGATGACGTATATAATCACGAAGGAGCGAAAACCTTGATGCACTGACGTATCTCCGAAGACAAACAGTTCATTTACAACCTGAACATTTTATTTATGGAAAAGTTGACGAGTTTTGTGACATGCTCATGCTTTATCTGATACAAGCATGTCAATACTTAAGACTTTTTAAACCTCTTCAGTTACAATAACTTGGATTATCATTATTACATGCAAATAAACACACTTAAGTCTAATTGAAACATTTTTCTTATCTAAATCATTATGTAGTTATTCTTTATTTTAGCACAACACCTAGTAACTAGGTACCGATGCGTAATGGCTTCGTGTGCGAAAATGCTTATACATATTTATAATATATTTAACGATACAATATTGAAACCAACCAATGATATTTTTATACCTAAACAATTAAAACTTGAAATAAATTGTTAATCGACAAATATCATACGACTGGAAATTTACATAAATGTTTAATTTACTCAACACTAAATGTACTTCGTGTATCATTGTACTTTATGGTCGAGACGTACGAAAAACTATAATTATTTTTTAATTTGCCGCACCATAGATAGCACACATGAAATAATTTGTTTAAATGGATAGAATAAAGACGCAGTATATTTCTTGGTATGCTTCAGTTGTATTAACAATTAATAGATATAAACAAATATATTTTGTTTTGTAGGTTATGTCACTCAAACACAAAAATGCTTATGGGTGATTCGGTAATAATACGGTAGGGTAGCTTTTTTAATAAGTGAGCAATGAAAGATGAAAATATTTGCCAAATTAAGGTTAACAACTGAGTAACAAACGAACATGCGGTACTGATTCACAAATTTATCGATTTCTGTCGAATGTTAAAATGTTGGTTGTGGTCGCAGACTCGCAGCTTAAGATATAAAATAAAATCGAATAAAATTAATTAACTCGTCGTTTATCGCGATGCTATTTAGTCGTGTAGTAAAAAAATAACTATTACTTATAATATAAAGAAATATCAAGAGTCATGCTTAGTTAAGGCGGGTTTTTTTCCCTCCAGCAACTGGACGTAGTACCTGATCGAGTACCGAAAATCACAATTCCAATATTAGTTCAATAGCACCGTTCTACTTTCGGTACTCGAGATGCTCTTTAAAATGCACAATTAGTGCACATTATTCTTAAAATAGTTTTATTCATATTACATAACTTCAAATTCGAAAATGTGACTGAAAGGTTATGTACTCGTTCCAAAGTATAAAAAGTATTTTTAACAATGAAATTAACTAATGTTAGAGTTGTAATTACCTGTATTTCTACTAATTTTGAAGACGTAATCTTGAATAGAGCCATATTTGAACCCACCGAACGCTAACCAGCACGCACAATCTAAGTACTCGTACACCTCGCTATCGATCACATTCGCGAGTAAAGGCTGGCTGACTTGGCTGATGGCAGGCGGT
>LQNK01000242.1:445280-462264 GCA_001586405.1 Phoebis sennae
GCTGATGGCCTGACCGCCGACCGGCATTCACCTTCGGAACATAAATTTGTTAACGTGGAACACAAACAGATGGCGCTTAAATATACTTATTTTGCTTATATTAAAAATGATATTAAATAAATTACCCATTAACAAGCCACCAATATTATTTAGAATAAAAAATATTATAACGTTTATTTTGTCTTTGACAAAATAAAGATTAAATTTTTTTTTCTGAATAAAGGTTTTAATTATGTTATGCAAAACTTTATTTTTATCCGCATTTTGATGGCATGTTTTATCGCGCTTTTATAATATCAAAAAAATATCGACATAAAAACCTCCAACGTAAGTTTTAAAATACATGGGATGTCCATGGAAAATGGACATAGACAAGCGGGTTGAAAACAGAGCAATGTCACAATATATTTTTTCACTATGGCGAACAATGGCGAATGCCGAATTGCCGATTGACTTTGACGGAACGAGCATGAATATTGAATACTTGAATAGCGATATCTTTTAAAAACCTTTTAATCTTCGACAAATCGCAATCAGATATTTGCCTATAATATCAGAATATCTTTTGAAGTTACCATGTAACCAGTCCTTATTGAATGTTAACCAACAAAAATAGCTCCGTAGGTACTTCAGGTTCAGGACTAGGAACAGATTACAGATATAATCAGTGTACTGTTTGCTGGACTGTATTGTTAAAAAATCTCGTTAACCATTAAGTAAACATTGCAAAAGATAGCTAGTCATTACAACATCTGTACTCATTTGGAATTATACATTTTTTTATTTATGTGTGGATATAGTAGGTACAATTATATTCACAAAAAATAGTATGTGCTATGTGCTCACTCAGAAATTCAGAATGAGGCCATAACCGGCCTTTATTTGAATATCGAACTTCAAATTATATTTTTGTTGCTTTTTCTTTACATTTAACAAAAAGAAAACTGAATAAAAATATTTGGATCGGTAGAATTCAGAAGGTTGATCACCTGATCAAGACAATATTACATACAATATTATAACTTGTATGCAGCTATATCCTAAAAACTAATAAAACAATAAATGTTTTCTATTATTTCTATTCTGATCAACGAAATGGTTCCCAAAAGCAAGTGAACAAGTAATAATAAACAGGTAAACTAAATTTTTTCTATAAGTATATAAAAATATATGGAAACTAAGTCCTGAGTACATTATAATTTTATGTGGTGGTAATCAATCAGTAATTTAACTTTCAATCCCTATATTGATATAAGACTGAATAAACACTTTTTATTTTTCACATTTATTGTGTTAATGTTAACAATAGATAAATTTACAATGTTTTACATCAAATATGATGAAACTAATACTTTCTTCATTCATATTATACACATTGTGATATTTTAAATATTCTTAGATTTTTTAACAATATTCACAAGTGAATTGAATACAATCCATAATTCAAATAACAATTTTATATGCAAGATTCTGCAATTTTATACTCCCTGTAAAAAATGCTTTCCTCTGATAATCGCTTCCAGCAAAACAATAAATATAAATTTTATCTTCTTTTCTTGAGATCCTGTTCAAGATATAGCATCTAAAATTGCCTGCCGGTCAAACTTAAAGTTTACCCAGGACGGTGCTTCAAAGTTGAAATATTCATCATAATAATGATCATTGTTGTTGGTTGAACTATCAATATTTACTGATGGATAACTGTTACTAGTTTCATTCTGTGATGTAAAAAGTTGATCTTTCACCATTTTTTGATAGCCTTTTGTCCCTTCTTCTGAATCAGCCCAAATAAATTTATTCTCTGAATTTTGATGGGATCCTTGAATGTTGTGGCCTTTGATATCTTGCCAACTTACTTTAGGTTTGCTCTTGCAAGTTTCAATATCCCCTATTGTTTGAAATCTTATTTTTCGTGAGTATATTCTGGAATTTTTATCAAAAACCCAGCGCCTTATTCGCTTAACAAATGGTAAAACCATATAGAAAGCATTAGAACTGAATTTTGTCTTGAGCGTTGTTGTCATATTATCTTTCTTATTAGAAGGAAGATCAGCGAGTGCAAACCACTCACAGGTTTTTATTTCGTTCCTAGTTTTTGGCTTAAATTTTGTGTCTCGTGAAACATAAGGTACGATGTAGAGACGCACTTTTTGGTCTTGAATTATGGCTTCAATGTAATCTTGTTTATTTATTAGATGGCTTATATCGAAACCAGTTTCTTCAAGAACCTGAAAAGAAACAATTCATTATCTGTATTAAACTGCTTTAATTATTCCCCATGTAATTATAGAAATACAATTGGAAAAAGATCAAATGTGAAGGCATTCTAAAAATTGTTGTTATCTGACATAGATATTTATTTACATAAAGTTTGACACCCAGAAATTGAATCAAATGCAAAATATTCAAAGAGAGAACTTATAGGGGCAAATAGGTATTCCACATGATATTAACTGATTAATTAAAATGTATTTTAATTTGAAGTCTATCCATCAAATATAAAACTTCACATTTATCAACCGTGTCATTACTCAGTATGTTGTGTTTAACTTTATCATCAACATCAACAAATTTTACTGGAAGACCATTGTATTAAACATACCTCTCTGACAGCACATTTCCATGGTTCTTCATCTTCATTCACCTTGCCCTTGGGAAAACCCCACGAAGACTTGGTCCAGAAGGATTGCACAAGCAAAACATGTGTTAGATCCGTATCAAGTATAATAGCTCCATGTGTTGGTACACTCTGCTTATATTCCCTCCAATTGTCTAACACTTCATCTAAGTTGCTTATATGCGTGCGGAGTTGAGGAACATGCTAATAATAGTTAAAAGTATGTTATTATATTTTAAAAGTAAATATTAATAGTATGGAAGAATAGTGAAATTATAAAACATATTTTATAACACTATGAACAGAATAAAAGATCAATAGGTTCAATTTCTAATATCAGATTCAAATAATTCTATAATAAAGGTTTAGAGACACAATTTAGAAATAAAATAATTTTTAGGAAACCTTTATTTTATGATCATATTGTTGGTTCAGTAAGCAGTGGAGACATGAATCTGCCCCTATGCCAAACATTGGATAATAAACTTGGTTCAAGCAATTTATATTCTAAAATGCCTATATAGACAACTATGGAGTTAAGGACTGTGAAGAAATTAATAAAACCTATATACATTATCGTGATGATATGAAACACCTTACCTGAAAAATATGAGCTGCAAATTCTCTTATTGCACATGGATGAAGGTTGATATTTTCATCAGTGCAATAATAATCCAGGTAAAACCAATGTGCTGACTCTATTTGAAAACATATTCTTACCAAGTTTTCTTTGTCTTCTTGTGGCAAGTTTATGATGAAACGGCTGAAAAATATAAATAAATCGGCCAAGTGGTTGCTGGATATGGCACAGTACTGCTTACAGTAGCTTCTATGTTAATTTTTAAACTTTTGCTAGGTTTTATACCTGCATAAGTCGTCTAAGATATCAATTGGTATTGAATGTTGATTTGGTTTAGGTGAAGTTATTGGTGAAGTCATTATGTCCATTCAGAAATGGTTTTGTTGCTAAAATAAAAAGAAAAAAATAAATGAATTAGATCAATGTACAGAAATTACCATATACAATTTGAGTAGTAGCATGATATAATAGTAAATAAATTGCTGCCCTGTTCCCAAAGAAATAATAGGAAAAATCTACACAAATTAATGATTCCTGATTAGCAACTATATACTTTATCTCTTATTAAATTAATTACTAATATGGGATACTAATGTTCGGATAAGAACAACCTAATCATAGAATAGGCGATTTTCATATGAATATAGCCGAGTCGTGTAAAATGTATTCATTTATTATTAATTAATTTATTATAATTCATTTATTAATAATAAAGAGAAATTATACAAGAAAATGTGTTCAATAAATTATGAAAACTGATTCAATTGATGTCATTATTTCTTTTTCATAAGTTTAACTCACCTAGATAAAAGATGTGTGTATATAAATAATTATACAATTGAAAGCATAAGATAAAACGTTGTTCAGCTATAATAATCAATATCTAATTAAAATTGTAAAATTTTTTGTTTACTTTAATTATTGTCAAAATTTTACTGTCAAATCTAAAGAAGACAATAGGTTTAGGAATTGCATATTGAGATAGATTTTTGGAAGAATATTTATTGGGAAATTATTTTAGTTACAATTCATTTTACATTGTATTAAAACAAAATAAGTTTGAATTATAATTCCAACTTTAATTTAAAAAACTATTATTCTTATAGTACTGCCATCTATTATGATTTCTGTTAAGCTAATAGGAGTTTTAATAATATTCCAGACGGTAAATAGATGTCGCTGTTAGCTAATAATTTTACCGATGGTATTTATACGATTTGGGTAATAATCTCACAAGATGGCGTTAAGCTAAATAAAATATGGTCATATCTAGAGACCGGGCTATGTGCAAGCCTGAAATCAAACGATAAATTTTAGGAACAGAAACTTTTTTTTTTATTTCAAAATTGGCATGCAATTAGCAAATTATTGTTCGACAGGTAATTAAAGGAACAATGACATAAAATTTTGTGGAAACGTTTCGCTCCACATTCAGTGTGCTATATCCACATCCGTAAAGTAAGGTATTGAGACAAAATAAACGAGCAGTTCGCCCCGCATAGACCTTGCGTTGTAAACTTGTAATGTATATCAAGACACTTATTTGATACCTGCCAAACTCGGCTATAATCAAATGAAAATCGCCTATTTTACCTCCTCCATTCTTCGTTATCCCCCCAGCAATTTCGCTCATTTTTATACTCGAAAATTTTCTGTATCTATATTATTTACCTACGGTTTTTTTAAAATAGGTACATGATATTCTTTATTAAAAACAAAACGAGAAGCAATGAATATAGAGCGTTCTCATTCAAATAGATAAAGAACAAATAGAAAATGACGTGAACCATTAGAAAACTAATTAGTTATATTACCCGCTTTTCAAAAGCAAGCAATTCGACACATAAGTGAGATTTTAAATTACACAGTGATTTTCTTGTATGCACGTACAATGTTACTATTATATGAAAATAGGTACAAATGTTTGTAGCTTATATTTAAACTTATGTATGATTTCACACATTATATAAATCTAACGATCTTATCAATGATTAGATATAACATTGCCTGCGACCTTGTCAAATTTCTGCAAATGAGCAAGTGTTGGTCCTATGATATCTTTTACGAGGTACTACTTACTACTACTCCGCTGGCGCAGCGACCCAAAGTGAGTCTTGGCCTCCGATACAAGAGAACGCCATCGGTCCCGGTCTTGTGCCACTTCCCGCCAGTCAGCAACTTGCTGTCAGTCAACAACATTTACGAGGTACAATAATTATTATCACAGTTATTAAAACGTTCCTATATTATATAATTAACTAATGTGGGTCTTTTTTCTGCTTGCAATTGTGAATTCCCCTACTATAAACGAGGCCGCGAGCAGAAGCTAGTCTACACTAAGATTATAAAGAGGAAAACTATGCTTGTTTGTTTGGTTATAATGAATAGGCTCAAAAAGTACAGGACGGATTTAAAAATTCTTTCACCATTTGAAAGCTACATTATCCACGAGTAACATAGGCTATGTAGTTATGTACTTATATAACATTATGCTAAGGGAGCGAAGCCTCGCAGAGTAGTCTAGTCTCTTATAAAAATCAGCTATTGGAAGTTATTTCTTATCGATATAGGTGAGTATCCGAAAGTAGTTGTGTATGATATAGCGGCTGAGCGGCTTTTTCTCTTTTGATGTAATATTTGGAACTCAATTAATCGGCTTACGTACATCTATAACCGTGTGATAAAATCTTTTTGCGGCAGTCAATAGTAACCAGGAAGTCACGGGAGGGTCCTTCGTTAAGTGGGAGGGGATTGGTAGTGGCATTTGTTCTACAGCGTACTTCGTTACACCACAAAATAAATAGGTACAGTCAAGCTCGTGTATGTACTGCTCTTTTATCACCTCCGCACAAGCTACACTATGCTACGAAAAATATTTCTGAAACATACAAACATACAATCGCTCGGCCATCTCGATTCTGAGTCAAAGATGATTGGAGACCAGAGAAAAGGATGGAAACCGTTGTAAAGTACACAGGACCTATTTTCTAAATGAAATCAGTTCATCAGCATTGGGAAGCCATATTTCGAATCGCTGAGCTGATGCTGGAAGATATAGCACCCCTCGATTTTTAGAAATTTTGAGGTATATCTGCGTTTATCGTATTTATCATGATCCTAAGAAAACGATGGTTATCAAAAAATTGAAACAGTCAGTTGTAATTGCAAAAAGGCATACTGTTTGTCAGCAATGACGAAGCGATGGTGTTTACTACTTACATAAACAATAGTCCTACGCTCATTGGTACCTGATGTACGTATCCCCCGCATAACTACATAATTGCTAGGGGAGCCGGGCCTTGACGCAACTAGGGACATCCGTGCGCATCGCTCCTGAATTAGACAGAGGTAATAGCCCCGATACTGATCGGATTGACCTGACCTTTGTTTAGACTTAGATCCTTTATCAATTACGGGCTATTCGGTTATTTTATATAATAACACTCGCTCTTTGTATGTTGTAGACAAAGACAAATAACTAAATCTTATCATAGTTATAAATAGGCATTGTTTGTTATCTGATCGCTTAAAAATTACATCATATTAATTAATATTATGAATGTTTGGATATATTTTAATCACTCGGTTGATATACTCGTATATAAAGCACGGCGTTATGTAAACCTGGGGCGGATGGTCACTAAATAATTACTTAATAATGAAGTTAAAAAAACTGATCTACATTGTCCAATATTTGAATATTATATTTCCGAATTACATTATAAAATCAATTTGTTGAAGCCCTAATTTTGGACAATGATTAAAGATTATTTTGAAAGTGCTTGAGATGACATTTAGTGCCGGTCTCAATCCGCTCTTGCCCTGAATTCTCTTCTTCTTTGTTGGAACTTCATTGTCAGGGATGGTCTAAAATACTCTGAATATCGCGCGTAAAGCCCCTACTACAAATCTGCAGACCCATCCGTGGACATCTAGCGATGGATGGCAGATGCATCGGCAGACGTAAATTACCTACCTTGTCTCTGCGTCCGTGTATGTGCCTGCTTGTGTGTAGAGGGGGCCTTAGAATCGCAGCCAATTCGCTCCATCTGAACAAGGCCTAACTTCGAAAGCAAGAGCATAAGTAGTCTCGTTGACTTTGACACGAATTGCTCATTTTCCTCAATCTTAGATTATACGGCATTGCAATGAGGTTCATAGTTTACTTGAAGTACATTATATCCTGTGTAGTGGCAATTCACTAACATATTTCCTTGCATTATTTTTTAAATTCCGAACGGCAAACGGCTAATATAATTGTCAATGGTTATTGGTTGTTTGAAAGAAAACATTACATTCCAAGTCCAAAAGTTTTGATCAATTTAGGTATTGTATATGATATAGGTTGAGTCTCTCGTTATAATGCTTCTACGAAATAATAACCACTCGGTGCGATTGTGACCCAATTCTTTCCAGAGCATGCTTGACAACCATTAACATACCCAAATATAACCTTTTCCCCAAAAGAAGACATTATGATAATTAAAAACGATTACGGTTTACTATGGTCAATTGTTTAATAAAAATAGCACATGCGACACAGAAATAATAGTATAATTAGAGGTTGCAATTAGTATTCTCATAATACAAATATTATTCTATTTAACAGCGCAATGATTACATCTTGAGTTCAATTAAAATTTAACCCATCACTGAGCACTTATCGTATTCGTTTGATGATCTCGGGAAATTTTGGACAGATCAGAAAAGTATTTTTCTTACATATAAACCATTAATTAGAAACGTACATTTACATTTTACTGCAGGAGCGAAGCCGCCAGAAACTGCTGGATACTTAAAGAGCGGAAAATTGTTAGTTTGTTTAAAAGTACACTTTTTGAAAGTAACGGAAATTTTATTTATTTGGAATATTTTTGTGATTATGATAGCAGGCTAATGATGAAGTCAGTCAGTACAGTTCATCTTGTAAGCACATTACATTTTTGATGCAATAATAAAAGCAGGAAAATATTATATTTTCAAAGAACGTGCTTATTATGTTAGCTCTGTCACGCTAACAGTAGAATCTGTAGGGACTATAATAATATGTGCATATAATCCCCTCTTTCATTATATATCATTGCTGGCAATTGACCACGTAAAGTGTGTATTTACGTTGTTACAATCATAATATCGTCCTGTAGTGAAGCATAATATGTCAGCTAGTAATGTCGCTAGTCATTGTCTACACGCGATCTTATGTTATTAGGCCATTTGTAAATGCTAATTAACATAGTTCTGTTTAACGACATGATCATTATTTAAATCGTCCTGGACCTAAAGGTAGGGACGGACCGGGTACTGAAACCGGTAAAGGGTACATGAAAAAAAAAACGGTATACAACCGGTACAAAACTAATATACTGATCTAAAATTTTCATAAAGTTACCCTTGATTTCGGTACCTACCTTTTTTTGGATACCGTAAAAGAATTTTGGTTTAACGGTTAAGGGTTTAGACAAACGATGCGGGCCGGTGAAGCCTTACTTAAATAAATAAATTAGATCATTTTATAAAATAAAACATATGTATCTTCTATGTGTTATTTATACGATAAAAGGAAACTAGTGCTATTTGACTTATGGCATATTACTACCAATGTAGGTCTTATTTTCTAGTACTATGAATTTCAGTTTTAAAATTGCATTGATGTTATTTGAAAATATAGAATTCGCGTGGAAAAAGCAAACGAAAGCTTCGAAAAGACTGGATGGATTTCAAAAATTCTTCTTGATTATTATAGGAAAGTTCTTAAGGAGTTTTACGTAGAAATTAGAATTACGGGGCAAATACATCGATGAATTACATTTAAGTAAAATTTGTGGAGGTATACTGACTTTAGTTGTTGTTGTAATGTTATTTTCTTATTATGCTGTGGAGGATGGTATTATTCCTCCAACGAAAAGGGAGGTTACTCGACCAGTCCGCACCACAGGACTGGCCGGCCGTTAGGCCCCGAGGATTGATGTTTAAAAGTGGTATATATGGTTAGCGGCGAAAACATTTCGACAACGCGATTTAGAAATTGTGACGTCACGTGACGCCACAAAATAAATAACATTTATCTCTATTTCCAGATTGCATTTAAAGAGTTTATAAAATTGTGCAATCACTGCATTTAATTAATTCAATTGCACTTGTACTTTGAACGAGGAAACTTGTATTAAACGAGAACCGGTCCCTGGCTTAACAAAATTTAATTGATCGAGTGTCGTACAATTTCAAAACACAAGTATTTGACGTTGTAAGGGCCGTACTGAAGAAACCTTTACTTGAAAATAATGGACTCATATATATATTATTTTTGGATGCTTTTGTCTACAACTACACTTTAAGAGAACCAACTCACTCTAAGCATATTGACCAGTACTGTTAAATGTAAGATATCATTTTGATTTGAGCAAATTCAGAATTTTTAGAAAAAAGTGGTAGCGTACAATATCATAGAATATTTAAAAATTATACGTTTACTAAGAAAGATGAATAATTTGAATCAAGTGTTAACAATCTCACTTAGTATCTCTATTTTTATTCTATAATAGCTGCTGCGTGCTCGCTCCGTAGCATAATGTTGCGTGAAGAGGAAATTTTTGAAAACGGTCCGGTAGTGTTTGTGTGAACATCATAAACATACATCCAACAATACAAATGTATCCTCTTTATAATACACTTCTCTTTATAATATCCACCCGCGTATTAACTAACTCGGTGATTAAATGCAGGCTAAAAGTTATTATCAACTTATATGTTTATTGTTTACCATGTTTCTTCAAAATCGGTTCAGAAGATTTGCGTGAAAGAGTAACAAACACACACACGTCGTCACAAACTTTCGCATTTAAATTATTAGTAGGAAGTCTATATTCATGTTTATACTATAAGTATTAGATTATATGGCCATTCTTTTAGTCCAGAGTCTGGGAGTTACCCGGATCCTCTATAATCCGTTATTTTCATGTCCCTTGACGATGGTTTATCAGACGCTGATAATAGGTCAAGCATCGACAATCAAAAAGTGGCCAAGCTCCAGTTCGTTCCAATTTTACAATTATTACGCTAACATAATAATTGTAAAATTGGAGATAATAACTCCAGATAATTCCATAGTTATCACTAATTATAACTATGGAATTATCTGGAGGTGACTATTTTAGGAGACTGGTGACGCACGCCATTGATCTTATGACCCGAAACATTTCTTGAGAACTAGACGGAGATTACTGCTGTTACTATTACAAGCTTTTGGTCATTTTCAGTATCTTAAAAGTTAATTGATACATTTACGTTTTGAAAATATTGTTTAAGAAATTTATTTTTCTATTAAGGCAAATTATTTAAACTTAAACTATTGGTCTTGATTTGAAATAGCCTTAATTACAGAATACTTCTAATTTTGTATGGTTTTATTTATCAGCTTTCCAACCCCACAGGTTGCCTGGAAGAAATCACTTTTAGTGTTACACCGCCTTTTGTACTTATTTCAATTCTACTTACTGCATTTAGGTTGGTATACAATGAAATGTTTATTGATTAATGTTAACATAATTGATTTAATATAAGAACATGAGTGACACCAGTTACTATTAGCGCGTGTTCCTCCGCCGCGCCGTCTCCACCGCAATGCTTCATACATCCTTCATGATATAAGTAAAATTGCAAAAATACGGCGTTTCCTCCACTTTACAATAACATATCACACTCTTAATTTAGAGTACTATCGATGGGTAAAATAATATAGGATGTTTTTTGTGCAAAATCATCGAGTTCGAAACCACGCTTGGTTGATAAATTTAAAATCCAATCATGCAGTCATCCAATAGGCTTCGATACTCCTGTCAGCATTTTTTAATATTCTTCATAGTTATTCACCCCGAAATATATGTATATTTCAGATATAATAAATTCTGGATCCGTCCCTGTAGCCCATAACTGGTTAATCTAATCTGTACACGGCGACTTTTTGGAAAAATTATGTATTCATAATCCGTGTAACAGTAAAATCATATATAATTATTAGATATATATTATCATTGCAATTAGTAAGATGAACATCGACATAGATACAAGATGGATCAACATGGACATGGATAGGCGACATTCGTTAAAAAATAGTCCAAATCCGCGGGCGGAATACTAGTGTTAAATTTATTTTTTTATTAGCTTTATATCATTGATTTTATAATTGCTCAATACGCTTTATATACCTATCTTACCGCGAGAATTAGACTGACTGACGATAGGAGCTAAGGAACTCCCCTAGTATACATATACTAGTGTATATAATACAGAGACATACTGTACACAGTTGTCCATCTGTCCATGTATTGGTCTGATTACATTGAATCTTGTAACAGCACAAAACCTTTCTAGAACGACATATTAGAATACCTTGTTCAATATTTTAACTCCTTCACAAATTATCTATAAATATTCATTAATCATTGTTAGGTAGGACAAACTAACTAATTAAAGACAGATAATAAATATGATGATAGCCGATAGGTAACTACAGAACATTTGGTTCTCTATATCAGTCCGACGCGACGCTTGTTGATGTATTTAATTCGTATTAACTTTATTTAAATGTTAAATGAAAACTAAAACATCTGAGCTACTATCTTATACAAATATATATATTACACGTGTTCTGTGTTTTTTATATGATTAAATAGTAAGCTAATGTTTTTAGTTTTGTTTCGGATGCAGAGGTATTGAGGTCGCAGAGACGTGAGGGAGAGTTAATGTTGAATTCGTAATGCCCGAACAACGTTACTTTTCCCGGCGGCTAAGCCGAGGAGAGGGTTATGATTTTAGGCAGGATTTTTGTTTTGTATTCAGGTTTCATTATTTTGTTATAACTTACATAATACGATGGCTAGCTAATATTAATAACGTTCAATGAAATGTTATTTTATACAGGGTTATTGGTAACTCGACCTATTCCTTACAGGAGATGATAATTATATAAGCCACATTTATGTTCCGCGATAAAGTATAGTTTTTGAGATGTTACTATCATAAATTAACATTAGCATTCAGCGTAGAACGGCATATTTCTAACTGATTTGTCGACTCCCAATTTGCTACGTTCGTTTGATTAAATTCCCCTCCTCTCTATAACACCTAAAAAAATATTAACGTTTATACCTTTTTTAATAGCCGATAAATGACAATTTTTTACAACAAATTAAAAAATAATCCATTATTTACAATTTTAGAATAAAAAGAAATAAATGCTTTATAATAATAGACATTCGCTTCCTCCAAGTCTAACCCGTTTAGTACAAATAAGATAAAAAGCATGATTCGTAAATGAACAATCCCAAAAGAAAACATTCCACAAAATACGTATAGTATGTTTGTTTGCACAGAACATTAAAGTGTTTGTTTGTATATAAAAATAAAATGTTCGGAAATTTCCTGACCATGACTTTGTGAGAATAGTTTGCCTTAGCAATTGTCAAGTTTCGACATTGGACGCGATACAAGCATGTTGGCCACAGTCGGTCAAAAACATTCATTATCGAATCATTAGATCTTGAGAAGGTCCTTTAAAATCTCGATATGGATTTATCGAGTTTATGGTGTCGATTGGCCTGCGTACCGATATATGCACACATTTTTTTAGGGTTACGTACCTAAAATTATGTACTGTTAGGTCGGCTACTGTACCTCGGCTGTCTATCTGTCACCATGTTGTATCACAAATATTTCCGTTTCTAAAACAACACATTAAAAATAAAGAGAATAAAAAATAAATGATTTTTTCCTGTTTTTATTTTTTTGTTCTATTCTATAAGGACGCCTTCATGCGCGAGTCAGATTCGAACTATACATACACTATTTAATTAATTTTATCTTTTTGATAAAATGCATGCTTAACCATGATATAAAAATAAACCCCTTTTTAATTAGCCTCCGATATACATATTTAACAAGTTAAATTATTTCATCATCTTGTAAGCTTGGACATGGTTATAAATATGTTTCTTATCTGAAATTTAAACTAAAATTATTAATATAACTAATTATAAGATATAAAAATTGGATAAAATTACGAATAAGACAGTTTCTTAGAATTCAGACATAATAACTGGAGAGTAGAAACCGTAAAATACTATAATTTATTCATTGTATGGAGTCATTAATATAGCCCTTACCTGCTTAATAGCAGTCCTATGAAATATTGTTTTAATTTTCAAGACGCTTACAATCTTATTAACTTTTCACCGAGCGAATCCTAGCATAGCATACCATAGCATACCATACTCGGACAATTTTGTCTTCAGTTGTAACTAAATGGATGTTCTGAAGTTAAGTTCGTTGGCCGAAGTGTTAAATCCGATCGCATAAAACTACATCAGTTTGGCCGATAGGCTTGACCGTGTATATCTATCTCATTAACCTTTCACCTCAGACAAATTTCACAGACAAATTAAAAGAACTTCAGGTCTTGTCTTGATCTAAGAGGTTGTTACGCCTCCCTCTTGCCTATTTCTAGTCTAGTTTAAAAAAAAAAGTCTTAAACACTCAACATCTGCATTTCACGTTTCACAACAGGTTTAGGCTATAAATACCAATATTTATATAATATAAGTATAATAAATAGTTATAGCAATCATTGACGCTTTTTATTGGGAAATTGCCTATTAGTCCTTTAGATACATCCACACTATCATGTTTATTTAAGAACAGTCTGCACATTATGTGGGCCACGTTATGACAAAGATAGCACAAGATCTAACAGTTGCGAAGTATTATTATCAGCGTTGTTCGTGATAAGGGTATCTGTTTGAAAAGACTCTTGTTATGAGAGCAAAGGGTATCCAATTAACAATTCTATCTATCACGTTTCAAATAATCGAACATTTATTATCGTCTTGTTTCTAGAAATCGGTTAGATACAGTGGTTAGCTGTAGACTTCATGGAAAGGGAACGGAATGTCGACTGAAGAACCTTTGACATTAACAATTAGTCTGAGGTTAATTTCTGAAGTGATAAGTAGTAAGCTATAAGTATAGACTTAAAATCCAAAAATTCAAGTAAGTTCATTATTTAGTTCCGGACTTATATGATATCAGTGTGGAAAATGCGAAACTTGGAAGACCATCAATAACTGTACTAGAACTGGTACTTCTCATTGACTTAAAATGTTGAAATTTGGTACAGATATATGGTTTAACGCCTACATAAAGGAAAAACTATTAAATATAGGATCATAGAAGATCTGGATAATGTGGTGACCCTGACGAGCGACCACACAAACACATCCAAACTATTGGTGCTATCGACCGACCTCTAAACAAAGTTTTGTCAAGTCTAAGGTAGGTTACTGAAATTTCTTTATTATTATATTAAATGTATGTATATTGGCCGTTGATCTGAACCCGCAGGTAATACCGACATAAAAATTATCACCTAATCCCGCTAATAGCCTACTTATGAACAAAATTTCATGAATATCTAATCAGTAGTTGTGGTTTAATTGACACACAAACATACAAACATCTAAACATCCAAAAGGAAATAGGATAGTAATGTCAGTCATGAAAATGACCTGAATGATTCTTCGGAAGCAATAATTACATTATATCGAATTTAATTTAATCGATTATAAAATGGATTAACGATATCATAACAAACAAAGTAAACATTACAATAAATCATTTAATTTTAAAGTCTACTTAAATCTCCTCACGCGCTGATAATTTAAGACCGTAGTGGACCTTAGCTCGCAGGTCACGAATGCGCGGTATTTTCCTGACGTGTGACAAACCTTAATTGACAGATACGTGGGCGGCTTGCTTAGGACTTCATTTGTTTTAAACGTCTTCGAATAATCAATTATATTTAATGATACATTGTACTCTCTGTAATCGCTTCATCTGCTTTAACACATATTTACCACCTATGTTTATTGTCCTTTTCCTTCTATCTCTTTAAATATTATGTCTTTTTTCTGGAAGTTCAAAAAACCTTCTACACTTATAGTATTTGAGATGCTTGTCGGCGATCACTTTTCATCAGTAAGACCACAATATTCTACTACGCTTAATTTACAATGCACAAAAGAATTTCACAGGTTTTCAGTCACAAAATATTTAGTTTCACATGTTTGTACATAAGATTTACTTTAGACTGTACCTAAAGTAAATCTTATTAGTTTATTACTTATATTTATTTCACTTAATTTGAACGAAAGATTATATCGAGAATAAAATAAAATTTATTTTGTATTGTTGACATTGAAGAAGTCTGTTTATCTGTTCTATTTTATGGAAAAAAGTTTATATTTAATGACCCCACTTTCTTCCTCGTACGCTGAACAACTTACAAAATGTGTTAACATAACGCAGAAATATCTAAATCCCACCGCCAGATTCTGAAATGTTTAGAAGTAAGAGAGAATATACCTTTTGAGACAAAATTGATTGCGAAATGTGAAATTTCTGCGTGGACATACATACATACATAAATAACATATAGTAAAATTGAGAATCGTCGTCTTTTGGAAGTCGGCTAAAAATGTAATCAGAATTACATGAGCAATCTAAACCTGAGATAAATCGATTATAAATTAATTATCAATTATTACTGCAGTAACAATGGAATTATTTTTGCGTGTAATACTTTTATTTATCAATACATAGGTATCTATTTGTATTTAATCTTTTTATCACGGCATGTTTATCATTATTTGCTGCGGCAATATAATGAGTTATCTATGTAAACAAAAATAAACTTGTTGCTATATGTGAAAAATAATTTATTTTATTACACAGCTATTTTGTGTAAGTAATAATTTCGGATCATGGCAATAAAGTTTTATTTTTAACCGATTTAAGAAAAAGGAGAAAGTTATCAATTCGTCCGTTTTTATTTTATTTATGTTATATGTGCATTCAATCTCCAACATTTATGGACTGATTATGAAAATTATTATTGCATTCAAAAAAGTAGAGTGTCAGCGTGGTCCTATTGAAATTTGGTTCAAGTCTGATCATCCTTGTGGAAGGGAGCTCATGGAACTCATCGAAAATCAACGGCATAAGCTCTACGGTTAAGGTTTAAGAAGGTAGTACAAGCTTTATTCTGAGAAGAGAAGATGGGTCCGATCCCGAGTAAAAAAGTATCTTAGATCTCTTAAATAAATCATTCCGTTTCAAAGTGCACTTGGGAAAATGGGAAATAACACACACACTTTCATCTATAACACATTTATTACCTAGCTGTACTTCATGGTTTTCCGCGGAGTTCTCCTCTAGTTATGTACATATAACTAGCTTTATATAATGTTTTAATTTGCCCCGCAGTTTCACCGCTATATTTCCCGTTCCCGCGAGATTTCCGGTGTGTAAACTATCCTGTATCCTTTCTCTGGCTTATAATAGTATTTTTACAAAATTTCATAAAAATTGGTTCAGCGGTTTAGGCCTGAAGAAGAGGCACACAGAGTTACTTTCGCTTTTATAATATTAAGTAAGAAGTACGGATAAAGTAAAATAAAGTGACAGGTAAAGGTTCAGAATAACATATAGGCTACATAGGCATATAGGCTTTAGAACCCGAAGTTGTCACGAAATCAGAAGTGAGTATAAAGTAGGCAAAATTGAAAAAAAAATCCATATATATTTACCTATTTATTATATACTTTAATCGAGCCCAACCAATCTATACATATAATAAAACAGTAACCGAACCATTTCTGTACATTGAATATTTTTCAAAAAGAGTAAATGGTATGCAATATGTATGTTCTATAGATACCAAAACCATGGTTAAAATT
>LQNK01000242.1:462650-486285 GCA_001586405.1 Phoebis sennae
GGTAAGATACGGGTTATAATAGTTTAAAAACAACTTTTAAATAATTCAGAAAAACACAGGCAGGCAATAATTATCTCACTTCAAAACAAAAACTAATCGTCATGAATAATTTAAAAATCTTATTTAGTTGTGAAGTCTTTAAAACACTCAATATATTGTAATTGTTAGCCTTGAAAATTATTAGTCCTAATTAAAAAAAATAATTAAAACTAATTTAAATTATGTTTAAATTGTAGTACTGGTCGCGTCTGCTACTTTATAATTTATATTTTGTTTATTTTTGCTTGAGCAAGGTAATGTAATTATCTATTGTCTTTTACACGGAGAATAATAATATATGTCATAATTATACTGCTTTTTTTGCTTTTAAACAAAATACCGGCCATGTTGTTCCAATTCTTTCCAGAAAGTAATAGAAGCTCCCAAAACGTACGTTACCAAGTATTATAATTGTAATCTTTTGCTGCGTGGTTGAACATATTTGTCTATCTTTAGTGTATACAGAAATACATCATCTTTCAGGCGTTTTGGTTTATAAAAATTATATTTGTGAGTCACTTTGTAAGCTAGTTCTATTGCCTTTCTCTTGACGGACAGAAAATGTTATATACAGGCAGTTGTCTACACTTTTTTTAAAGTGTATTTAAATAATTGGAAGAATTCATATTTCTAGTAATATATCCGAATCAACTACAAACCAACCCATGGTGTTTAACAACATTTTCAGCCATTCACCTTAGTTACCAAAAAGGTGATGTTATGTTTGCCCAGTTTCAATTATATGTCCATGTCTAATAAATGATTTGCATTTCGTTATCGTTCCTGACATGTATAAATATTATATCGTGCGATCACGACTTTGTTAACTTGTATTTGGTAGTAATTGTATGCTAAAAGGCAACCAACTCGAACCGGATTGAGTGATGGATTTTTACAATGTATCTCCTATAGCACGTGTGAATTTCATGATAGGAATATACATGGCAATTGTAAACAGCGTTACTGAGTCCTTTTGTGTTGAATAAGAGAACTCAGTCGTTAATGTGTGATGTCATTGGACATGAAAAATATATCGCGCAGTCTCATAATAGAATATAATATGCGGTTGTGGCAAGGCTATGCTTATCCTGTTTCATGTTACATCTCTTTTGATATTCTTCATACACAATCATTTCTAACCAATGATTAGGTCTTTCGTGGTCTAATTGCTGAAATTTAATATATACTTGCATGCGTTTCTTAAAAAAAATTCCTGGCTCTTTATCGACCAGTTGTCTAGTAAACAAATTTTTCATGACTCGACTTTTACAGTGATTTTTTCTACCTTATCTTTCAAATAAAACACACCAGTTTCTTACGACTTTTTTAACTAAAATAGAATGAAACAAGGTCACATACTCTCCCACTAAAAAAACATATTATGGAACTAATGGTCTTGGCAAAAGATTAGAAACCAAGCATGCATAACCCAACTTAACTAAAAGATATTAAAATTCATCCAATACTTTCGTACAAAGAAAAACTTTTGTCTCTATAATATTACTTATATATAGAGTATGGCGGATAAGACACGTATTACGGATAAATGGATAATGCCTTCATCAAGCATCAACTGTGAAATGGAATAGGTATTAGCTGTATTAGTTCCTACTTGTGTTACCCTGCAATGTTACCTCATACTTAGGATATGATATGAGATGCATTTAGCTTGCTTACTAATTATTTAGTATGACACCGGAATACTAATGTTCTGAGTTTGTCGTAGTATATTGTGCGGACTGCGGAAGTTAATCTAATTTCACTGCAGCCTTTTGTTTATTATCAGCCTTATGTGCCTTTAAAGACCAAGATCTAGGACCCTTTTGGTCCTCGGTACTGATTCACAAATCTGGTTCGTTATGGAACGAAGACGTTTCCATCAAAGTTTGTAAAAATCTTGATCCGTATTCCGATACTTTTCATTCGAATTCGTATTTGTGCCTGGTCCTTAGTCATCTTCAGTGAGAACGTAAGAACGTGCTCACCAGTAAACCGATGAAATATTCAGTACCAAAAATAACTCTCGACCTCGATAATGATAACTAATATAATGATAACTGAAATGGTAGTGGCAAGACATTTTATATGGGCTGCCGATAACGGTGGCGTACCGAGAAGCGTGTAATGGTTTTCAAAGCGCATATGATAAACTGATCAAATATAATGTAATAACGAATTCTAAGCCTAATCGGTTAGAGATTCTGTCTGGCTGATAGGGATATATTTAATCACATCACAATGCAAACATAATCATGGTGAATGACAACAAGATTTCATACATCACGCTCTTGTCTCGTGAAAGCAAAATAAATACATTGATAAGCTAAAGTGTGTTGGTTATCAACAGTATTTGCGAAAAATTCCTTACAAATTGTTTGTAAACTATTATATTGTATTCATGGAACATTTTTATCGCGTTTGTATCATATCGTTTATTTTGTACAATTTATTTAGGCGGCCAGTTTATTTATATATCCGTTTAAGGAAAATTCTACTGGTGATACTATGCTAATACTTTTTACTAGATTCAGGGCTTTATTAAAAAATAATAAATGTATATTTTGGACAGCTTTAACTAATAACGAAATTAAAATATAGAAGGAATTTAAACAGTATTTTGGGATAATAACTTTTTGCAAATGAATAGAAGCGACTTCCTTACACTAAAAAGTCAAAAATAATTTATTTTATTTTTGAAATGTATTCAAGGACGGTGCTATTTGCAAATACAATTTAACAAGAATTTGCACCGACTTCGAATAGATTTCAAAAATAAAGTTTTTTTTTACTTTTTAGTGTGAAGAAGTCGATTCCATTTTTTGTCGGAAATAGTTATTATTTTTCATTTTTTTGTGATCGATAACATCGGCTTCTTCCTTGAAACTTAAAAAATATTTTCTTTTCGAGGGATTCCCATTATCAGCTCCTCAAATTATGGAAATGGGACCCTTTCAAAAGTTAGAACATTTAAAAAATGTGTGAACGTCTCTCAATTAGTTCTAGTTTGCGTTGATCGAACATCATCAACGAACAGTAATTGTAGTATTAAAGAGGCTGAAAACAGTATTTTGTATAATTAATTGTTCCAATAGCAATACTCGGGTTCGACTCACACACTCAATATATTCACAGTTATTTGCGTCAATAATGGCATGTCAACAGATGTCAATCCATGATTATCGGACAATATTTGTGAAATTCCGGATAATGAAGATAATGAAGCATGTCGCACGGCCGTCCAGTTTGATTATTATTCATGCGGTAACATGAACTAACATTCCCTTTGTGTTATGTACCTTCTGAATAATTTGATACATAATAATGTTCAATGAAGTACATATTCATTAATTGGAGTTAACTATTCAGCTATTTTTATGAAAGATGTAAATATGTTTTTATAAATTTGTTTGAGTGTTAAAACGCGCCAATATTCCTAATGGATTGATGGATTTCGGATCTGATAGGCAGGTTCATGAAGGTTTTATGCAAACTAGCATTACACTAACGAACATACGTAGGTAGAATTCTATGTAACGGGATGTTTTAATCTCTTGAATCTGCGATTAATTGAAATGCAGAGAATCTTAAAAGAGAAGTCTCGTGTCTACTGGGGTATTGGACGGTTGGATACTGATCATTTTTTATTTAGAAACCTAAATAATCAGTCTTCGGTGCCCTGTTAGACTTAGTTTTCCACTGGATTGGTTACGTATGGAAACGCTTAATGCGCTAACCACTAAACCAGGTAGGCGTTCATCAGAAAAGTATATAAGTCATTAAATAATAATTAAAAATTAATTAATATGTAGGTCAAGTGATCTGATAGTTTTTGCAACAGGTGCAGGACAGGTGCAATTATTAAGTTGTGAGAGTGACCTTTACTAGAGTTTTTTCAATGGCATAGCTTTTATGATTACTTCCTTCACTCTCAAACTATGTTAATTTATAAAATAATAACAGCAGGATTTACAATAAAGTAAGATTGTACCTCAAATCTTTGAAATTTGAATGTATAGTGAGGAAGCCAATAAATGAAGTATAAAAATTTGTAAATAATATGATAAAGGTGATAAAAATAAATTGTGAATAAAATTATATGCTGTTCTTTTTTGGTACACGAATGCTGGAGCATGCTTGAGCGGTCTAAACGGCTTTATTTTCATCACTGCCATGTAGCAAATTCTTGGTAAACTAATGCACCACAACTGCTTGTGACGTGATGACTATGATAAAAGACAGGAGGATTTTCAGTTATTGACCCGTTTAAAAAAATTGAAGATAAAATGTCAACATCAAGTCCATTATAAAACGATATACGATTAATAAACACATTAACTTATCATAGTCCTAGCTAACGACACTTTAATTATAACACCGTAATATTTACATTTTGTTAAGTGACATTAATTTGTGTAAAAAGGAAACAATGACACCATTTTGTACGTAATATTGTTTCCAGGAACGTTGAGTATTATAGTTCATTGCTGTAATTGGGGCTGTAATTTATAATGACCCTGATGGAAAGGCATACAAAAATTATGGAAAGTTCTTACGTCGTATAACAGAATAGGCAGTGTTAGTACAATACAGTGGTGCCATCTATATAATTGATTAAATAATATTGTTTTATATTTAGTATTGCATGTTTCAAGAATTAAATGCATTAGTTTACTTTGCATAGTGTTTACTATTGATTATTGGAAGTTGTTATAAAGTAAAACTAGAGCTATGTATCTCTTGTTTATGATATTGTCACTTACCCTCTCTTAAATTGTGTGTCACTGGCTATTATCAAATAGATTGTTAAGCTAATAGATATAGCTGTACTGGCCCCTTACTGTTACGAAACGTTGGATAATAAACATGTACGTGCAATTACATTGTGAATAATTCCTAATACTAGTAATTAGCTATTACCTACAACTTGTGATGGTGATCACTTATCACCAGGTGGTCCACTTATCACCAGGTGATCCACTTATCACCAGGTGATCCACTTGTTCTTGCTTTAAGAGATTAAGTTCGCTTGATATACAATAATGATAAATCTTTTATCCTAAACTGCGTTTTCCGATATAAATTATCGACAAAACAACGTTTATTTAAAGAAAAATGTCACTAAAACTACTTGAATTAATTTAAAACAGAGATTTTTAAAAATATGTATTTAGAATGTTTCACAGTTTTTGCTTTTACTTATGTGAACCATCCTATGTACATAATTATTTAGCCCGTCTCTTCTTCTTCTTCTAGTGCCTCTCCTTTACAGAAGGTTGGCTGTTACCTCCGAGAACTGTTTCGCATCTCTAGCAAGACGAAACAACTCCTCCACAGATGATATCCCGGTCCACTCCCTAATGTTCCTCATCCAAGATTTCTTCCGTCTTCCAACTCGTCTCTTTCTTAACTCCGATGAAAAAGCCCGTCTCATTACAACGCAAATATTGAATTGTGAAAACAATCAGTCAATCGAGTGTTTGTATCATATTAATTGTAAATAACGTGTGTTATTTTGTTAGTAAAGAATTTTATACAAACAATAAAATGTCATTTACATGATAGATTGTTTTGATGCGCACTTATCGTATTGAAATTGTTCATTTACATTACAAATTGGTATATGTTTATTGTATGATTTTAAATGCGCGTTTATAAAACATAGACACACAATAAGCTTTCTGCCTAAATCAAATTATTACTGAACTATAGCATATAATATAAAACTAAATAGTATAGACTTCTTCCGTGGCTTCACTCGCGTTAAATACGAAGTCTTCAGATTAATAAAAAGTTCAGTAGTTGCGCCATTATTGACACACAAACACCCAAAATCATATATTTATATAAGAAAGAAAGAAAGAAAGAAAGAAAGAAAGAAAGAAAGAAATGAAAGAAAATTTGTTTATTTTTAAAAAAACATCACCACTAAAACACAGACATTACAAAAAAATACAGGTAAATAAACATTAATAGTAAGAAAGTGGCGTTGTCTTCAAAAAAGGGATAACCACTCAGCCAAATATGAGGTTAAAAACCTCAAGACTGATTTTCAGTGGCTCCTGTTTTGAAGGTCTGCTGTTCGAAACCGACATTACACGATTGAAAAAAAAAAGCAATTAAAAAATATAAAAGAATAAAAATAAAAGATGGATAATAAATAATCATTTGTTTACTTAAAAAATAATAAATTAAAACGGAGAAAATATCATGTGTACAGTCTCAAATTTTCTTCCATGGTTATATAATATGGAAAAAAAATATATTAAATAAAAATAATAGATATAATAAAAAAAAAAACAAAACTTCTGATCCCGTGGTATCTCTGGCATTAAAAGAGGTCTATATGTTATTCTGAATCCTTACCTTTATGTATACCAAGTTTCATCATAAAGTAGTATTTGCGTGAAAGACTAACAAACATACATACATACATTCTCACAAACTATCGTATTTATAATTTTATTTCATTGTATTTAGATTATTCATAACATCAGCCTACCTTTGCATTTTCAGCCTTAAAAGGGGGAGCCCCCTTCTCCTCATCTTTGGTAATTTCGCTTTATCTATACATATAACAAAACAGTAACCGAACCATTTCTGTACATTTAATATTTTTCAAAAATAATAGTTGGTATGCAATATGTATGTTCTATAGATACCGAAACCATGGTTAGATTTTTTTTTTCTGTTTGTCTGTTTATCTGTTTGTCTGTTTGTCTGTTTATCTGTTTGTATGTGCGTCAATCACGTAATAACCACTGGGCAGATTTTGATAAAATTTCACATGCTGATAGACTAATATTAGGTGCAACTTATAGGCTACATTTTATTGGAAAAAAATATTTTTAGGGGTGGCTTGCCAATTTGCCATACATGCAAACGGAGGGTAAAAAAAATTGATTCGCGAACACATCATTAAATGAGATGCCATTGGATAGGTTTTTAAAAATTAAATGGAGGTTTCTAAATGCGTTTTTTGCTAAAATCAATATTTTTTGAGATATACACTTCTAACTGACACGTGACTGACCGCAGCCCATGAATATCTGCAACATAAGAGTGTCGCAGATGTCTTGCCGGCTTGGAGGAAGGGGAAGGGATACGGAGAGGATTAATGAAATGCTCCTCTAAAATACAGAAATTAGTGGCCCACGCGTGCGAAGCCGCGGGCGGAAAGCTAGTATGTATAATAAAACAATTGGAATATTGACTCATGCAAAATTATGGTTATATAAAATCAGGTAAGTAATTGAATAAAACTATAGCAATTTAAATTCGGTTATTACGTCTCAAAAGTTAATTGTCGTTTTCTCGCAAAATAAGGTCTTGTGCGGGGTTTTTCTCACGGAATCAACTCCGTGGTTTTTCTGACAATATGATAGTATTAAAACCGTCATAATATGTTATTTCTCTTCGTCTAATTTGATTTAATTTATTTAATAATACATTAATACTTAACTCTGTTATATGTATATATATTTATTTATATATAAGTAAAACAAAACATTTTAAGGAGTTACTAGCCTCGCCGCGGTTTAACCCGCGTAACTTACGATCCTGTGGCAACTACGGGATTAAGAGCAGCATATATTATGTTATCATGAACCCTTACATAATATATGTGTACCAAGTTTCGTCATAATCGGTTCAGTAGTTTTTGCGTGAAAGAGTAACAAACATACATACATCCTCACAAATTTTCGCATTTACAAAATTAGTAATCTAAATTAAAGATTGCCTGATTGAAAATAGTCAATCTGAAATAATAATAAAATTACTCGTTTTGCAGTCAAAACCCTAGTTTTTTTTTTTTTTTTTTTTTTTTTTATGTAACAGCAGGCAAGCAGAGCATGCGGTTCACCTGATGGAAAGTGACTGACCGCAGCCCATGAACATCTACGACGAAGTGTCGCAGATGCCTTGCCGGCTTGAAGGAAGGGGAGGGAATAAGGAGAGGATAAATGATAGGAACTTGGGAGAGGAATTAGAGTAAGATGGGAGAGGAATGGGTTGGGAATACAGGCCTCCGGACACCCGCTCACCGTACGAAACACAGTGCTATACTGCTTCACGCCGGTTTTCTGCTGGGGGGGTGGTAATTACATCGGTGCGAGCTTGGCCCAATCATAAAATGCTCGGCTCCCACTCTTTTGTAGCTGAAGATGTTATACAGCAGAATTACCCTCTGTCGCCTCTTACGACACCCACGGGTAGAATAGGGGTGGCGACACATGTATTCTGACCCGTCGCCACACAGGTAAAGTGTGTGTAGTTCCACAAACATCGAAAGCACTTAAAATACTTGATTATTCATAGGTGTATTACTCGTAGGAGGTAATCGTACATTGCCTGGTCATAGAACAGTGGGATATCTATAAGTCTATTATTATCAAAAACTAAAATAATTTAGATTAACGATAAACACATAGTTTCCTTACCTTGTCTTTGATCTATAATTTTGATAAGACCCAAGAACGATTTTTTTTTCTTTTGAATTAAATTCTAATTATTATTTTATGCTAGGCATCCACATTACAGTTATGAATAGGATTAGTATATTGTATAGTGCAGGTGATCATGACTATAAACCTCAGTGGTTTTTACTTTTTACCGTCATACCTGCACACTGTATGTTGTTTTTGATATTTAATAAAAAAATATATGCATCGTGTTTGAAGGATCATAATAATATTTGCATAGAATGTCTTATGTCCCACAAGTACGTTTTCTATACACATACAGAATCCGATGAGTACCACACCGACCTGCGATCGCCTGGCTTCATTCAACAAATTCGTTATGTGGAGTATATGATAAATTGATAACATTAGGTAGAATCGCAAATATTATCATAAAGATTGCATTCTATTTATAGTAACGCGCATGAGTTGATTATATCATGTCACAATTTAAATACAATTTCGTTTTGATGCGTTCAATGCGCATTATTTATTTATTTATTTTTAATTTATTATGCATTATATTGTAGTAGTAAAATATTCGTACGTGTTAAGTCATACTTATATTTTAATTGGCTCCAAGTATGTACCTATATAGTATTTATGTAAATTTTCAGCCATCAATTTCAAAACAATATTTATACATTAATTACGATAAACAAGTCGGTAACTTTTTACAGAATATTAATTTTCTTCTTTTGAACTTATTTGAAATATGGTTTCATTTACTTATAAATTATGTACCGACTTACAAAAGAGTCGGCAACTTTCTACTAAACATTTTTTGTTATTATTTAATACACGTTTATGTACTTGGATATGTTTCCGCCAAAGTTTTTAAGGTTATAAGGATTGAACAAACATCCTTTGCCTTATAAGGGAATTATTATAAGGGAATGAGTTACGCCCTGAAATTCTTGGCCAAGGGGACGCTTCGGGAAATATGTCTTGTTTTACATTATACATAGTATCAATGGTAACACTGCTCCGCGGCCTCACCTGCCTTATACTGCTTCCTTATGATCCTACCGATCAAAATTGAAAAAAACCCAAATCCTCGAGAAAAAAAACTTTCCCGCTTTATTACTTTAGTATAGATTTTGAGTTGTACTGTGCGTTTCGGTTTTAAAACTTACATAAGCTACTAACCGTGTGATATATGTTAGTATTACCGCGGAAAAACATCTATTACCTCTTTATTGCGCGGTAATAAATTTAAAACAACTTACTAAGTAAAACGGGTCCTCTTTGACTCATACATGACACCCCATCTAATAAATCAATAATCATATAATTTTCTAGATACACCAGACATTTATAATGATATTAAACAAATAAGCGCAAAACAAATAACTTTTTGCTACAAAGTTTATTAAAATTGTTACTATTTCGGGCCAGACATGGTATATGCCATAAAAATAATCTTTAGTAAAAATGTATGTTTACATATGTAGTCATTTGCAAAAGATAACAATATGATTGTGTGTATACTCGTATAAACATTTAAACATATATGTATGTATAGTTCATGTAACATGCTTCATCGTAGCCAGGAATGACGATGAAGTATAATTAAAACTATGGAATTTCGAGGGAAATAATTCTAAAGTTTTTGAAGATAAGGGTCTTTTCTGTGACAATACCTTTAGTACCTTCATCGTTTTCCTCGTTAACTGTTGATGTTTTACTTTTACAGCAAAAGGTCACGATTCCAAATTCCAACGGTAAGTTAGCGCAAAACTTTTAGTTCATGGGCCCATTTTTGTGCGTCTTTTTTTTGAAAGGGAATGGGGTCCCAATCCAGCATTTGTGGATTAGAACAAATGGTTAAATGGCGATGTTATCTAGGAATCATAATTATAGTCAATTAGGCAGATACTGTGAAACAGACAATAATTTATACATATAATAAAATCGTAGACTAGTCGTGTCTGTACATTTAATATCTTCAAGAAAAAATTAGTGTTTCGTGTTTCATTTATGATTTTAAACTCAAATCAATGATTTTTAGAATTTTTGTCTCTTTGTCTGTTTGTCGGTTTGTCTGTTTGTCTGTTTGTCTGTTTGTCGGGCGTTTGTACGCACTGAACTCCGAAACGGCTTAACCGATTTAAATGCGGTTTTCGTTTCGTTTTTATGTATTACGGCTAGTGTTTGTTTTAGTGTTTGTTTCATTAAAATCGGTTAACAAATTAAAAAGATATGAGGGTTTAAAGTGATCCACCAAAACACATCATTAATGCGCGTAGGTACATTACATTGAATCTTTTTAAGTGTTATTTGCACAGCACTTTTTAACGATAAATGTAGCCTTTTCTTGATCACCAAAGTAGATTACGATCATGTCGGCCAATCGCAACAAATACTAACCAATATGCAGAAGATATTATTCGCGTTCATAAGCAAATATTTGTTAAATACGTGCAAACATACATCTCTTTCATTCTGTGAGTATACAACAGATTTCCAAAATGTCAATTTTGTAAATAAATTAAAATAGATTTATTAGAATTCTATAAACATGAACATGAGTGACACTTTTGTTATATTTAATTTAGGATTAACTTTGGACTTTAAAAATAACAATAATTAAATCGTAATTATTTGATAGTTCTTTTAAAATAAAATAGAAGTTTATTGACGGGTCTTTTGAAAAAATAAACTTTTGACGCAATAGATATATTTACAAACGTACGTTTCTAAAAGCTAGTGTAGGTATATAATTTGTCGCGAACATGTAATGAACTGGAGTAGCACATAAAATAAAAAGCGATAAATTTTATTGCATTCACATTGAGATGGATTAAGCGTTTAAGTGGATTATTAACTTTGTATGTAATAAACATTTGTCACTTCGGCATAATAATAAAGAAAAACAAAGCTTTAATATTGTTACCTTGTCGTTTATTTAATTCCAGTTTAACAAACTTATATTACTAGTCTTGTTCCCGCATTAATTAATCCTTGAAATCCGTGGTTTAATATAAGAATTAAGGATATTGCCGTCTAACTGGAAAGCGGCGGTTTTGTAATAAATAACTTACACTATTTACATAGAGGTATACTGCCGTGGCTCTGTGTCTGTTTGGATATTTAATACATTCCCATAATAAAGAATAGTTAACTCTGCGTTAACTCTCTCTCTGGTAGAACTTAACATTCCTTTGTAGTCTTATGTATAAATGATCCTTAACTCAACATTAAGTCACCCGCAATCTATGAAAATTGAAAACATATTTTTCTATAGCAAATTTCTATTGTACAATATAGAATATATTTAACAATAAATATAACATCAAAAAACAAAATAAGAAAATACTTTTTTCCGACAAAAAGCAGATGTATAGCACAAAAGGCTAATCACTATTCACTACACACTGATTACATAACTACCATAGTTTCTTCTAAAATAAACTCAAGTGAATCGAAATTTCTAGAATGAATTACCTACACACTAACAAACATTATTTTGTGTGATGTATCAATTATCCTACACGTGCTTATTCATAAGTGTAAACAGAATTATTTCCCAAAATAAAGTCAAATTGAACAGCCTTGTTTTGCTAACTACATCATTAAGCCTCGTTACATAAGCCCAATAACGAGTAATTATAATAATGAATGTCATGTTTCAAACGTTTATTATTTCACATTAAAATACTTGACGGGAACCAGAATTAGATCGTATGTTAATTGAATATTCCGCTTGAATAAAAGGCCGGATATCTAGATCGGAACTCTATCGACAATAGCATTATTATAAAATCTCTAAATCCTGAAGTTTTTACGTTATAAAATTCTTCATAGAATATTCTGTAGACTTTTCTGAAAACAATGAGATTGATAGTTCATAAATCGTACCCAATTGCTTACAAACAAAAGACAGTAACCCTTACTATTTTTTTTCAAGTGTCATCATAATCAGTAGTTTTGCTCGAATGTATGTGTTCTTTACTCTTTCACCCAAAAACTACTGAGTACAAAGAAACTTGGTATACATACAAGTAAGTGTTCAAAATAACATATAGGCTACTTTTATCCCGGAGTTGCCGCGGGATCAGAAGTTACGCGGGTGAAACCGCGAGGCGCCGCTAGTACTGAATACATTCAAGCTCTATATTTTCTTTATTATAGTTTGTCATGACACTGGGAACGCTCACGTTATATTTCTCACGATTACAATAATGGAAAATGTTTTTCTTTCATTTTAGCATAACCGATGTAACAGATGCAGCTTTGTTGCGTGAATTAGGTCGGAGTTTAGCTTTAGCATCACGGGATGAAAAGAGTATCCGTAAAGAAAAGAGAAGAACATGTATACGGATACATGTTCTTCTCTTTTCTTTACGGCGATATCATCCTAGCTGCATAGTTTAATTCACAACGATCCACCGTAAAATGTTCTTGTAAAATAAAGAAAAACGTTGAAATGAATACAACTATTCAATGTTTCACAGACAAACAAATGCTATAATTATTTACTCTTATTAAGCGTCTACGATATTGGAACGTATGCGAAAAATAAAACCGACAAAACAGTTGTATCCTTTTACTACTATTTCGGAATAATATATAACCGAAGCTGTAGTTTCTTATAGTATTATAGGAATAAAGCAAATGCAAATATATTTTCTATTTGAAAATACTTTGTCATTCTTAAATAGACACGAGATATATTTTGAATACTCAAAGCCCGGCAAACGGCATGAAAGGATATAGGTTTATCGACTGAGTTATACGTTGGAAATGGTATATTTTGGCTGAATAATATTACATTACAAATGATACGTAATATTATGCTTATGTGAGGGACTGACGCCCGGGGTACAATGAAAAAAAGAGATATAACTGAAAAAAAAACTAATATTTTAATAAATTCAAACGAAATGCTTATTTTAAACATCTATACATATTATTAAATCGTAGACTAGCCATGTACATTAAATATTTTAAAGAAAAAATGAATGTTACGCGTTTTATACTTCCGTAACGAAAACAATTTTTTTTTTAATTTTTTGTCTGTTTGCCTGTATGTCTGGTTTGTCAAGACGTTCCTTCACCCTGAACTCTAAAACAGTTTAACCGATTAAAATCCGATTAAAATGGAATGCCTCCCAAAACATTTGTTTCATTAAAATTAGTAATAAAAAAAAATTATAAATAAGGATTCAAAGTGATGCACCAAAAATATCTTACATACGCGTAGATAGATCCAGTATAAATATATCGTTTCATGATATATTTTTAATGATAAATGGATAGATTAAATAAATATATTTAAACATGAACAGCTATCTGTATCATCATAGTAACAAGATCATTTGAAACGGTTGGTACATAAAATATTTTCTACGGAGATTCATTACTGCACACTGCATGTACATACTTCGGATTTAAAAAGAATCAAATCCTATTTGTTGGTTTATCGATTTGTCTGTTTGTTGATTGGTGTATGTTTGATTTAGAAATATACATATATGTACTTACAAAAAAATTCCTTAGGTTAGGTGTAGGACTAAGAAATAACACAGAATCTTTATTTTTCTGAAATCATATCACATCATCACATACTTGACTCGAGTAATTAATTACTCAAAAATCTAATGATACAGTTTTTATTAGCCTCAAAACGTCTTTTTATATCCCTCATTGTTAGGAATTTACCCCTTAAAGCCTACTAGAAAAACTTCAATAATCTAGGCTCATAGGCCATCGCTTATCTTGATAGATCCCAAAAAGTTTAGTATTTTTTTTCTGTGTTAATTAGATGAAAACCGCTGGGCATATTTTGATAACATTTAATGCGGTGACAGACCAGTATTAGGTGCAAATTACAGGATACATAGGAGTAGATCTTCAATTCTTCATACAAATAACTGAGAAAAAAAATACGCAAAAATGTAAGTAATTAGGATATCGTTATGAAAGTCTTTTAAAGTTAAATAGAGGTTTTTGAATGACTTTTTGGTTTATAGGAATAGTTTAGGAAAGATTCGCTTCTATTCGAAAACTAACAAACTATGTAGTCCACGCGAACACTGGGTGGAAAGTTAGTCTGTGATAAATAGATGCAATTAAAAAATGCTATAATTTGTGGAATTTGGTTGTATGTTGCATATACAGTATGTGTATTTAGTATGTACCCACATAAATAATATTCGAAATGTTCCTTTCATGGATTTGTTGGTTTATGTATTATTTTTGTCGCATTATTAAATTAAACGACCATGATTATGTGAATTTGTATTAGACATGCTTGTGTCGTTTCCTACCGTGTTTACTTTTTAAAAATAGTATTGTTTGAATAAGTAATAACTCAAGATTGCTTTAAAAAATTCCCAAATTAATTAAACTGTCATTACAGTGAGGGTATTAAGAAAAAATGTGAAGAGGACGTACAGAAAAAGGGGATTTTGGATCACCGAAGTTGATAATTAATTATCCAATTAAGAAAAAGAGTGCTGATTCTATGTATGTTTTCTTACTTAATCACCAAATTCAACTTTAACCTTACCTATTTCAGATGCAAAAAGGCTGAATGTAGTAAATTCCTGAGTGCACCTTGACCAACCAGCTACACCATTTAGGATCAGCTATGCTTAAACAATACTTCAGTATTTTGTATTGTTCAGTTTGTTTTCTTCCTCAGATATATATGTAACTATTACTGGATTCTGATTGGCTTGTTTGTTGGAGTTGGAGGTTTATAGGATTAGGGAGATGGGATCGTCTATCCGTTCTCACCTTCACTGTTCACACCCATTGCTTGTTCCAATTTGGCAGAACAGTTTAATGGTATGAAACATCGGATGTTGATGATAACTGTACGGTTGACAACACGAGTACCCTCACGGCGATCATGCTGGTACATTCACCGCTGTTACTCCGTGGAGGACTGTACATAATCTCCCACCACGCAAGCGCAAAGATGCGCGCGCATATATATTCAAACGCACACGGTATACACATCAGTCAATCTCTGAATCCCGCGTGAAGCGGTTGATTAGTGTTTCGATACGTTTGTACGTTTCGCGCGTTACTTCGTTGGACTTACCAAGGTAAATAACGCATTATTATTTAAAGTAGCGTGTGAGCGGGAATGTAGTGGAAATGTCCCAGCGCGGGTAACCCGTGCATGCGAGAGGTTGGTTGCATTGCGAATTGCATCATTCCCGATCGAAATACGCGTTTAAATGCTCCCGCGTTAACTTTGTGCAATGCGAACTTTTTTGAACTCTCAAATAAAACAAGGAACCGCGGAACGGCCTAACTCTGCTTCAAATTCAAACCTAAAATAAGGATCCATTAAAACTTCGTGTTTTCGTCGAAAATATAGGTTTTGGTGTTTTGGCAGATACTGCAAGAGAAAACCGACTGGTTTTCCTCGTTATCACTACTTGTTGAACTTGAACTGCTTTATTCTTTTATTTAAAATGGATGCTAGTGTTGGTAAGGTTTTTACGGAGATGTTAATGAGACGAGGAATTCGTGGTTGCTTAATTATGATTCTGGGTCACACAACTGTCGAATTAATCCTGAGGAATCGAGGCGATTTTAAAAATAAATAAAGGATACACGAGGTATTATCCAAAATCTACGTGTTTCCCAAGGGTAAAAAATTACAGTTATTTGGTATAATTTTCAGTGTACCTTCAATTAATGATAATTTTATCAAGTGATGAGGTGTCGGAAACTGTTTCAAATTTTTACTTCGACATTAATAATAAATTTAACAGCTTATGATATTAATGTTTTGCCTTGTTTATGAAGAAGAATAAGTTGTTATGGTAACGGATTAAATTAAAGATCAATATTATGGGTATTTTAACACCAACACGCGTATGAGGAATTATATGTTTCCGTTTAATTAATACTTAGAATTGTAATTTTTTTTCATTCCTTATTAATAGTACCGTCGACTTATAAATTTAATAGGACGAATTTGTAATGTTTAAACTTTAATTCTGAATACGAATACTAAAATTACTAAGTATATGACGGTTTATACTACGTTTGGTCGTTGTTTTAATACGTTAAAGAAAAAGTAGCAAAAAGGTAAAAGTATGTGACAAGAGTATAAAATAATTGTTAGGATCTTGTGACTTATCTAAACCAGTATCAAGGTAAATGTTAAGAGTTTATACTTTTTGGTATTTCAATTTTTATTAGTTACATTCGTATATTAAGTACCCTTTGACATTTACATAATATACTTATAATGTTTTACGCTCCTTTGTTTTATCATAATATTTCAATAATAATTCGAATTTAGTACTTAGTGTTAAACTTTTTCAATATAATTATCAATATATTATAGATAAACGATTAATAAATTATAATTTATTTAAATGATAAACCTATTTATAAAGAATATTATCATTACGACCGCAGATTATAACCGCATTGGTTACAAATTACAATACGCAGTAAAGATTCTGCGATAATTCTAATTATAGCGAAACAATGTGTTAAGATATTGTGTGATAACAACTCTTTTATATAATATTTATTATCTCTTTAAAATACTTATCAGAAAATATTAAAATTTTACCTAACAATCGAATAAGGGATCCTCGAGAGTAAAATACTATTGTATCCGAGTAATATTGTAAATATGAAATTTGGATGCTTGATAAGGCTTTTTGATGTATTTGAGGTGATAACTTATAGGATACCCTTTAATGAGCAAACCCGCGGGCAAAAGCTAAAAGGTTAGTAACGGATACAATTGTTAACATGTTCAATTAAAAATTACTAATTCTTAGGATGAATAATAAAGTAAAGCTTTAACATTGTTGTAACTTTATAATTATAAATAATAATAAATACAATTCGTTATCAGGCACGTGCTGAAGGAATGACAGAAAGCATATTTGATTAAACGATAAAACATAATTGAAATATGGAGATTACGACTTTCTTAGCAATCGTTCTATCTTGATCTGTAAGTAGTTTTTGTTAGTGTGTTTACTGTTACAAGATATTGATTATTTTAATGGTTATATTTATAGGTATCTATTAAATCGGTTAGTCGTAATGTTAAAAGTAGGTTTATAAATAAATAATGGGTCTTGAGTGTCTTGACAGATCGACAGACAGGCGGACGACCGAGTGGTCCTCTGAGGGTTCCGATTTTGTCCTATATATAGAGATACGGAACCCTAAAAAGTGCTTTACAAAAAGGAACATAAAATTATCATTGATTGTTCGACTTATCGTGAAAAAACGATTTATCGCACATCTCAAATTCGTTTGTCAGATATTATATGTGACATGATTAGAGACAGGCCGTATCAAAAGATCGAAACTGAAGTACCCTCATGACAAATTTGAATCCAATGGAAAGTTTACAGTCAATGAACTAAAATTATTATGATATAATTGTTCGTTATCATGTTAATTGCATATATCTCGATAGTAGTCAGAATGTCAGGTGTTTTAACATTTTCTATGATCATATCTAAATGTAATCATAACAATCTACATGGAATATAATAAAATTACCGAGAAAGTGGACAAACTTCGATGGGATAATATTAAATTCAAAATAATTAGATATTAAAGTCAAAATAACTATCTTTGATTTGCTGCTTTTTGGAGTTATAGTGACAGCTGCGTATGAGCTTATTATTAATCCTTGAAGTTTGGGTATCGTTACAAAATTTGGGCAATAGAATAAACGATGCGCTGTCCATACCTGTATCCTGTGACCTATCCCTCATTATCGAGATATTTTTCTTAGAATATCTCAATAAAACTCTTTACGCACATCAGGGATACGAACGATTCAACGTTGTCAAAGATGCAACACTTGACCAACGAGACAATCGCTATTACAGTGACTGCAATAAAATAAGCGTTTATTTATCACAAGTACGAGTATACACATAAAAATATAACTAAAAATATATTATAAAGGGGACAAAACGATCTATAGATCAGAGACAATAGCGAAAATGACTATAGTCTCTTCTATTCTGCCATAGACTCAACATCTATAATATTTTTATGGACGACGCTAGGAACTGATTACTTTAAAGATCCGGTAAACACCGAGTGGAAAGCTATAAAACAGTTGCAATTGGAAACAATAGTCACATGACGGAGTTTTTATCAATATACACTAGTGCCTTTCCTATCATCTTATCGGTTGAATATAATGACTGCATTAAGATATGAGTCACATTTATTTGGATGTCTGGCAAGGACGTTTTATCATTTATAAACACAAAGGAATAATGCTTCTGTTCCTATGCATCGTTTTTGACCTAAGGCAATAACGCGATACTATAAATTAGATGATAGTAGTACATCCTAACTACTACCACCAGTCATATTATGTTCTTTACAAACCGAATAAGAATCTGTAGGGACTACCTTCCGAACAGGTGATAAAAAAATTGGAAAATATAAATTTTGAATAGGACTTTGATCTTGAATTTTAAACATTCATTATCATTCCAAGGGCTCATTAATAGGTTTCGAAAGATTCTTTAGTTTTGAGGAAACTTAATTTGACGAATTATGAATACAATACATTAAATTAAAGTTCGATTGCAACGACGCGCTAACAGAGTTCATATTATGATTACTTTATTTGTCACCGTCCTGTACCCTAGTGTTAGATAATATTATCCCGAAACTATTCATAAAATATAAACAAACCAGCTTCATTAAATGTAACGCTTCTACCAGTGAGACACTCTTAGTTTAAGTCATGTTTCTTTGTATCCATCATACATAATACATAAATAGATACAGGTGTGCGGCCATGACTAACTACATATTTAGTAATATCTGATATTTAGCGTTGAAAACCATGTACAATAAATATAACGTCTAATATATTCGTAACAAGTTCACTATCCATTGTCCGCTCACCTTAAGGTCAACAGTGAATCAAAATTTAAAGTAAAGAAAAGTGAATAAGTGTGTATAGTATGTTTTTATATATTATACATCTAAATCAGAGTACCCCAAACTTTTTGTGTAGTAGATCCCTTGCCATATTTTTCCGTGTTGTGTAGACCCTCTATTTACTCGATATTAATGCCCTGTATATTTCTAACAGTAGTGAAGTTTAATGTTAAAAACTTAAAGTAAAAACACATGTTAATATTTTTTTTCGCTGACGTAGACCCCTTGCAGGGGTCGATATAGACCACTTGGGATTCACTGATCTAAGCATTCCTCAGAAGTCACAAGTTATAGTCATAAGTCAGGAGTTATCTTCAGAAAACCATACTAAAGTCCGTGCCATATTTTTTGAGTTTATCGCGTTCGTACAGACAGACGTGGTCGGGGAATTTTATTGTATAATAATATAAGATAAAGATAAATTGGACACGTGTTTAATTAACATTGTCCCATAAAATAAACAAAGAGCGGTTATCAGTTATCACCTACATCTTGCATTTGTCCGATTTTTATTTACATCAATTTACACGATAACCATAACCGTACTAATTAGCTTTATTGTGCAAGGTCACTATTAATATACTTGGTAATGTTAGAAGCAAAAAAAATATCTATCCTTTTGGTAAGCACTTTTTTGTATAGAATTTGTGTAGAATGCTCAGATTTCGTTTATAACCTTTTGGTATTCACCAAATACATCAAGTAAAAAGTTTGTATATCGATATTTTGATGAAATTTTTGATTAAGAAATCGTTGGTAAAGAAATCAAGTGCTGTGTGGTAGATGTGTTTCCTTTGGCTTTTTACAGACATTATGAGGAGGGACGTGGGTTAAGAAAGGAAATAAAGTTCGAAATGTTTTCAATAATTGTTTCAAAACAAACTAAATTTAATCATGGAAATGTACTTGGGAACAAAGAGAATTTTAACGTACGAAGCTGTAATTGAAGGGGTTTCTAAAATTGGACATGCAAATAGGATGGAAAGCTTGGCGCAAACTTTTCTAACACGTGGCGCGCGAGTGGCGATCACTCGCGGCACTCGTGGCCATTCAGAATATCGTAAAAATATCATTTGTGATTCAGCGGTCGTGCACCTTTACGCGAATATTATATTTATTCTCCGAGAGGTCGTCTGCATAAAAATGCATCAGGCATTCTCGGCGTATCTCTAGAACTTTTTAAACAATAAATCCCAATTTATATGTACTCTTAATGTGTTAATTAAACATATCATCGCATTCTTAATTTAAAATAATAACATTTTATGTGACATTATTTTAAAACAAAATAAGAAGAGTATTATAAAACAACTGTGCAAATTGTTTTTTTTTTCTTTAACGAAATCAAAAAAGATTTACAGACGTGTCTTTTTGTTGAACTATAGGAAAAATAATTCATTTTTATCATTTATCGTATACAAATTATTCCATTAACATTGAAATGTTATATCGATACGCTTCTATATCATCCATATTTAAATAAAACAAGAATATCAAAGTGATGCAAAAATACATCTGCCATTCCAGCGAAGCAAGGGATTTCACTTAACCCAGATAGATTTATCTTAAGAAATAGTTCTTCAATCCAGACGGCTACTATTGAAATGTGTAGGAAAACTTTCAATCCAATCTTGATATTTTGCGTAGGAGGAATTCTTTGATACTTTAAGCTTTGTCTTTGGAACTTTCTATATTATGTAGCCGACGAAACCGGGTCGATGCCTTAAATGTATTGGCCATAAAAACCTCAAGTGGACTTTAAAATTTCACTAAAACTCGTAAAGTATAAAGATGTGAAAGTGTGTACAAAATTAATAAGTTCTTGAATATAATTTTTTCACTTGCGATTGAGTGTAAGATGTCATGTCAAAAAGGAAAAAAGTGACTTCAAATGAAAATTAACCATAATCTTTGTCGACGAGTTAATTTACGAGTATCTGTTACAAAAACTATTTACGATAAAATTATTATCTTCGTTAAAAGATCGTATTGATATGGTATAGAATATAGATTATTTATCATCGTAGAAACAAAATTTAAAATATTAAATAAGTACAAATATGTAAAATCCTGCTAAGCGAGTTTCACTAACCTCATTGAATGTTACATTAATAATTAGTAGAAACTGATTAATTAAAAACCATTTAATAATTAGAGTGTATTTAAATTACAATACAGCAATAAATTGGTAACCGTTGATTGACATTTGTTGGTAATAAAATACAAATTATCCGTGTTTCATAAATGTAGTGCAACGGTAGAAATAATTGGTAAGGTCTTAATCCTCATACCTTCCTTGATTATGGTCTATTTAACATATTTTTTTCAAATCGGTCAAGTAGTTTCTGTAATAAGTGTGTTCAAATAAACAAATTCTTCAGAGTTATAATATTATTATTAGACTAGTTACTGTATCTGCTTGTCGCGGCAGATTGCTTGTACAATTATTATCGCACAAAATATAGTTTTTTCAGTTACATCGTTATTAGTTAATTATAATGTTACTAAGAGAGACACTTACACGTTTTAAATATTGATGGTACCTAAAGCAATCATGTAAAACTATCGAAACATTGACGATTCACCTTTTAAACTCGTAATATCAATTGCAGTTTAAACTGTTTGTCACGGGTTAAACTGCACTTAGTCAGTAGGTTTAGTCATAATTAGGAATTTGATTTTACCTCTTTTGTTAGTACAATGTACATCATACAAAGCATCGCAATTTGAAACTGGGTCACACTGGTTACACATAACAATGACTAAAGTTAAAATAATAAGCCGCCTGTAACAAATAATAATGACTAATATTAATCACAAACAAAGCAATGTTCGGCAACTCTTTATGTAACACACAGCGTTCGAGGTTGCTCGTCTTGTTCAATTCAAAAAAGGTTGTGAAAGGTTGTTGTGACTCTTTCTACCTTTATATACGTAAAACGTTGAACTTTACTTCTGTAAATTGTTATTAAACCTAAAATGTAAGTGCTTACTGTAATGTCACCAATGAGATGATGAAGGGACTTCTCTTAAAATTCTAATCTACAGCAACTAATTCCGATAGTTATTATGACTTTTATTAATAAATATTATGCCCTGCGCATTATCGAAAAACCTATTGTCAGATTGTTTTCAAATCCATCCAATAGTTTCGGAGATCAGCGCGTTTAAAAAGACACAAAAAGTTGCTATAGATTTAAAATTAAAACGTGTTTCTCGCTCTCACTCATGCGTGCACAAAAGATTATATTTCAAATCCACGCTTTTCATCGTTTCAAATAAATTCCCATTGTTATGAGTGTAGCGGAATTAGGCTATCAGCTTTGTCCTGTAACGTTTGTTTGTAAACAGATAAGGGGCCTGCGCCTGCGCCGCTCACAATTTCATTAACCTCTAAAGTCACCGCGCTTGTTCGGTCATTGGTCTGTGGTAGTTTCCTGATTACAATTTTAAGCGTGACACATGTTTGTATATAAATGCAATTGTATGAAGATAGACCTACTCTTGAAGGGTATAAAAGAGATAGTAACAATGCTGCCTCAAAAACCGTACACATCTTCTTAATAGTTTATATTATGATAGTGTTATGGATATGTCTTGTTTCGGTTGTACTCTTGTTCTGATTTCATTTATCTTTGGTAGAAACAACTCTAACAACCATATTGTAACATTGTATAGTAGGTCTCATAATGGTAAAAATGCAATAATAGAATGCAATTGTTATTATTGAATTAACCAATAATAAACGATTACAAAAACATGATAAAATATTATCATTAATGAATGCGAGCCATGACTCAATTTAACCGAGTAATTACAAGGTATTAGTAATTATTAACAAATAATCGAGCGCGAGCGTCAATAACTTTTGTTATCTAAACGTTCCTGACCTAATTCTGACGCAAACTTCGATAAAAACCCGTTATTTTTTATCTTCGAATAGACCGAAATGAATACTCAGATTTTTCTTTATTGGCTTTTATCTATTTTTATTGTGAGTTATTGAAAACTTCGAAATAGCGAAAGATTAATAAAGTTAAGCGAGTATATTGTCGGCTTAATAGTCGTTCAGAATGATACATAGGGTTTTTGTATCATCCAGAAGAAGCATGTAGATGCCGATAAATATAGCAGATGCTTCATAGCCGGCCATTAATGATAATATATATAACGTGAGATTCGAAGGGGGACGGGTTATATAAAGTCACAAAATATCACAG
>LQNK01000242.1:490780-506001 GCA_001586405.1 Phoebis sennae
GGAACAAATTTTCTGCAATCACTCATAGGTATTTTGCTTGAAACTAGAAATAGTCTATGAATAAGTTATAAGGACATTATTTTGTGTGTCGCTTAGAAAGTCATTGTAGCCAAATTATGTAATGATTTATTTTTTTACGATATATCTATGGAAAAAATTAGACATATGTACATATTAACCTACTTCTGAAGAAATAATATAATATCTCCTTATCGATACGTATATATAATTTTGACAATGTTTCTCAATAAATGAGAAATCGCTTCAAAAATACAATAAAATTACTTTACATACAAGGTATATGTTATTTTGCCATGTTTTTATTTTGAGCCTACACATTGACATTATTAAAATCAGTCGGTCAGGCTAAACTTGTTTTAGTGTTGTTTGCTAGGCGAGTCGTTATCTGGCGATAAGCCCTTCACCACATCAAGGATCTTCAGTAAATGGGTCAAGTCGAAAAGATATAAAGCGGCACTAATTAAAAAACTGCTTGATTATAATATTGCTTTGTGCTTGTCGCGGGGATGTCGCATATAGGCTAATTAACTTACGTAATTCTAGGATTCTTGCTTTCTTTATTTTGTTTTCACAGGTGTTGTAATGCTATTTAATCTAAAACGAATTTCATTCTAAATTTGTATATACGAGTATGACATATTTTCGGTTCTAATATTTCGCTTTTGATTTGGGTATACACATATAGAATTGGGGATATGATAGTATTTGAAATCATGTCGAAAAAAACTAAATAAATATAAGGAAAATTAAGATTTATTCGATATCTGGCAACCCTGGTTGTAACGAAAATAGGCGCTGTAGTTCGTAGTATGCCGTATTTCTATTAATAATGTAGTTTTCGTAATAAGCGTGAACCTACTTTATGCTAGTTTACGGAAAGTATTTTTTAGGGCATTTCTTTTGGGAGTTCTTATTGTAATTCTGTTAAATAGACTGTGCAATATAATCATCGGTATACCAAAATAATATGCCACTAAAGCAATGTATAATAGAGATATCAGTAAGCACTTTGGGATTATTTAAAAAAAAATATAAATAAAGTGATTGACAATAGCAGTCCATTTTTTATTTTTATTTTTAATACATCTTTTATTGAAAAACCCACATACCTAAAAAGTAATATAGAAGCAATAAAATTATTTCAGAATGTTTAAATATTGTAAATAAACGGTGTTTGTGTGATTTAACCACAATAACATCCTGGGAGATGCTTGGCCCAATTCCTTAGTTGAAAACCATTCCTTCACAGGAATCAAATGGGATCAATCACATTTCATTCGTTACAATATTTTGATAAATATCTATATGTGATTTTCCTTACTGAATGTTTTTTGTTTATTAATTAGACAAGTATTTTAATTTGAGATCTCTTATCGGTAATGGAAGAATTTTAAATTAGTTTATTAAGGTTTAAACGTTACCTTTCGAAGTTAGACTGTTACGATTGTGGAATAGTAGTTATTTAAATACATAGTTGACAAACAAAACTATTCATCCATAGCTTTTTGTATTCCAAGAGCGATTATGAGAATAAAATCGACTATTTAAATGACACCCTGTGATGACTCAACGTAACGTAGAAATCAGGGAAAAATATGCATTGGAATAATTCGGAATATTCCTTTTGTTTACTCACAGGAAACGCAGACAAAAATATTACGTTGAGCAGTCACGCGTAGTATTTTGTCGGGCGTTTTGCCAATCGATTTCTTACGAACACGAGCGTCTATGTCAAGGACTTCCCCAAACTTTCCGTCGTTGATGAAAATCTTTAAACCATATTTGTCTTGTTTTGAATTTGTGTGCGCGGCTTTGCTTTTCGTAGGCTAGACGGTAACGTTCTCACGGGAGTCAGGAAAACAATCCTCATACATGCAAAAAAAAACATCGATTGGCAAAAATCTTCGTTGAGTCATGGGGTAGGCGACGGTTATCCAATGTCACTTATATTTAAATATGTATATGTTTTTTATAATTCAATACGAATAGGTTTCAAATCTTAATATTCATATAAGATTATAGGTCAATCGAAACAGGTTAGACATACATTATAAATTCAATTTAGATACTACGGTGCGGTGGTATTTCACAATTCAGCATATTACCTATTATATTCCATTATATTTCGAAACCGCTCTCAATCATTACACAAAATTGAAATAATAATAATCAATGACACACTAATTTATCGATCGTGAAATGTATAAAATTTTGGCACCAAATATATATTTAAAGATTTAACATCTTCGTGCCAATTTATGCATCGTTATGTGTTCTGTGTCAAGGATTCCATTTATTTACAAACAAATATTTTAAACTTTAACGTCGCTGTATTCTTAATTCTAAGCATTAAGTAAATATTTAAGAAGGACTTTTTAAGGCTTTATGCGTAACTAAACTAGGTATGTTAAATGTTTAATATTTTAATAACTTTGCTAAGCTATTTGTGTCATGCTAATCTCATATGCTCAAAATAACCCCAAAAAATCTAAGTTCCATTTTTCGATAATAATGTTCTAGTGTTTGGAATCTTTCGTAGCGAGGGAAATCATCGACAATAATATTTTTTTCTCAGCTTCTCCTTACAATGTAAATGTTACGTTAAAAACCACAGACTCAAAATACTCGTAAAGCATATCTTGTGTCAATGCCAAATCGGATGCTTAACATTGTTTATTATTGTGTTACACGGACACCACTTATATCACGATCATTGTAGGCGTTACATAATACGTTCATTATAAATCTGTTTAACATATATTGAATCTAATTTATTGGACGTATAAAAATTTATAACACTAATAATTAAATTTCCGATATGTTGGGCTATGAACGGTAATTGGAAAATATTAAATATTTACTTTTTAGTCACGTGTCCGTTGTCGATTCGAAATAACGTTGTTTAACTATAATTTAATGGTTCATATGAACGCAGCTCTTTCATGTGGTTAAAAGGATAATTTTTATAATTGTTAAAGCTGTTAAAGTTATTTTATGGTACGATATTAAATAATCTATATTTCTATTTAACAAAGAGTCGTATTGAAATTAAGTTTGTTTTTTAAGAAAATTAGCTCTATAATGAATATATAAAAATATGTATAGTGTGACTTAATTAAGAAATGCGTATTTCATGAGCATTCAGGGTAGGCTTATAATAATATATGTATTTTATTTACACAAATGTCAAGGCAAACCATACATTTTATTAAGTGAATTATATAGAATATGCGTAGTTTATATCCAATATTTTCAATATCTAATCATAAAAATCTGGTTTATATTTAAATTTTAAATAATTAATTTTCAATATTTGTGGTTAAATTGAAAAACACTGTATTATTAAACAATGGTTATATTATATTCTTAATTTTTGCTATTATGATGTGGTATTTATATAATTTAAGTTTATAATATTTTAAATAATTATACCATATCTTTTATAACATAACCGTTGTGTAATATATTGAACTAGATAAGCATTATATTTTTTATGCTCTAATATTATTTTTTTATTGTTACAGGTCAAATAAAAGACGACAAAAATGGCGGATGCTGCAAAAATAGAGCGTAAGTATTATTTTTATTTTTATTATTTTTTTTTATATACATTTTAAATTTTTTGTAAACGATATTCTTTTTGTCGTTTTGATATAAAAATAAATCGGAAATATTAATAGACCTATGAGCTCTTCACGACTTCGTTCATGGAGTGGCCTGTTTGTAACTTAGTGATCAAATTGTCATGTCATGTCTTGATATTTCAATCGACTTCAATAATTTTCCGTTGACATTAACATGTCAGGTTCTAAATTCTTGTGTTCAAATATAACATTAAGACAAACTCATTAAATTTTTCGTTTATTTTACATTTATTTTATTTGATTATTTTATATTTTGTAAATCATAACATCAAATAAAGTGCGTACAAAATGATGTGTTTTGACATTCAAATGTCCAAAGTGACAGATCGACGAAGAGGTAAATAAAATCATAGAGCATAGACTATATTATATTTGATCAGCACTAAAAAGGTTATTAAAATCATTTTTTATAAATATTTTGTATAAATTAGTCATATTGAAATGACATTAAAATATGTGCCCCGTAGGGACACCAAACGCCATGTTTTCGACTGAAGCCGTGTTGTATCGAATAAGCTATAAATGTTGCAACATAATTTATTGTCGATTGACACAGACACTCTTATCACTCCGAGATAATTTCCATTAGAACGCAAATTGTTTATTGATATTATACAATAGTTAGAAAAAAACTAGTTACAACTAAAAAAGAATATGAATAAGCAGATAAAGCATAATTTTTTCGAGACCTTATTATACCATTCGAAGTCTTCTTTTGTTCTTCGTAATAAAAGTATCCTGTAAATAACTTATCAATACTTCATTATATTATGTATTATATAAATACTTAGTTTATGGAGTATTACTTACTGTATAATAAAAAAATACGAGCGAACAGTATATATAAACAATTCATAAGACTGATGTTAAAATATATTAATATTTCGACCTTAAACGGTCTAAAAATGTAGGCGTATTAGATGATAACAGTAAATTTTGTTTGCAGATAACCCCAAAATCCTATCAGGGCCAGTTCTGACGAACTCCCCCAACGCGGTGCTGTCCAAGACTCTGCTGAGCCGGTACCAGGACCTGCCCATCGCGGCCGACAAGATCATCGCGACATACATCTGGATCGACGGCACCGGCGAGCACCTGAGGTGCAAAGACCGCACAATTAACATTATCCCTAAACAGCCCAAAGGTATGTGTCTAATAGACCTAATTTATGTCGCCTAGAATCTGAAAAGCTAAGAGTTTTCTGTCAATACGATTAGACTTGAGTTTTCGTCTCTTTGAATTGTGTTTTCACAAAATACCGGCGATGTATTCCTGTCTAAGACGTGAATTAACTTCATTATCCCGTCCAGAATTCTATACTAGCCAGCATAGCGACCACGTTCATCAGGAGACCTAAAGTATTCGTTTTATACCATAAAAATACCCTCAAAAAACTGATTCAAATTATGTAAAGTTATCTTTATGTGCCGGGTGTGTACAGGTGTCACGTACGGACACAGTCTAATTACCAATTAACGTTTCGTGGTTAATTAGCAATTAGGATTAACACGGTAGCTTCTGAAACTCTTGACATACGGCAATTATGTTGAATGGAGATCTATTTTTGTCTACGTCTGTTCAAGGCTGCAAGGCTGTCAGCTAGACTGAATCCTATAGCATTACTTTTTTGACTTATCTATTTCTGAAATAACTTAATATTATTATAAGAGATGAAGAATCGAGTGGGTTTTTTAATTTGGAGAAATCTACAAATATTTTTTAATCTTTGCTCTAAACTAAAGTTTCCCAAACTTTTTTGCGTCGTTGACCCCTTGCCATATTTTTACGTGTTAGGTACTTACCTGATATTGATTCCCTGTAAATTTATAACTGTAGTGAAGTTTAGTGTTTAAAATTTAAAGTAAAAGCATGTTAATAATTTTTTCTCTCTGACGTAGACTCCTTGCAGGTTGTCATAGACCCCTAGGGGTCGATATAGACCACTTTGAGAATAACTGCTCTAAACAAACGAAACGTTGAGCCATGATCCATCAAATCATTTGCTATTAATCAATAAACATCAACATGATGTCAGGTGATTTAGTTATTGTGTTCATAAAAAAACGTACTCGTAACGCTTCAAGCCGGTTATATTTTTTATGGCTGTTCTTGATTAATTTACTTTGTTGCTCTTCAATGTTTATGGTATGTTCAGAAGTTTTTGTATTAGTTTTTTTAATGCTTAAGTTTATTTTGAAGCTGAATAAAAGACGGTGGATGTAGTGTTTTTGTTTATTTGATAAACCAAAATGTGAAAATAAATAACCATTCTATTTCATTTTTACATTTGGTTTACATAATAACCTAATTTTACTAATTAACGTTACATGCGTGCAGATAGGGGCTCAGTTGTTGGGTTTAAAGTTCTAGATTTCAATTATAGATTAATATGTACTTATTTACTTAAATTTCAATTTGTCTATTTGTGTCATAATTTTCTTGTTTTGCTCATAACCTGTTTGAAGTGACATTTATTTATCCAATTCTGAAATTAAATTGTGATATCGTTGGAAACAGGTATGTTATAGACGGTACGTTTGTGAATGATTTTAAATATTCGTAATCAACTCATTATTTTTACCAGAATGTGAGAGAAGTACGGTATAGTTTATCTAGCTTGTTTGTATGTCTATTTCTGTGGCACACCCTACAGCCAAACCATCGTTATTCAATTCGTTTGAATCGTAGTGACATCGACCATATAAATTCAAAATGGCGCTTGTAAATAAAAAAAAACTTTTTAATAGATAATTCAGTATTAATTAAGCATGTTAATACTTAGTAATCTTTCTAAATTCACTAGTCATGGGCCAGTGGCGTGTGAAGCCACTCAGCTGTGAACAAGGCGATGATTTAACGTGAGCATTTACATCTTCTTCACAATAGCTATTCATTCTATTGTATTCAATGACAAATGATATACCTATTCGTTTTGCATTCCATAATTTTCCGCAAAACACGAGTAATATAGCCGATAAGTACTCATATTATAGTAATTATACCCATTAAACAATATCAATTATAACAAAAAGAATAATATTGTACCTAAAGATAAATATCTAAGCAACTAAAAATAGTTTAATAAATCTATGTTAATATTAGATAAAACTGAAGAGTCGCGTTTCTTTATTTGAAGGCGCTAATCTATAACTACTGGTGCGATTGAAAATATACGTTGTGTGTTAGATAGATCACTAATTGAGGAAGATAGTATATCGCGCTGAACAATCGCTAGTAAGACTAGGAATATGTAGTTCATTTCGTGTGTAATTTTATTAACGCTTATATACTATACATTAAATATGTCCCTATATTATATTATGTAGTGAGGAAATAAATGGATAGGTACTCATCGAAAATGTTTATTACGTCGATTATAAAATACAGGCCATTCGAGAACATGGTAGTGCATAATTAATTCACAACAAAGGTATTTCTTTTCGCCCTTTTTCGCCATATTGTTCAGGACCCCGGAGCATTAATATGCATATATGCTGCGATGCAAATTGCCTGCCCAGGGTCGGTTTCAGGATGCAACCCAAACACTTACACCTCTATTCACAAACAATACTTGTGTAATTAAAAGACATATACATATCCCAATACGTTCCAAATGTGTCAATGCCCATTTTTTCAAATAACATATGACTTAGTTTAAACGTCAAGTGACACATCGCCACTCAAATATCGTCTCTGAATAGGGTTATAGGGCCCCGTGCGTTGTGAGTATTCATAGTAGTGTGTGTGTATACGGGGGCTATTCGACTTGTGTCGTCATACTCTACGATACGATCCTTGTATTAGTTTTGTCATAGAAGAATGATGCGGTGCGACAATCAGTAGGGGGTGGTCATTTTTGTAAGGCGTACAATTTTTACAATGTCATACTTAAATTCACGCATTTTTGTTGTGTTCGCTTGCGCACATCCTTTTCCCGATATTTATAGGGAAGGATATTCCTGTGCGTAATATGCCAATAAATATCATTTCTAGCTAGTATAATTTCTAGAACAATTTCATTAGGATTGAAGAGAATGATAGACTGAGAAAGTAGCAAGATAACGTAAGTCTCAAGTTGTTTATGTCTCTGTGAACTAAATTACGTTGACGTAACGTTCATTGTATTTTTTATGTTCCATATGAAATTGCTTTTTCTGTATAGTGCAATCTTGATGCTACATTGTGAGAAATTTACACATTAAAACCCCTATTGCATTATCGCATTCGATTTCATATAAAATCAAGTCTATGAATTTCGATCAAATTCTTTGTTAAAATTATTCTATTAATCAAGAGGAAAGATTTGATTGTCTGTTTGTTTACATTGTCTGTTTGCAAAATTTTTTTCTTTTCAATTTTCAATATTTTATTAAGACAAAATAGATAACAAAGGTGCTTCTTTAGTAATACAATTGGGGCCTCAAACGATAAAGTCCATTACTGGTTCACTTTGCTATCAAGCAACGGATATTGGTTTTACTCTTGCAGCCGTGTTACTCAATTCAGGCACACTGTTCAGATAATGGAATTATATGCAAACTACTGAATGTTATAGCGATTTTCAGACCATCGACGATTGAATTGAGTTATAAGAAACGCTTCGCGAGAACCGTTACGATTTACGATCAAGATGTCCTGGATTCCATACTTGCCCATAAACAAAAAAATATCAGAGAAACTTATTTAATATCCGCCTCATGCCTCAGTATAAGAATAAAAGGGACTTACTACAAAGAAAGAAAAGAAAGAAAGAAAGAAAGAAAGATTTATTCAAGAACCACACAGAAAAAGACACAAATAATAACTTAATAACAAACAAGTAGCAGTGTGGCATTGAAAGGGAAACTGCTCAGCGTATGCTGCTCCTACGTTAGTCGCAGCGCTGATTTTCAGCAGCTCCCAATGGCATAGTGACGATTGGAGAGAACATAAATAGATAGATTTACATACCATAATAGATAAATAATTAATGTATTCGTATAATTGTACAGAATGATCTTTCAAAGTATCGACTTAGTTTGTATTTATCAGTTAATCCACATGATCCTTCAATTAGCCACTTCAGAGTTAACTTTGATCGACCTGTGTTCCTAGATACGAAACAGTATTATGAACACAATACTGTACATTATGCAACAACTTCAAAAGATCTTCAGGCAATAATGGAAGATTAAAATTGATATTAGAATATACAGGGCGTCCTAAAAATACCTATAACCGGGATAGTATTCATCATGATTTTGCCTGTTATTATCAGAATTTATCAAATCCATCCTGTTCTTTCAAAGATTAGCGCTCATAAATAAACTTTTCCGTTATATATACAATATATATTGTATTCATCGTAAAGGCTTGTATGATAACGGATTTGCATGTTATGGCGTAGTGGGCGTTGAATATACAAACGTTATGGACGCTTTGTCTAATTGCTACCGGACCGTGATCGTCGTTGAGCAGGAATTCATGCTGGTCTCTGCGGTTGTTCTAAAACTTTCCAGAATGTTCCTTTATACGGACTAAAGATGAATGTATAATAGTCAATATATTTAACGCTAGGTGTGTAATTTTATTTAAATATATTGTATTTCCTAAGATTATCTTAGTGAGCGGCGGTCATTATTTTCTTTGTACCTTTTGTTTTCCCAGTATTTAGAAATCAAAATATGTTGAACTCACAGCTTATAGTAACTTTCATATTAACTTAATAACCCGAGGCTTACTTTAGAATTTCAAAGCTTTTGATGAAACTAAAACACGATTAAACTGCATGTAACAACTATTAATATCTGAATTCTTAGGAACCCGAGCTATTTTGTAACATGAATATTCTAATATAGGCCCTTTTTAATCTGTATAAGCTCTTGTTAAGCAAATTAAAATCTATTTCATAGAGCACTATGTCCAGGGCACTAAAATGATTAGTCAGCACAAGTCTGCCCACTTGCCGCAATGCATCAAACGATAATTAAGGCACCTCCCATATCTTTTGGCGGGAAAGCGCGGGAATATGTTACGTCGCGTGCAACCGTGAAATATGGCAACATTATAGAAAACCAGCCTTTGCCCGTGTATATACAATCACGTGACCACTACTGACTTTAAGTCAATATTTTATTTTTCTCTAAGTATAAGTTTTAACCTATATTTTCGGAATTACCGCCTGGACACACATTACGATTCCACCTTGTATATGAAGACGAAAAATGTGGTAATCTCTTTATTACAAGTTTTAATAATTAAAACTGCGATTACGCATTTTTGAAACAATAGATTAAAAATAAAATAATTCTTGATTTAAATATTTAGTGGTAACAATGTAGGTTGATGTTTGTTTTGTTATATTTCTATGTTTTTTGTTAATGAATCTAAATATACACAGCGATTGAAATTGTTCGATGTTTTCGGTGTAAATTTGCTGGTTTATGGAAAATGTTGATAATTATATGATAACAGGAGCCAAAGCAAAGAAAAAGTTTGTGCTAAACAGTAAGAAGCATTTTGTTTAAAGAGAATATTACTAAAAAGGCATTGACGCTTTAGAATTTTCATATGATTTTTTTTCAAAGAAAAAAGAGCGTATAAAGTATTTTTAATTGGTATTATAAAAAATATGAACTGATTTTAAAAATTGGATTTTTCAATACATATTTTATAATTTATTTTCCATACCATAACTGCAATCGATAGCACGTTGTATTAAAACTATTGTTATTGTAATCATAGGAAACGTGACGCATTCGCATCTGAACAGCACAACCGCAATTAGGCACTGGGTAGTGACTAGTGACCTCCATCTCATTAGTGCTTGTACAATATAGGGCCCGAGGTGCTATTTGCATGTGTTAATTAACTATATAGACTATGGCCAATTCCGAAAAGGTAAAAAATCCTTCTAGGTAAATAAAAGCAGTATATAAAACACCAATAAAATTAATTCAGCAATTTTAATAATGCTTGTAAAACAATCAGACCAAACATCTATTTTAAATTGTGCGTATTACGTAGTATAATTTTATCGCGTTACCTTTTAAATGTTCATTAAATACGCAGCATGTAACACAATAACAATACAAATGCATTACTCGTACACATTGAGATGCAGTATCAAATGAATACATTAATGGGTGCTCGACCACATAAGCTTGCTAAACGTAAACATTGCCGTATTTATTACAAGCTTACGTAATCTAATTCAATTAAATTCATACAACTAGGCGATGAAACATGAAGTATGTACCTAGTCTAGCCATAAGTTCTGTTACAAAGAAAATATCCGATTATTTCTAAAAAAATAATTTTATTTGAAAGTTTTATATATGATTATTAATAGTGAAAACGAGGCAGTCTTTGACTGCCTCGTTGGTCTAGTGGTTGCATCTTTGACTACAGATCGAGGGGTCTCGGGTTCGAATCCCGGGTGGGGCCAAAAAAAAAAATGTTATTGGGATTTTTCTGACAAAGAAATCTCAGTAACAGCCCTGAGTCTGGAAGTTGGCGGTGCTGGAGCACCCCCGTGCCTCGGAGAGCACGTAAAGCCGTCGGTCCTGCGCCTGATCTCTCTCCGGTCGTGTCGGTCTGCCGTCCCATCGGGCTATGAGAGTAAAGGAATAGAGAGTGCACTTGTGTTTGCGCACACACTTGTGCACTATAATATCTCCCGCGCAGTTGGCTGATCTCTGTAGAGATTGGCCGCCGTGGCCGAAATTCGGCTAGGAGGAACGTTTCGTCGTTTACGTTAATAGTGAAAAATATATGTTAATGTACTGAACTGATTATTCAAAATGTCCACCCTTAGCTTTAACGCAGGCTTTTAAACGGTCGGGCCATTCGTCGATGGATTTACGAACGGTTTCCATTGGAAACTTGGTGACTGCTGCCTCCAAGGATTTTTTGAGCGACTCAATATTTGGGTGACGCTTAGAGCAGGCCATGTCCTCTAGCACAGACCACAATTTATAGACCAAAGGATTTAAGTCCGGACTAGCCGAAGGCCAATCATCAGCCTTTATGAAGTCTGGATCATTTTGCTCAAGCCAAATTTGGGTAGTACGGGCCTTATGACCCGGGGCTGAATCCTGTTGGAATGTCCACACTTCATTTTTTAATAGGGTTTTGTTGAGGGGTTTAACTACAGTTTCTAACACGGTATCTTTATACACTTTGGCTGAAGTTTTCACTCCTTTTTCACAAAAATGGAGTTTTGTGACACCTTGGTAGGACACACCCCACCAAACCATGATGTATGCTGGATGATGGCCTCGCTGAACTTTGGCCACTACCTCAGAAGCTTCTTTAGAGCTGTGTGCATACACTCCATCATTTTGTTTATTGTAGTGCTCCTCGATTGTAAAAATTTTTTCATCGGTAAAGAGAATTTTTCTGTGTTTTTCGTCCGCGTATCGCAGTGACAAATGTTTTGATCTTTCGAATCTCTTTTGTTTTAATTCCTGATTTAAGGTGTGCCCTGTGTATCTCCGGTAAGCCCCAAGACCTAAGTCTTGTTTGATAATCTGGGAAAGTGTCCTCGGTGGGATTTTCATTTCTCTTGAAAGAATTTTCTGCTTCCCTATGGGATTTCGACGAATTCTGGCCTTGACTGCGTTAACAGCCAGGTTTGTTCGAATAGACCGCGGTCGGCCGGATCTCTCACGGTCATCAACAGACATGGTTTCAGTGTACCTTTGAATGGTACGATACACAAACATTCGGCTAATCCCTAGCTTTTTCAATGTATCAAAAATGTTGGCTGGCTCCTTACCTACTTTGTAGAGAGCAATAACTGCAATCCTATTCTCTTTAGTGCCCCAGTCCATTTTTAAAACAAATAAATTCTAAATAAAAAACATTCAATAATTTCGGGAAAGAAGTATATTTTGTTATCGTAGAAGCTAATGTTCGAAATTCAAATTACATATCTTTTTAAAATGACTTAAACAGCCAGTAACAGAATTTATGGCTAGACTAGTTATTTATTCTCCCAAAAACCTTAAAATAAATAGCAGAGTGATAGGGAGGACAGGAGCATAAACGTATAGATAATATAATTTTTCGTTTTAACTGAGCTTTTAATTTAAAATTAAAATTCAAAATATTATACTTCAGATGAATCTATATGCCATATCATTCATGTTAGTAAAGTTATAAAAAATGTCACATTAAAAAAAATTAGATCTTAAAATAGCTAAAACTTATTTAAAAATTTAATGCACGTCAATTGATTTGACATTTAAACAAGATCGACGATTTTTAATAATAAGCTTTTAAATTTATAATTGTGTTAAAACTGCTGTAAACTTAAGGTTACGTGGGTCACCTTGTTCTATTGATATCTTTTCTTTCCCTGACAAACCTGGGCTGACATATCATCAACAACAACGCGGTCAACTTCGGTTGGCTCTATCATGAAATACTATAAAAAAAGATGGATATTTCATCATGATGTGAAACTAAGATCTGACCATAACCCCTATATTATTATTTTCTGATCGACATGAATTTTGTTGCACCGGGACTAGTATAGTATTATATTATCTGTGACCGAGATAACAATTAAACACTATGAAAATGATACAATAAAAAGGGTTCGTAGGACGGAATTTCGATGTATATGATACATTGCAACAAACGCCTGCGTCTATAAATAGTCAGTTGATTCGATAGTTCTAGTCATCATTTTGCAAAACATACTAATTTTCCTAACTTGTAAAGTACTAACCTACATAGTAATTATATTAACCACTGCGCTACATTTACAGAGGGTAAAAATAGTTGTTATTTACACTGGTTTGAATTATTCCCCCATCGTTAATCCCGGCCTTGTGGAAAAAAACACGCAACAACTTCACTAAGAAATCACAGGCGACCCCGTATTACTGTATAATTACAGGCGTTTACTTCAAATACTCCATAGAGAAATGATTCTGAAAATTATTTCCATTTTATTGGGGTTTAAACTAATGCTTGTCGGTTAGCTATGATTTATGTTTTTACACTAGCAAAATAAAGAATATAAATTTTGCGATTTTAATAAATAAGGCAGATACACTTCATAATAAAAACTTTTAGATTGATTCTACTCAATCTGAAAGTTTTTACTTTTTACATTATTAACAGATTTTTTTAAGACAACACCACCATAATTGACGTATGTGTTAAAAATATAATTCCAAAATAAAATTTATATTTACATATCAATGAAAGCTTTGTGCATTCTTAATTATGTAGATTGTAGGTTACTTACCGCCGATAGTTAAACCTACACGCTATTTATTTTAAATGAGTCAATTACGATTTACGAACCATTACTAACTTATTTTTAAACGCGATGTAGGCAGGCAACATTCAATAGTTAATTTTCTGATTTTCTGATCTTTAATGTTCTTAAACCTTCAGATAAGTTAACGAGGATCTTAGAAGCGATGACTGAAAATTGTTTACTTGAAGTTCGAAATCGAATGAACGGTATATACGCTGAAAAATATCTTCCGCCATTTTTCTTCCCGAAGGATCTAGAAAATGACTTCGATTTCCAATGCAAGTGGCGGGAACGGATGAATAGGGACAGCTTTGATGAGAATTTAAAAGGTTTCATGTTAATATTGCTCTGCAGTCTTATAACTGTTCACTGTGTATCTCCCAAGTGCTTAGATTTCTTAATAGATTATTTTCCATGCCATTATAGACAGATCGTAAATATATCATAGACAATTCATAGTATTGCCAGCATAGTGATTAGAAATATAGTTATCATATTTGTTTAAGTCGCAATCGAAATCCTTCGACTACAACGGACTACAATAGTTAGCAGTAATACATGGATAGAAAATTACTTGTATAAAATATGAACTAATATTATGTTGTATAAGACGTAACGAATGACGTAAAGTACTTAAATTTACCATTGCGTAGTTGCAAATAACCCGTAGATTATTAGTTTTGGCTTCGATGCGATAATATTTAGGTGGTGATGGCTGTTTATAAATAGTTTTGTGCAGTATATAAAATAATCTACAATTAATACAATATAGCATTTACAAAACATTAACTGTTTAATTACTCATTGTATAGTAGTTATGTAGCCGCATTATAATTATATTTAGATACACTTCGTTTCCTGTTAGGTATTACTGATATGGCTAAATTAAAAATAATTAACAAGTAAATTAAGTATTTCCTGACTCTGGACTCTGGTGGTTTTATTTAGAAAGTACCACCTCAAATTAAATTATCTGTGAAACTGTGCAAAGGTAGAATGCAGGAATGCGTCGGGTAAACGTTTTCTAAATCACTATTTTTTAATGTACGATGAAGACTATTTTAAGCGTTCACCTATAACGACCTTTACGTTCTGTAACTAATTAAAACATTTACTTGCAGATTTGCCGGTATGGAATTTCGACGGCAGCTCGACGGGCCAAGCGGAAGGCCACAACTCAGACATATATCTGGTGCCCAGAGCGATCTACAAGGACCCCTTCAGACGAGGCAACCACATCCTTGTGATGTGCGACACCTACAAATATAACATGGAACCCACAGGTAAATCCGTGGCTGGCG
>LQNK01000242.1:511522-533119 GCA_001586405.1 Phoebis sennae
TCTAAAAATCATTGTTTCGAGTTTAGAATCACAAATGAAACACGAAACACAAATTTTTTCTTGAAAATATTAAATGTACAGACACGGCTAGTCTACGATTTTATTATATGTATAGATTTTCATATTTTAAAAACAATTGAGAAGATTGTTTTTACCAAGAAGAACACTGATTGTTGCTTTTTAAATCATATTATTTTTACATAATATTTACCTATACATTTTATTGGTATTCATTTCAAAGTTTTACAATTATTTAATTCAATATAACCATACTCTAGACATCCTGTTATTCTTTGAATATTAGTGGTCAGAATCACTAGCCTGAAACAAAATTATAGTAAAATACAACAACACAAAACAATTTAATAAATAAAAGGGACAACATTGTCATTTAGATCATGTTGCTTTACTTCTGAAACAAAGATTCTTCTCGGAGTTTAAACTATGTTTGAACAAGATTTAATACAAATCGGTTCGGTGGTTTGAGCATGAAAAAGAGACTACTAGAGCGAGAATTACTATTTCATTTATAATATTAGTAAGGATAAGGATAGTAAGGACATTATGTATATAGAATATGTATTAATAAGTCAGCATGTAAGACTCAAGTCGACTGACACAGCAAGCAAGGAGAAGATGTTTAAAAATAGATATTCCTTGCCTAGTAAATATGCCACATTAAAACATTTTCCCATGGCTAATTAGGTCAATCAAATAACTTTCAAAGGGGTTCCCAATAAAACTATTCTGTGAAGCTCCTCCGGTGGAAGAGTCCAATAGCAGTAAGTCTGCATCACATATCTGAAAAACAAATTTGCATATATTTAATTAATAAATATGCAAATATATACATTTCAAAAAATTCATACAAGTAATTTGACCACATTTCTATTGTTAAACAATACTTACAATCAAAACATTCCTAGTATGAAAATGATTTCTCTTATTAAATTGTTCCTAATTTTCCTTTTGTTGTACTGTGGCTGTGTTTTGGAATTAATACATCCTAAAACAGCCGGTATATTAAAATTCTCTTCAAATCTAAAACAAAATTAAAATATATAAGGCTAAGATACCAACATAATATGCTGTGAGCAACTAGTATGTTAATGATTTTAACATTTATTAGTGTTTTATACAAGTCTGGGGAAATCTTATCCATTTGTTAGAGACAGATGGATGATTGAGTCCCGTTCCTGTGGCTTTGTTGTTAGTCAGTACATAATCTAATATGCGTAGACTTACATGATCGATGACAAGTAAATGGAAGTGTTTCTTTTTTGTTTCTAATCACACCATGTTATTTGAGTAGTTAATGTAGGCATAGCTGGGTGAAATAGCGATATATTTGGTGGGTGAAAACATTGAATCATTAAACGCCACTACCAATGTATGTATATAATATTTATTTACCTTTAGGCTTTAATTTAATTGTTAATGCATCCAACTTCTTAGGCATTCGTTTTATGTTCCTCGGCTTCGCATAAATCTCGTAAAATAACTTCTTGAAGACACGATAGCTCCTAATACCTCGTCACTATATTTCACGCGATTCACCAATTATTCCTTGTATAATTATGGTCCATGTTATGTTTTCTCCTCAAAACTATAAACTTAAGCGCAAAACTTGCATTCTTTTAGAAGTTTTCGCAAATAAAATCGCAAGGCAATACCAAAAAAGTAACACTTTTGTTATTGTGTTAAGGCAATCGCAAAAACACAATTTTAACTGTCAAATACCGAACGGGAGTAGCAAAACGGCTCGAAATTGGCAATTTAACGGATTTAGGCAATCGCAAACCAATAGTGTTTAGTTCACTCAATATTCGCATTTTTTGGCGCTAGTGTGAAATTGACATTAAAAACGGGAGTGCGAAATGGCGTAAATCCAATTCCAATCGTTGGATATTGGTTATCAGAGTAGCCCTACATATCTCTCATGAATATAATAATAGTTTTAATCGTATAAATTATTATACGATTAAAACTATTATAAAATATATTTTTGTATGGTATTAACTATTAACCATACGCAAAAATTTCGTTTGAACCAAATTTTGAACGTAAACAAAATAACACTTCTAATCCACTTACTCTTTCAGTGAAATCGAGAAGGCCATCGACAAGCTGTCGAAGGTGCACATGAAGCACATCAAAGTGTACGACCCGCGCGGCGGGAAGGACAACGAGCGCCGCCTCACCGGCCTCCACGAGACCGCCAGTATTAACGACTTTAGCGCAGGTCATTATTTAAACAAATAAAAAAGAAACACATAGAAGCGTGGCAATTGGGCAAACTCAGCCATACCAGCTGCTAGGTTTTTACACTCACAGTTGCCAGTTGATTTTCAGTTTGCCCATGTGTCCAGGGCCCAACTTCCCACTTAAAGAGCATGTAGTTCACCAGATGTGATGTTAAGCGGAATTGATTCGCCAAATACTTGCCGAAGTATTGCTCGGCTCTCTGCTCGTGATTATGTAGAACGAACTTTTATATACATTTTTTATTAAAATAAAGGACAAAGCTGTATGCATTATTATAGTAGGGCAAACACAGAACATGTGGGTCAGTTTATCACCTGTATCAATAGTGTCACGTGTGTTGCTGTCTTCAAATGATAAGGGGTGAGAGGAATAGAAGTCTTTCATGATAGGTGACGTGGCTAAAGTATTGTGCAGTGTGCAATCTTCGGCACGCGTGCCAACTCGGGTATAGAAAATCATTGAACCATATCATAACTAAAATAATTGATTTCCTATCAGTATTACCTTATCAGGTATTCTTGTATATTTAATTCGTAGATCTATATAAATCTTTTTTGTGTCACTCAGGGTACATCATATTATTATGTATTCCGAATCTTGCTTACGATATAGTTTATAATGCGGATTAAAAAAACATATAATTTTTCTTTTAGGAGTCGCAAACCGTGGATGCAGTATTAGGATTCCACGTTCTGTTGCTGAGGAGAAGAAGGGCTACTTGGAGGATCGCCGGCCCGCGTCCAACTGCGACCCTTACGCGGTCGTCGACGCTCTCATGCGCACCTGTATACTGAACGAATAACACGAGAGTCGATTTCATGCCACCTTTAAACGTGTTAGCTAGCGCCTTAATAACCCATATTTTGTAGATGGTAATTAGCATCGGTAAACGTCAATGTCAAACGGCGAATGTCTACGGTACCTTGTCAACTACAGACACCGTGAAATCTAGCAAAATCGCACAATAAATAATTATCACGTGTATTATTAAACGTTTTATTATGTATTAATTTTTATACATTTTGTAATGGTCAATAAATATAAAGTGTTCTATGAATAGACTAATACAATAGACTTATTTAGTCATATTTAGCTTAATATAATCTATGATTACGAAGTATTTCTTTCCATTCAAGAAAAAAACAAAACATGCAAAATGAACATAGAGAATGTTACTTTTTAAGTGCTTAAAATGGAGGAAACAAATACAGTGGTTTATTACCGACATTCCATGGGCAGCTTGAAAATGCTTAGCTGGCGTGATAAAGGTAGAGCATTAATGGACCACATAAGATATTAAATAATAAATATTATAGAAGATATTTTTACGAATATTATGTGATATTTAAACGTTAATTGTTATGTTCATGTTATAGTTTACGCGTTTACAAGTTTAATCACATATCATTACTAACAACCATGAAATAACAGAATGAAAACCGGATATATCATTGACTAACATATGCCTACAGATTTTTAGAAGAATAATAATAATATACAACATCAAACTAATTATAGATTTAGAGTAAATTGTTAAGTGATAGTCCAGAGTCTATTGTTCGTCAATGTTTTGTTTATGAGTTCAAATCTGTACCTGCAATTTTCAAAAATAATTTTATGTTATGTCAATACCTTTTGTATTAAAAAAATAGAATAGCTCACTGAAAATTGCTTTTTTAGTTAATCTACCAATAGAAAGTCATGTTTTGTCATGAATGATTGTTTTAAAATGTATGCATGTTGAAATCAATTTATATTTGCGAATATACTTGTATAATTCTAATACAGCCTTATGCAAATGAAATATAATAACACCATATTAATGAAATTAGTATAATTATATTAGTATGTATTCATTTTATTGAATATTCATACAACAAAAGGAATTGAGAATTTTATTTAAAGATGTTTATGAATATGTTATTATGGGATGAAATGTTATACAAATAATAAAAATAATATTGTTGTATGATATTTTTCTTTTATTTGCCATCCAACCACCTTTACTGCTTTACTTACTTTGAAGAGCATTGCTTAGTTTCGCATGAAGCATACATGCAATTATTTCTAAAAACTAATAATAATCCAGGGGATAAACTCCTAACTATACAGGAATTATCTTTATTCTGTATATCTTACTCAGAAGTAAGAATATCTCATTGTTACGAAAGAAATATGGTATACAATTTTCATTATAGCTATTTTTAGTCATTTAAAATTTAAATTAATATTTAAAATGGAATAACTTTGAGATGCATATTAATAGTGCAATATCTTGCATATTTTCCAATAAACAGAGATATCGAGCATCAGATTAGAATGTCAATTGTAAGATACACACAAACACTTACCTTTTTTTTAGGATAACTATTACAATATTTTACAATTACCCAGTTGGTACATAGAACAAGTGTTTGATAAGTTTTCTAACTGCTCGCAAAAGTCCACTTTACATGAGTCACTTTCGACACTAGAGTAACGTGATTTTCATGACAAAGTATTACTAGCCGCGCCCCGCGGTTTCACCCGTGCAGCTTCTGAGCTCGTGGCAATTCCGGCATAAAAAGTAGCCTATATGTAAACCAAGTTTCATCATAGATTTCATTTTCATCGGTTCAGTAGATTTTGCATGAGAGCAACAAACACACACATCATCACTTTCGCATTTACACATGCACAACACTATACATAGCACTGAGGTTTCACGTTTTACATTAAGTTCGTACCTAAAATTGTATCCTTTATTCTTACTACTACTCCTCTATTCTTCCATATATCCAGCAATAAATTAATCGAATAAAACTACAATAGATTTTTAAACTTTTTATTTACGACACATAACTCTAACTTCTTTTGAAGAGTAAATATCTTATCTATAAATAACACAATTTTATCGATAAAAACACCTAAAACATGACTAAGAAAACAAGTTAACAATGGACGAAATATATCTTCAAATAAATTTCTCGTAGGTAGGATAGTACACGTGTTAGGCAAGCAAAACATTCGAAACGATCAAATTTATCATACTGTTAAACAAAAACATATTTCAGCCAAGGTAAAGAAGGAAACATTAAAAAAACGCATTCGATAGCCCGCAAGATGAAATAGGTCGTTAAGATAGGAGTCGGGGTACGTAATACTATCGAATATTATATTACACCAATGACACCAAATATTGTAATATTCTGATTATTTCTATTATTCCAACTGAACAGTGCGAGAATTCCCAATCGTGTAAACTTTTTCAAGTTTAAAAAAGCGCCCCTCGTGGCACGCGCGGTTTACATTCCTCAACATTTTCAAATTGTCGCATGACATTACACCACCCGAAGCAGTAATGCTTTTATCCTTCAACCTAAGCATAGAATTGGTGTAAAATTCTGCCAGTTATGTGACAGATTCACAAAGTATCGCTTCGTCTTTCTTTATACTCGCACTCAGACCTCAACACATAACGAATAACTATATAGATGCAATCGATTATAAGCGAAACTTCAAACATTAGATCTAAATTAATTCTCTAAAATTCGACACCAAAATTTTAAAACATCAAAATGTTTTGAATTCAAAAATGAGATATTTTATATTCCACTCTAAGTCGTGCCACATGAAGCCTCCCACCCGAACCATACCTGTTAGCCGACTCTATCAACTTCCAAATCCAAAAGAACGAGCTTTATGTGACTATCTTAAATATATTATATCAATTTTAAAAAACACTTAGAAATTCTTTAATATTACATAATTTCATCAAAATCTTAAACATACATCCATAAAGAATATTTTTCTTAGACGTAGACTTAACAATACAAGTTGAATTATGTAAATTATTTTACGAGATTTGTTTGTTTCGAGAGGTGAAAATGTTTGTATTCAAAAATTGATATTTCTTTACTTTGGTAGTTGTGCTCTATTGTTTTTTTTGTCAAATATTGAAACACCGATTGAAGGGGCGTTCACACTTATATATTAACTTGTCCTAACCTACAAAGTGTTCGCCGAATGTTCAGCTTTATATTTCAGACACAAATGTTGTTGACACAACCTGTTCAACGACTGAAAACATTAAAATACATCTATTGATTCAAAATGGTTATACCATTTAAATAGATATGGCAAAACCTAATTAATATTTACATTTATTATAATCTTCAAATAATAAACAAAAGAGTTAGACATATCTTGGGAATAGTAAACTATATTTTATATTGAGGATAACCAATTATAACGAACCTGCGTCATTTGGTAAACGTAAAAAGAGTTTGAAATAATCAAAGGCTTAATGTGAATCAGCTATAGAAATGGATACTTATAATGAAAATAAATTGTCTTCCATTTCTTAAGAATCACCATGTGTCGGTGTTCAAAGATCTATATCTATACACTTAATAAAGTTGATGCTTTTCGTCACAATCAAGTTTTATTTACATTAATTATATATTTTTTTATAAACAACAAACGCCACTTTCAGAAATATTTGATTTCAATCTATATTGTGCATCCTTCAGGAAACATTTAATATCTCTGCATATGACTACCGATTTTATTTCGACCCACCATACTTTAGACTACTTATTTTAAACGCTACTGTCATAAACTCTAAAAAGTTTTTGCCGAGGTAATCATAACATTTTTGAATTTTGTTAAATTCTAAATTCATATCTCCAACCGAAAATGTGATAAACATATTATACATAATTTGAAATATTTCGTAAAATCTAAAAACTTTATACACAATAAATTATTTTATTAATTATGTACAAGTAATGGATAGAAACTTCCAGGGTCTTATCTAATTCAAGCAGGGGGGATTTATAGGGCAAACTGTTACCTTTTAAATCACACAAGACCATAAGAAGTTGTACATAAACTAATATAAGGTTTGTCACTTTTAGTTGTTATAACATGATTTGAAGGATTATTAAATTTTAATATATAGTATTTTTGCAGGAAAAATATTTTTAAACATTATTTGCTCACCATCTCAGTGACAATGTGAAAAAGGATTAAAACTCGTTTTAAATTCGTTTAAAAATATTGTTTCACAAAGTCGTACATCGATACCTCGTACACCTATTCGATTGTGATATTTAATTAATAATTTGCATATAAGTTATATTTACACGCAGAGAGCAAAACACCCTTCAAATTGAAGCTAATGTCAAGCGGAAATATACAATGTAGATCAAAGCGTAAGCTTATTTCCTAGTAATATATTAATTATTAATCTTTCCAATATAATAAACATTGCGCTCAGGTCATATTGTGTTCTGTTTGTCTAAATTTGGGTCAGTTTATCAACATTGGCCCTCATTTGCCAGCATTGGGCTTTACTACACAGCAGCAGCTTCATTCAGACTAATGTTGCAACATGACACTAAATCAAGCTGTTTACCTTGGCTCACATTTATTAATTTATAAGATTTAGTCAGAATTCGATAACAGATCGCCAAAGTAAAGCTGCGCAATTCACGACTCTTCATATCATAGTCTTTACAAACCTTAATTGCACCATCCACAGATCACATCACCATAGTCCGTCAACAAATGTACACTGAGCACTGTTTAAACGCTTGGCCTACCACTACACACTCGGCCATAGGTCCACTGGGCCACGTTGGGCCACGGTGGCCACTCTACGGGAACTGTAGGAGGATCCGCAGCGCGTGCACGATGATCACGCTGATGCAGCCGGCCAGTTGGAACCAGGCCTGGATCTCCGTATGCTATTCCCGTATCTGAGGGCTGACGCCCTCAATGAACTCCTCTAGTTAATTGTCCGGGCTCTCGGCTTGCGGGGGCGAGTCCTGGGAGAAGCGCGCGCAGTTGTCGATGACGATGGTGGCCAGCTCTTTGATGGTGGCGTAGGGCGCGTTGTGACGCAGTAGCTCGTGCAGAAGCTTCAGGCCACCCTCGGCCTCGACCAAGTTGCAGTACTTCTCCGCTGTAATGAGACAAGTGTTGGGTTAGTCGGGTAAATTTTAGTCTGGCGACATAAATTGTATACTGTACCCGGAGATAATTAACAGACTTCAATCAATAGTTTTCTGGGATGTCTAGTATGGCAGTACTCCTAAATTTAGTGAAGATATAAAAAAACTACAACGAAAGATTCTTCTAGAGGAATAATTATTAATAAGGCCATATATAAATTGTCAAAAACATCGTGTCCCTGAATTGTAGTTTTATAATCATAATGTGGTTCAGTAGCGTCAGTGGTCGCCACTCACGGTACACGGTGGTGAGGTTGGCCAGCGCCCACACGGCCCAGTGCTGGCACTGCGGCGTGTGGTGCGCGTGCAGCAGCGTGAGGATGGGCTGGAAGCTGCGGTAGTTGATGTTCCGCTCGGCCTTGCGGTCCCAGCGCTGCACGGCCGCGGCCACGCGCTCGAGCACGGCCACGCGGGACGGCTCCGTCACCGTCCACGCGTCCGGCCCGTCGGACGCGATGTGCGCCAGCACGCCCGCTGCGTTGTAGCTGACCTGTACAACACAATTCATATCCAGGTGAATTTTTAAAATGGGCTTTCACGGCTAAATCTTTACTACCTATGAGGAATATCAAAAAATGCTGAAAGGGCTCTCGAGGCCGATTATGACGGAAATCAAACAAAAATGTTGTACCGAGCCAGAAATCAAACCAAAATTTCACCTTTTTTGTAATTAATTAGATGACCCGACAGACGTTGTCTTGTCTTATGTCTGATACTGAATTGAATTTTGGTATGTATTTTATAATGTTTCATAAAACGTACTAATATTTTTTTATAATTAAAAAAACAGTTATTAATTTTTATAAACATATATACATTTCTCATCTAATTATAATAAAAGACGTTTATTAAATGCTACTACGTTTGTATGTTACTTAAACTCGGTACGTACCTCAATACCATCACTGGCGGAGTCCAGCAGCTCGTAGAACACGGAGAGGAACAGCTTGTCCATCAGCTGCGGCCGGAGGTGCGGCACCTCGGCCACGTTGCCCAGGAGGCCCATCATGTTGCGCAGGAGTTCATCTTTGTCGGGAAAGCACTGCGATACAACAAGAGTTTTAACTTGGACATACAAACAATAAGGTTGATAAATTCTTCCTAAAGTGAATTTTTTGCTTAGGTCAGAGCATACAATGGCATGTGGTTCACGTAAAGTGACAACCGCAGTCTATGAACATTAGTAACAATTAAGTAACGCAAGTATTTTGCTAGGCTTAAGGAAGAAGATTTTTTGGGGATGATTCTCTTAAACGAGATCCAAAACTGATATAGAATATTGATTGTTAGATTTTTATTTTGATATTGGTCAATCTAGTGTGTTACGTTTTTATTTTCTTTCTATCTACACTTACTTTGAGACAGGCAAGAAAATATTCCATCCCACGGTTATCCAAAAAGCGTTGACAATTCTGCGGCGTCTCGTCCGTCACATTCCACATGGTAGACCAAGCGACCTCCATCACGTCGTCGCAGAGACGGCGGTCGAGGCGCTCCGAGATTACGTTGAGCATTTTCTGCAACAATACAGAATAATGCAATCTTCCCTTCGAGTCAACCAATCTAAGACACGGTATGGACTATTTCTTTGTATTTAAGAAAGTAGATTTCTTTAAAGACAATTATGTGTCCTGCCAAATTATTCGTATATTCAAACTTTTTACCGTCGATACCGTCCCTATTTAAACATCGATTGTCTGTATTCTATTTAACAAATAAAACCCGGTGAACTACTCAGCAATGGTTTTGATAGAAATTGTGGTAACTATCTTTGGTTTATAACGACATCGTCATAAGAATGTTGCAAAAGGAGAACCTTACTGCAAGGATTGATAAATAGTCTTAAAACGCGGCTAGTGAAGCATTGTCAGGAATCTGGACTTGTTTCACGTATGAGTCCAAGTAAAAGCTTACAGTTTGCCAATCTATGTTCTTCAAACACAACATAGAGATGACTAAATAGTTAACATCAAGTAGCGTACTAGACGCTTAGAATACTGTTCCGAGCCAATTAAAGCCAATAATTATATGCCATATACACCAACAATCGCATGTACACTATGGACATAAATGATAAACCCCGTACTACGTGAGGATTTCGCTACACATACTACAACATCAAGGGAAAAGGACGTTAATAGCAAGTGTATACGTACTTTTTGTCTGTATTACTGGTGTGACCTTTCCGGCCGGAGCAGGTACCGGATTAGCTTTAAAACCAATACCCGTATTAAATCTCAGGTAAAAGAAATTACACAGTATTTTCACTATGATAAAGCAGTAAATTGGTTGTACCTTTTCGACCTTGTGTATGTCCAAAAATTAACTTTTGGACACTCACATGAACAATATAATTAGAATGTTTCTACAGACTTATACATTTACATTTCTCATAACATATAAAATCTTTGTAAGTATTCATTTCTTTAAACAAAACCCTACAAACAAACAAAAGTACCCGTTTAAATAAATTTGAAGATAACAGTACAGTTGACTCAAACAAGAGTGCAATTTACAAGCGTCTTACTTATTCCTAATAGTTGAAGATCAGCAGGCAAGTAGAACAATGAAACGTTTAAAAGAATCGATTTTTATAGATAAAACAAAAATAATAATATTTGCTTAGTAATTTAGGCTGAGTAGGTTTCATCATACCTGTATTTATTTTTTTATGTACAAATAATGTATTTTAATGTTTGTCCTGTGTCATATAATTATGTACTTCTTATGCTTTTAGTTTCTTTTTATTGTTTTTGTATTAAATATCGAATATTGATTGCTTAAATTTAATTTAATGAAATATCTATTTTTATCACAATTGATGATTTTTAAATTTTTAGTTCAGAGCACTTTTTATATCTTTTAGTTTATTAATACATAGAAAACTAAAATTTTTGTTATTTATTTGGATTAATAAATGTCACAAATTCTTCAATTAATTTTTACCTGTAAGCCATAAGACTGCCTTATGCATGTTTTAGTTGTTTTATATTTTTTTGGATCCTTCAACAGCAACTTGTTTTTACTACGTTTATAATTGTGTTTTTTCCTGATATTAAATTATATTAACATAATATGTGTGGATAACACATACCACATATATATTATATATTTATTTTAACAAAAAATTTAAACAAGTAAATTTTACTATTATTTTATATACTTTTGTAATTTTCTCCTAGTAAATCCCCTCCCCCCATCGTCGCCATGAATAAATATTTTTAAACAAATATGGGCCAAGTTTAAAAAGTTTTTTGTGCAAAGCACGCCAGCGTGAAACAGTGATTATCTACGACATTTTGACAGGAAAAAGCGGAAGGTTTGAAAGGCGGTCTCCTTGACTAATAGACGTTTACCTTAAATTAAGAGGTCCTGGTTTCAATCGCAAGCAAAAACATAAAAAGTCTGTCTATAGTTGATTCAATGAAAATTCAAAATGTAACGCATTACACAAGCTGAGCATACACACGAAGATTATCGAAACCTCTCTCTCACAGAAGATCGTCATGAGGAAACATTGCGTCATACAAATATATATGTACAATAATATAAGTACAATAACATAATACATATAAACAAAGCGCATAATATTGTAAAATCGCTTTGCTAAATTTGACTTCTATTTTTTGACGTTGCACAGTTTTTCGTGTAGGAGTATTTGTGTTGATAGTGTATATGCTTATGGGCTGATTTTTATAATCAGGTGTTACGCCTGTTTGCGTCCACATAGAAAGATCATCTCATAAAAGATAAGATCTTTAACTTGTTCTTATTATAAATTATTATCTTTCTATTTGTTACTTAACCAAACATAAATGGACGAACGACTTTGATTGAAATTTGGTATAAGTACTAGTTTATCCATGTTTATACATGGATAAACTTGTACCGGTACCGGATAAACTGGTACTTTTTGTACCGGTCTACAGAGAAGTTTCACTATTGAGATCTCATTATTATATAAAGGTTTAAAAATATTAAATTGATGCTCATGGGAAAAGGAACACTTTTGCTTGATGGTCTTTCGCTCGGACATGTAATCTGAAAATGTCAATATCATTTAAAGCATATAAAAAAATCGTCCCAGCGTTTTTAAACAAACCATTCCAACTCATTGTAATAATTATTTTATAACATAACAAGAATAATTTCGAATTTTTTCACCCAAAATAACATATCGCAACATCGATACAAATAAGTAAAGTAAATAATCATTTCTTCGGGTCAGTAAGCCAACCATGAAGTCCTGTTTTCGATTCCTAGAAGAAACTTTAAAAATATTTTTTATTTGCGTAAAATACAGAAGTACATACCTTCGCAAATCACACAAAACAGGTTAATCATTCTCCCTTTAAAAATCGATCAGTGAAGTCCAGGATTAAATTCCCTCACCCCATGGTATGAAATACAATAAACTTTTAAATATCCGCTAAACCATATTAATAGTGACACTTCTGCGCGACTTCGCTCTCGTTGCATGTTATAATAAAGTCAACTAGCCGTGCGCTGCGGTTTCGCTCAGGTTACTTCTGATTCCGTGGCAACTCCGGTATTTAAAGTAGCCTTTATCTTATTCTGAACCCTTACTTAGGCATACTAAGTATCATCATAATCGGCTTAGTAGTTTTTGCGAGAAAGAGGAACATAAATACATCCTCAAAAAAATTTCGCATTTATAATGTTAGTAGGATGTCACTCAGTGTAGATGTGTCAGTGTGAAATAATTTTTGAAATCAGTCCAGTAGATTTTGTGTGTAAACATTTCAAAAATATATACAAACACAAACATTCCTCTTTATAATTGAAATTATTTTTACATTATTATTATGAAAAACAAAAACCTAATACAAATATCAAATTTTAGTAACAGCCCAGTAGTTTGAGAGTGTAACCCTGCAAAAAAGTCTATTTAACACAAAGCATACAAACAAAAATAAATTGCATTGCATCAATTCGCATTATTTCTCTCATATCAAGCCTGGCCTCGCTTTCAGCTAGTTTTAGTATTAACGTTTTCCATACAATTGGAAAACAAGTGCCCATGTATTAGAGACGTTAGGTTATTTCAACAAAAAAAAACAAGTGTAATGATGTTATATGTCAGTGGAAACTTTTTAGCAATACATTGCGTTTGTATAAAATATTGGGCCGAAATGGCTTCTATTTAGAAATTACTGCAGCTTTTTTGTAAAAATCGGCCCAACAGTTCCATTTATAACATAATAGTCAATGTTAAGCTAGATAATATAGGATATCTTCTACTTATAGTCCATTTCAGAAATATCTGTTCAGCAGTAAATAGGGAGCAACCAACGTTACAAATACCATTATCGTGTTGTCAAATTCAGTATTATTTTTTCATTAATACTTGTTTGCATGTTTACACGTCATATTAGATTGATCAAAATCCCATTTATGGCAAATTCGCTAAATGGTTTGACTTTGAATGTTATTATTTATCAAGCATTTGAATATTAGGATTTATTGAAAATCATCTGATGTAATGAATGAATTGTCTTTCATTGGAGGTCATTGTCATTTCTATACGATTTTAGAAGAAATAAATCAAATGATAAATTTGGACATAACAAAATCAGTACAAAATAAAAAATAAAAATACCTAAAATTTATATTATACTCCTTATGCGTTCATTTCATTTTCTCCTTTGATTTTAATATCAGGTTTGCTGCAAAACGTTTAACGTATCACGTGTAGATCTCTTTTTGGCAAAAGTTTCATTATAAAATAAAATGGTTTTAATGTTCGTTTTTATTTTCCCTACCCAAAAATTATTGCCAACCCACACTTAAGAATTTTCGTTTCGAAAGGTCGTAATTTCTACCCTAACATTGAAAAAGATCAGCTCAGTACTTTTTACCACCAATAAATATTAACCAACTATAAAGGTCATAGCTCATTATACCAATTCTGTAATCGATAGCGTTTCGCAGTTCTTTCTATGAAATTCCACGCTTATACGCTCAAAAGATGAACTCCGTAACATCAACGGATGTGATGAGCTATGACCCTAAACCCATTTTCACCAAATTGTAAATCTAAAGAATGTCATAAGTAGTTCTAAGTGAAACTACTTAGTAAATAGTTTCACTTAGAACTCTCTAATACACTATTCTTTGCTCTTTTACCACTTAACCATTTCGATGTTTTTTTTTGTTTTACATCTTACATGTAACCGTCTTTTAACTAGAACCTTATGAAACATTAGGCAGGTTATAAAACATTGCGTACCTAACAATTTCTCAATCACGCTTTTGATATCGATAACCTGATGAAGATTTTGAAACACGTTGTAAGTTAAAAAAGTGTATAAATAAATTGTGGAAAAAGCGTACAACGATTCGTTAATTCAATATTTCACGCTCGATTCGTCAACGATTCTCCCTTTCCTTTCTCCACGAGTCATCGAAAGGGTGAAGTCATTCGGTTCAGAAGTCAAACTCGTGTACGTACTTTACTTTTCATACTTACGCAGGCTAAACACACACAATCGCGTCTCTCAATCAAATTTTCGTGCTCATTGTATCGACGTATCCCGAAGCGGAGTGGCGGGGTGCGATATCTATGTGTGCGCTGCTCTAGCGCGCCCTGTAGAGTTTGACTTCCGTCCACATTGTATATCGTGGCGAAGTGGTTCCTCGCCCGATACTCACCGCGATCGCGCCCTTGTTGCCGAGGAAGCGCTTCTGCTTGCCGTCGACCTGGCACGCGAGCGAGTTCAGCAGGTATATGGCGATGCGCTGCACGAACCACTCCTGGTTGGCCTCAGCCACGTTCAGGAGGATCTGCACCACGCGCTCGTATTCGTAGATCTGGAATGATGTAAAATATTATATATCATTTGTTTATAAAATAAAATATTTTATGTAGTGCAAATGAAATAAAAGTAAAAGATTCGTGTTTTTTCTTTATATATGGGAAGCTAAAATCACTCACAAATATAAGGTAATTTCAAGGTAGCTTTCAATATTTGACATAACATCCAAGACACTGCAAGAAGGGTCTGATTTGTGTTCTATAATTAGGTATACCATAGTAATTATACAAAATTTGTTTGTTTTTATTTTTTACGTATTACGTATTGAAGGTCCCGTAAAAATGTGAAAGACTAGCTTCTGTATATAATACAGAAAAATTATTCCAAATTTTTATCTGTGGCTATTCTTATCAAGTACAATCATTTCAAAATTAATGATATCCTTTGATCATAGAGACAAAAGCCTGCGATTCTTTGAGTCTGCTCACTTAAAATACACGATTGTAAGTCACTCAGGTATAAAATGAAAGTATTATTGGACAATTGCGTGCTAAATATGCAACTTTAGGAACTCGCTTTTGTCCACGGTTCCCTTTGCGTTCATTATACTCGTACATCTTATCTTGATGTACAAGCTATATAATTCTAAAGTTTCATCCAAATCTGCTTAATAGTTTTTGGGTGAAATAGTAACGAAGACGCATTCGTCTTAAACTTTCGAATATATTATTTGTTAGAAGAAAGCAGGATTTGTTTTTGTTTGTACGTTTACAGCTTAGAGAAAATATGATACTATTTTTAGTCTAGCGAAGACGCCGTCTCGTTCCAATAAATACAATTAATTATTTGAGTATTAAAAATGGAATGGAATTTAAAGATAAATACATTTTTCTAAAAACTGCGCTAAATAAAGTATCCCTATTTTCCGTCACCATATAAAAAGCAGTCCGCTAGACAAACACCGTAATGGAGTGAAGCTACCCACATATGCGCCATAACTACTATGTAATCGTGTGCCAAGTTTTCTTTATATATCGCCAAGTTATTTATAATATTAACGTCTAATGAACGAATACTTTCTTTTGATCGGATTGATGCAAATGTAAGCGGTTTATAAATGCACATAGCGATAAACTCTTTAAGGCCAGATAACAATGTTACTAGCTTCTGTATTCGACAAACTATGTGTTCGGTACTTGTCATATTTTCACCGGCTATTTTTATCAGTAACTAACAGATAAAATCGCTTATAGGGATTTAATAAGACATCTTTGGTAAAAACGGGTATAATATTTCTCATTTGTAGGCACGTTTTTACATCTCTTCATGACCCATAGAAACTATGGTTAGTTCATTATATACAACGTCATTCAATTAAACTGCAGTGTGAGGCAGTCGTTGATAGTGTCGATCCCAAGGCGTGAATTATCTTACAACGCTTCATTTCCTCCCCGATATATAACTTCTTGGCCATGACCACGAACAACTGTTGTCAGATTGCTTTAGCATTTGAAGTCCATTCTTCCACCACAACCCCAGGAACTTCTTGAACTAGCATAGTGTGAAGTAATCGTTCTTTATCATGCCAGGGTTGTCACTGTAAGAGTCCAATTTGTCCTTTACGGCGCAGAGTTAAATTCAGAGTGTTTAAGAATTTGAAGACTTTTGTTGTCATCAATTTTGTATTATCACTAATCATATCACCAGGAATTTCGAATTAGAAAAGCGTACACCCGTCATTTTGCGGTTCCAATCATAGTGTCGACTTTGGACCCTTATGTGTGTCCATGACCGCACAAACTATCTTCAGGCTGCTTGAGTATTCGAAGTTCGCTCTTGCGGTTACACTAATTACCACTTACCACGTCACCAGGAATCTTGAACTGGCAGAGCGTGAGGCAGCCGTTCCTCATCATGGTGTCGTCCCCGATGTGGGCGTCCATGCCGTCCAGCAGCGCCGTGATGATGCGGCGCTTCAGCCTCATGCCGATGCGAGCCTTCTCCTTGCCCTTGACGATGTAGAACAGCGTGGCACTGAAAATTGCACCTTAATTATCAATGACATTTTATTTACATATGGTGATGAGGGAAAAGATGTCTTGTTAGCAAAATATATACATAAATATACATAAATCCATGCAGCACTAATTTACGGGTAAAATTAATTTCATTGAATAATACTATTCAGTTTGTAAACGGCGAAACAAGTAACTTTTTCAAACATTTTAGCAGAAAGAACGCTTTTCAGTTCATATTTCATTGTGTTAACCATAGTGTGCTACTTAATTCTGGCAGCAAACATAAACAACTTCTATATTCAAAGGAAAATTTATCAGGAGGTTGTTGTTTATTGACCTATTAATTTTGTATAACTGAGTGGCATAACGGTGTACCACGATTTTTAAAATTGCATCTAAAATGTAACTCTGTCGGGGTTTCCAAAACTGATGAAATTGGCAACTTTATGTAAACCTATTCGCTTTACATAATTAACCAGAGTAGTTAGCGATGCGACATAACTTTGTATATTTAATGGTTTAAGTCACGAAGGGATATAATAGCGTAAGCTACATCGTTATAATTTCGAAAATAATGGTCTGATAGTTTCAGCGCAAATCAGTAAAAGGAAAAACATATCCAGAACATAAACAATTCAAATATTACGACTATTTGCTTTATAAGAATATTCATCATTTAGTGAAAGGAAACATATCTATTAATGTTTATGTCAAAAAATCTATTGTATAGTAATTGATATCGGTTACCGTAGCGGAAATTTGGTCAGGAAGACATTATTGTTACGTAGAAGATTGCGTATTCTGAATATATAGTATACGAGTATCAGATGGTGCATCCAATCGGTTTATCGGTTCAATCTGATCGAGATAAGTAATTGTATTGGAGACCTTGAGTCAGAACACCGTTGAAAAGTTACATTGTTATGCGATAGAAGTAACGTTTGCGTTGACAAAACGCACGTTAAACGTCTAAAAGAAATATGACCTAGAACCTAAAAATTCACGAGACTAATCAGTAAATACAGTGGGTCAGGGCTTAATATGGTATCAAAATTCGCCGATTCTAAATTATCGTTCAATTTTAAATATTATGCCGTTCAGTAAATCACTTTATAGAATAGGTAGGTCAGTTAAGTATGCAATTTGAAGTAATCACGACGCTACTATAATTTTCTCTACAACTGGCTACTATACTATACTTAACTTTAGGTATTTGCACGAATACAATTCTATTTTAACAACGCTTGGATTTAAATTGAGTTTGACTTTAATCGATCCTCCGCCTTTTTAATACCGTACGATAATAGCGTAGATACAATGATTTAGTTCACTCAGAAGGGCTATTTTATCATTTACCGAGTACAGTAAATCATTTGCAGATATCACATCACGATGCAGATGTGATATTGTAACTATTCGATGTTTAGTACATTCCATTGTAAAGTTTCATTTACTTCAAAGCCTTCAAACAAGGGTATAGAAAGTGGTATCATACTACATAGTCGGTATGCCTGATTAATGCCCGGTACCTGAGTTAGTTTAATGCAAGTTTATCTATTCGTTAGCGCTAAACGTCTGGTTACTGTGATAACTGCGTTTTTAAGAAAGATACCATCGTCAAATTTTGTCTGAAATGTTTCACACCGTGAATCCACGACTATTGATAGTTTAACTAAAATACTCAAAAACCGGGCATATCAAAACTGTCCGAATGCCTTTTTTATAATAAAGAATAGTATATTTGCCGCCGCGTCATATAAACGGGTATACCATATGTATGGCTAGTGATAATCTACTCGCCCCTACGGATATAATGCACCGTAAGCAGGATACCGCATATACAGTCACCAAGTTAAAATAATGCCTCTAGATAAATTACATTTCTATTTAAAAAAAATAATTCCATAACGAGTTCCATTGACCCTACTGAAATGTATTAATATAGATAAAAACTGTGTACTTCAGAAAATTTTTAAATTATCATTATAATATCGCTTAAACATAATTTATGCGTTTACAACAATTTTTAACATCTTGTTTATGTTAGAAAATAACAATGCTTATTTAATAATAATGTTCTTATCGTGGGAATCATACCCACTGGTCATAACTGCTGAACTAAATGTGTTAATATCCCCGGCGCAAAGTCAGTCATAAATGATTCCTTCTACTCAATGAAATAGCTTACCTCCCGGAGATCTGTATGTGTTTCTCCGAGACGTACTGCTCCATGGCACGCAGCACCACGTTGAGTGCGCGTCCCACGTACGCAATGTTCTCATATCGGAATAAGTAGTACAAGTCGTTCAGTACACGAGTCAGCATGGCTGGTCGTTCGATATAGGCTCGGGCCGCAGTTAAAATCTGCTCTTCATTCGCATCGCCAGATATCTAGAAAAAACAAAACGTTACGGAATATGAAGAGAAGAATCTTTTCGAGCCATATCACGATGCAAACACAAGTTAATTCACAGTTCTTATAACAATTTTAATAAAGTAACAGAGATCATTCATACAATAACGTTGCATTTTCATTCACTTTGCATGTGTCAAGAAATCTTTAGTTCAATTGGACACCAGGATGTGGGTCATGAACTGAACTTGTAGGATTTTAATACGCCCATATATAGAAAACGGGACAGGTAAATCAATGTTTAATGCCCATACAAATCATTGAACTTATATCATATTATGTTTATTGTTTATGAGTAAGTTGTAGAGTGCAAGTGGCAACATTTTCAGAGCCTTTTCTATATTTTCTAACATGAAATTTAAAGAACAAGAATTTTTCCACAAATGTAGCCATAATATTTTACAACTGGTTAAGAGTCCCATAAAAGGTGGATAAGATTGATTAAGATGACTGGAATGTTGTGGTGTATCAAAATGAAGAGAAACTTGAGGTTAATTGGAGAATGCAATAAATATTAAGAGTGTTAGGTAGAAATAAGCAGATACCTTAATAGCATCACAGAGCCCATCTAAACATTTAGTTTTCTTCATTTTATATCATCACCTGATAACTAGGCTTGAATAGCATTCCTATTATAACATGTTAAAATCAAATTTAATATGTGCCATTTATACTGTCAAATTCTCTTATTAGATTAATCCCATGTAATGTTATTGAAAGCAATATCCTGGAGAAACAAGAAACCTTCTTTTGTATCTCCTCCAATGTTCTACTTTTGCTAAAATCTATAACCATTTATGAACACAAAAGTATGTATTGAACACATTCTGATTTCAGAGTGGTATAATAAAATCCTAAAATATTATTTATTACATTTATTATATTAAACTCAAATTAAAATTATAAGACAGATTGATGACCCTAAGTGCTCAACTATGCTTTGATTACATATAATATTTGCCTAATAAGGCATTCATAGCTTTTAAAACTTTCAAGTTTTTGAGCATCTAGATTTACAATATTTATTAAGCTGTTAATATTTAGATATAAAATTATCAATATTGAGAGTTCTATTCTTGTAATTATACTAACCTTAAATGCACTTGTGTCAAATTCCAAGTTGTTGATCAATGAGTCATATATATACATGAAAAATTGTTAGCTAAGCATACTTCTTGCAGGAATGAAACAGATAAGTTGAAATTTGCTATTTCATCCAGGTTTACCAGAGAATAGGGAAAGAGAAATGGAGAAATAATTTAGCCAAATCCCGCTTTGGAACACTAAGCAGAGGAAGTAAAGCTGTTTTAGCTGTAAACATTTTCTTCTGTTTTGAATTCCAAATTGTATTTATGAAATTTGTAGGTTCCTTGATATGAAGCTTTTAGGAACCTATATGTTCTTGGATACTGTCTGATAAAGTACTCATTCTCTTTATACAATGTTGCCTCTTGATATCAGGTTTGGTCGAAATAAACAGTTTTCAGGAAAATTATCTGTAAGCCTTTTGGCATGATTCCCCTCATAGCTTACATGTATGCTTTACAAATTATTAGGAAACAAATATTGTTTTTTTGTATTTACTTCAAAGCGCGAATTATAATATGAAAGACTAGTACTTGTATCTTTTCTTACTTTCTGAAGAAATATGTACAAGACCATTGAACAAAAGAAATATTATTCTATTCTTTTCTAAGAGTTAGTGTTTGAAATATCAAGTTGTAATAAATTGAACAAAGGTTATCAGAAAGCCATTACAGTTTTTAATTTATATGAGAATAGCAACTCAACCTCCATTTTGTATTTATTAATATTACTAATAACTCATTTACATTATTTTTAGGTCTTTGTTGTTAATATTGACACCATTTTCCTTATTAATATGAAAATTATCCAACATTACAAATGTTTTTATTTTCATTCACTCTTATTAGTCAATAAGATTCTATAATTATGTACTTTTATATATGTATATGTGAATTTTGTTTAATAACCTAAGACTGGACATAAATCTTTCGTGCCCAATAGTAAATGGAAAACATTTTATACATTAGAGTTTTTAAATTGATTCCATGGAAAGCTAAATACCAATACAATTTTCCATGTACATACTTGGCACATTTAAAAAA
>LQNK01000242.1:544141-571522 GCA_001586405.1 Phoebis sennae
CATGACCGACGTCTTTCAAGAACGAGAAACGACTGATGCTTTGACAGATATGTGGACACTCCGAACGAATCCATCCGCCGATACGTCTGGCGATATCGGCCAATGCATCTCTTGATATGTAGAGGCGACACAAGACGGATTTTGCCAATGTCACGTTGCAGAGTGGGTATTATCGGTAATGTCGCCTCAAAAAATGATAATAAATTTAAATGTTTCCTCAGTACTCATGTTTGCCATTTTTATCAAGAAAGAATTATTAAAGATTCAAATGTAAAATGCTAAAACCATTGATACTTATAGTTGATTCTATTAGGCTTAAACAATAAAAACGATACTTAAAATGTAAAATTGTATTAACGAATAAATTGGCTATTTAAATTACACTGGTGCATCTGCCTATGTGTGGACAGACGCATCTTTCTGGGTAATGAAATCCTTTGATCTGTGCTAAAAAACCGACAACAGCCGGATTGATGGCGGATGCATCGGCGGACGTAAAATACCTACTACGGATAGGCAGATTATCCCGTCTTCACATCGACGGATTCATCCGCTGATGACGTCCGCAGATACATCTGATGATATGAAGGGGCGGCATTGGACAGGGATGCCATAGATAAAAGAAGAAGAAGAAGAAATTGCATTAAGCCTCGTCTACACATCGGCAACGCATACGCGGACGTCATATGTCGATGGATGGCGTATGCATAGGCAGACGTAAATTATCTACTACGGCTATCTACGGATAGACATATTAACCCTTCTTCTTCTTCACGTGATAATATTATCTCGTGATTATTTTTATTTAATATAATTTTTCATGCGGTACACAAGTGCTCCTTTTATTAGTATTCCTTCATTATGAACATAAGCCGACTTAACTAAACCGATACGAAATCAGTCAAGCCAAGATCATAGCAGTACTATAAGCCTTACCTGGCGTTTGTTTATTATTAATTAATGTCATTGCGGTTAAAAATCTAGCTTGAAGTGTGATCACTACTAAAATGCATACCCATTTTATTTTTTATATACCTAGCTACAATCCTCCTGTGTTGGTAAACTGTTCAATTTGGTACGAGGTGAGTAATTTATTGATTCGCAGTGCGTCTTTTGTAATATCAGTAATATTCCTTTTTATTGACCACAAGCCGACTTTTAACTAATCCGAGACGGAATCAGTCTCATGAAACAATATTGTTTTTGTCGTATTCAATATGTAATATGTTAATAAATAAAAAAAATGTAATATATGCACAATTCCTATTTCATCCTCCACCAATCCACCATCTTTTTAATGATTCTCTACATACACTTCTCGTTCATAAAGCTGATAATGCGCCATCGATGTTGTTTTAATGTGTGATATGACATAAAAAAGTATTACTTACTTTGTCTAAAGGTAAATAACAAAAAATACTATTGGTATCATTTATTTGAAACAACAAATACAATCGTTATCCTTCGTACAGTTATTACGTAAAGCTAAGTCTTCCGGAAGATTCCACCGGCTCGTATAATCAGTTATTATTATTATTATTATGTAAGGAACTACGAATAGAATTAGTCCAGAAAGTATTGGCGTATACGTCTGTTAGTATCTTCCATATAATAAAAAATGTTTTATATATTAACGTCAATAGCTTTGAGTATTGTTAATTGCCATATAAATTACACTAAAAACTACATAGTAAAATTAACAATTATTACGATACATAAATTATTTTAGGTACACCACAAACACTTAAAAATAAAGTCGAAAAGTGCATTATATTTTCTATCAAAATAAAAATGTTTCTTTTTGTCTTATATTTATTAGTCGATTTACTAAAACCGTAAATTTGGAATTATAAGAGATATACTTTCACATTCACTCACTAACATTCGGCATCAAACATCTATATTATTCGAAGTCTACCCTATACTTATATTATGTAGGTACATGGCATGTTGGTATTGTCGAATGCCTAATAATTTCAAATATTGCTTTGGTATATTAGTAACAATGGCTCCTATGTACATTACATTGAAATAATCCGAAATCTCCTCTGTGCTTAAGAGCGGCTATTAGCTAATACGAAGCACTAAGTTCGTGGGCAGCGGGCCCGGGGAACATCTCACTGTGTGGAGGCGTTGAGATCGCGTAGGCGGAGATGGTCGGCGAGCGGGTGCGCCTGCCGGTCGTCGGGCCACTTGACGACGACGTTGGAGCTGGCGGGGGGCAGGGTGACGGGCGGCTCCACCAGGACGGGCAGGCCGCCTTCCCGGTCGGGCAGCACGTGGCCGATGAGCGCGCCGACGCGCTGGTACGTGTGGCCGGGCTGCAGCTCGCGGCCGTCCAGCACGCGGACGCTGTTGCCCATGTGCGTAACGACGATGACGGGCGCGTCCGGCACGATGTCGTTGAGGGCGCGCATCATCACCGGGGCGCTGGTCTGCGCGGCCACGCACGTCGCCTCTCCGCTCAGCCGCGCGTTCAGCCCTTCCAATACTGTCACTAACTCGTACAGCCGGTCGTCACATAGCACTGGATTGTCTGAAAGAAAAAACAACCCTTATGGATGCATGAACACATTAAACATCTTATCTTCTATGTTAGTTATCAATCTTATAATGGTATTAAATTAATCATAAAATAACTTAAAGTTAGTTCGCACAGCAAAGATTTACACGTTGTTAAATACCACTAATTTAAAAATTGTAATAGTCAACATTTGCAATAGCACATAAAGAATCGATATACATTCGCGTTGCTGTATTAACCAATCGCATTGCAGCTTTACATAAAATAATAAACTGTATAAATATTACTGTAACAAACACCGCTATAACCAACCTTGAAGATAAATCTTCAAAATACTGGGGACTCCATTGATGGTACATCGCGATTTGGAGACAACTTCATAATTCACCGTTTGAATTTTATTGTAGGATAAGTCAGCTGTGCATAGGGACGGTAGACCGTGGAAATCTTTGTCCAGCGCAGTTATGTTGTTGTGATGTGCGATCAATTTTTCTAAGTACGGCAAGAAGGTCTGAAAAAGAACATTGGATTTAGTTACAAAATAAATAAAGTTTATGCTTGTATAGATTTATTTCGCAGGAGCTCGCGAGCGTTTGCAGGAACAAACCTTCGATGTTTCTTCCAGTGTGGTTATATGGTTGTAGGAAACATCCAGCAGTTGCAGTTCTTCTAGGCCGATCAGATCGTCTGGAGAGATTTGCTGGATCTGATTGTTGCTCAGGTTCAAACGCAAAAGACCGTGGAGCCCCATCAGCGCTCCGCCAAGATTGTGTAGGTTGTTGTGATCCAGGCGTAGTTCTAGCACTCTTGTTTCCACGTCGACGAGGTTCTGGAAAATTGCTTTCTTGTTTATAAAAAGAATTTTATATCATTGTAAGGATTCCACCCTCGACCCATGATCCTCCACGACAGGAATTAAGTTTATGATGAAATCAAAATAAATATAAAGTTCAGCCATTAATATTGAAAAGCGTCATAGAATCCGGGACTAACTTACCTCCATATTCCCAGTGATGAAGCTAATTTTATTATGGGACAGATCGATAACGCAAAGCCGTTTGAGGCCTTTGATCTCTTGTAACGAGAATTCCGTGAAAGCGTTGTGTGTAAGGTTGAGGTATCGTAGAGACTTGAGACTTCTGAGAGAACCATTGAGAGATCTCAATTGATTATAGGCAATATCTAAATCCGCTAGTTTCTCCGCTTCGGCGAAATCGTCTTCAGCTAACTGTGGATATACGATATTATTTTAACGTTTGATTTGTAAAGACCGGAAAATGTATTGTACATTTTCATTCTCTGAATTTTTTTTATTTATACTCTTTCTTAACATAATGTACAGAACAAAGCACTACACAAGGATAACAGTAAACACAAAGAAAGATTTTTTCCTTCTTATAACTTTCAATGCTTTTTGGAAAGTTTTTCTTTCAATGGTTGCGAAGTTGTTCTTGTTAAATCCTTATAAATTCTTGTATATGTAGAATGCTACTTACAGTTTCAATTTTGTTGAAAGACAAGCTTATAGTTTTCAACCGTCTCGATTTCTGCAAAGCGCCGTCTAAAGACTTTATGTGGTTGCCGTAAAAATACAGCGACTCTAAAGATGGCACTTGTTGCAAATCTTTAGGCAAACTTTGTAATTCATTATGTGCGGCATGAATAAGTACTAACTTCTTAGCTTTCTGAAAGGGTAAGAAAGAAAATTAAATAATACGAGTTATCTAACATGCAAACCCAGAAGTTTCTCTTGGACTGTGTGATTATCGTATTTCCATCAAAAGTAAAAGACACTAGGTAAATTCTCTGAAAGGGATCAGAACAAAAAAAATACATTCTAATAGGACTCTTAAAGATATTATTATCGTAACTGTTTACGTTGTAACTGATTGTATTTAAGGACATTTTAACTCAGCGCCATTTTATGTCATGGCTATTAAAATGGAAGAAAGTGCTAACTCCTAACATATAGTTTATTAGGAGGCAGAAAATTCATTTTTTAATATATGTACGTATCAATTGCGCCAACAAATATTATTATTATTTAATTTATTATTATTATTTATTAATTCTATTTGTGTTTCATAATCACTACAGATCGCAGAATCAAGTAAATATAAAGAACTTACCACTGGCAGTTCATTTTCAATAGTCTTCAGGTTATTTGCGTTAATAAAGATCCACTCCAGATCGTTCAGGTCCCTTAGAGCTCCATTGAGACTGTTCAGTTTGTTGATACCCAGGTGTACGTGAACCAAACCCTTGGGTACCGCATGTCTTTCTATCTTTGATATTTGATTATCAGCGACTATTAAATGTTCGAGGCCTTGAATGTCCTAGAAAGAAACAATCTTTGAAAATCCTGTTGTGAAAATCTATTCTTTATTGTACAGAGTTTATCGTCAACTAGTTGATCCGCGCGGCTTTGCCCCCGTAGCATTATGTCATATAAATAGCACATAGAACGCAACTTATGCTACTCGTTGGAAATGTAGCTTTCGAATGGTGAGAGAATTTTTAAAATTGGTCCAGTAGTTTTCGAGCCTACTCAGGACAACCAAACAAACAAATAAACAAAGTTTTCCTATTTATAATATTAGTGTAGATAATGTTTATGATAAATTTTAATTACTGGCGCCTCTGTAGCTCAAGTTTCCGATGAACCATCGAACAAAAGCTTAGTAAAGTTGATTATTCTCCGTTCATTGTTTATTTTAATTATCTGGAAACTATCGGACTCAAGCAACCGTGTTTGTATGATGATCTAAATGAAACGACTTAGAAGGTGTTTGGAACAGGGAATTCTTAAAAAAAAGGATATCAATACTTTCAAAGATTCTGTTACATATCAACTTGCAATATAGTTACGCAAAACCTCAACCTATAATTAATGTAGTGTAGTATTTAATTATTTTTATAGCCTTTACATTTTATATTTATCACCGACCAACCGCGCCCCCGCGTAACTTTTTCAACTCTGGGATTCAAAGTAACCTATATGCTATTCTGTACCCTAACCTATATTTATACCAAATTTCATCATAATCGGTTGAGTTCTTTTTGCATGAAAGACTAACATAAATTATTTCTCTGACGAAAATCTCCCGTCCCAATGAAGAGACTAGGGCGCCAGGTTCCAAGGAATATTATCAGCAAGATAGGTTTATTGTATACAAAACCAGTATAAAGTATTACCTTAAAGTCTTCCTCCGTAAGCTTAGTGATCTTATTCCTGCAGAGGTCCAGAGTCAGGACGTGGGGCAGGTGCCTGAACACGTGGCGGGGCATCTCCGTCAGCGAGTTGTCAGCCAGGCTGAACAGCTCTACCAGGTCGAGCTTCGTGAACACGCTCTCTTTTAATTCACTGGAATGGTTTGAAAGACTATTAAATTTTAGAAGATATATATATATATATATTACGGAAGATATATTAATAGTACACTTTATAATGTAAGATTTTTTTTATGTTATTGGCGGGCAACAGTGTAATGCTAGATTTTAATCGACTACTGTAGGGTTCATAGGCTATATTTCATACATCGATAGCTCCAGAAAGTCGCAGGTGTTTTTAATAGCATTATAGAGGCAAGGTAACAATGAAAAGATTGTCAAAAGGAAAAACAAAAACTAAAATAACATATATAAACAAGTCGATTTTCCGTTGAGAAGAAGTGCCGATGCAATGCTTGACTGCCACTTCCATAGAGTTACAAGGCACGGTATAAGTAATTCGAGACTATGTATTAAAGCTTCCTTTTATAAAACCTTATACCCAAATAAACTACTGCTACGATTGTGGTCATTCATCAAATATCATATACATATATTTAAATGTTCATAACTTTCATCGTTCTAAAATATTAAAACATAAATATTACATATAGAAATATTTCTCTATTGAAAAGCTTCAATTGAAACGTTAGGTAAATTTGTTTACGATACAATAATGTAAAAGGGGTGTGTTTATCCACCCTGCTAATAAACCAAAGCAATTGCGAAATTAGTGCCTTCAGAAAGGAAATTACGGGCGTTTATTTAAATAGCGTACTTTAAGGTAATCACATTTACCATCATTATTCAGACAAGTGGCTAGCTAGCGTGGTACTACCTCAGTCACGGATATGCAATCAATTATTATCGTAGAATTAGTATTTGTTAATTTCAAACAATTAAAATGTTTTTCCCCTCTACAACCCCATCAAAAAATTAATGAGAGAGTAAAGGAATATAGAGTGCACCTTCGCGCGTAAGTAAGTCTTTTTATTTTAGTTTCCTTATTTATTGTATAGGGAAATTCATTACTTAGTTGTAAAGAACGAATTCTAGATAAAAGCCAACTTATAAAAGATTAATTCAAAAGAAATAAATTGTTCTTCCTTGAAAAAGGTCAAATGTACAAAGTATTACCTATATTAAAGGGTCTTCGATTTAGGATATATTTTTTGACATTCAGGTGTAAGTTAAATAGTCCTAGATCGTAAAGTTGTTGTAGTTTAAAGACGTAAAACATTATTTTGTCATAAATTACAAAGATATTCAAAATGTAGATCATTTTGCGCGATGGAATATAAAATGCATATAACACTTTTAATCTTTAAGAAACTATCAGAATTTTAAACTATGTATTTTAACTGTATCAACCTAAAAACAGCGCTTTTGATGACATTTTTTTTATAAGTATAAACTTTTTACTCTTAGTACGCGCTTACGGTTTAAGGAAAACTGTTAGGCTATCATACTATACTGTTTCCCTTTACGAATAGTTTGTAGATTATAACCATTAACAATTAACTCACGAGAACCATATCAGTTAGCGTACGAACAATGAATAGTACTAGTACAAAATATTTATAATCATTTCACTAAACAAAAAAAAAACAAGAGGAAAAGTATTTTTAGACTCATCCACAATTGATAAGGTTTAAATTAAATAATTGAATGTCCGTCGAGTTTTATTTAGCTTTAGATAAAACGTTATTTAACGAAATATAAGTGAATATGAAACAGAATAGCGTAAACAAGGAGTGTAGTTATCAGTGTGAGTACTTTGTTGAAATTCAATATATTGATTGTAGTTTAATGTACATTGCTAATGGTAAATACATTTTAACGGTGTGTATTTAAAAATATGGATCTTTCGAATTGGAGATAATAGGTGGGAATATGGGGTAAATAGTTGGTTTTATGGGAATTACTCTTCTTAATTTCACAATTTTTTGGTTATTGGGGTAGTTTCATTCAATATATATTTGTTTCAGTGTGAGTACTGAATAAATATTGATTAAGCAATATTTTTTTTTCTTCGAGAGAACAAGGAATACGCTGACAAACAGATATGCTACAGTTTAAAACGATAGTTTATTTCTATAATAATTTATATCTTCATTTTATGAATAACAGTTTGTCATGTAAGGTTGCCATTCCATCGATGATGCCAGTTAATATTAAATGACGCAAGCCCTCGTTCACACATTTATGAGTAGAAAAGTTTAGCACCTCATAACCACAGTTAATAGCAGAAAAGGGAATTAATTATAAAAGTAATTTTTCGTTTGTTCCATCCATTATCCATTTGTTTCCATCAATTACAGAAGTTGGAATTAATAATATTATTTCTTGAAATAAAAATGTTTTTATACACAACAATCAGCAACGTTAAAAAATTTAAACATCATCGTTTTCATAGCCCTTTGGCCTTAACCTGATTAAAATTAATCAATAATAATCATATACATAGCAAATTAATACAAGCATAATTGACCTTGGCGTTGAGGTTACAATTTTATTTTTAAAAAGGCGGACAATATTTTATTATCCTCTATACCTTAAACGCTCTTAGAAGATCGTTACATTTGGAAATAGAGATAGGAACATTTAAAAATATCGTAGCGAATCTGTTTATGTACGATACTGCAACCGACTAAAGTGTGGTTTTGCTGTGCAGTATTAAAATAAGAAAAATCTCCGTTCTGTTTAAATGGCTTTAAACGCATATTTAAGCTTAATTTTAACAGAGTAGAAAACATTATTACCGCATGTGATATAGTTTAATAGTTATGATTACGGAAGTTTGCGTTCATTGTTATTTTTGAGTTAAACGTTATAATATACTGATGTTTATAGAAAGTACACGATCAATGTAAATGCATGTAGTTTAGTACACAAACGTGAGAGGTCAACGTTCCTGGGTTATCAGCAGGGCCGGCGCCAAACGGTCGCAGGGTCGTCTCGACTACCCTGCACGGGGAAATGTGCCCAAGTAAATATGTATTATGCAACTTGTGGATTGGAATAGGTACTTTTCATAAGATTATTGTGGATGGTCCCCGCGTTCACGTGTTCACGTTTGACGTGTGAAGACCACATTTTGTTCTAAATTCAAATTTGTTTTTAACTCACATTAAGACTCAATGAATGCAACTGTGATTTTAATGTAGGTTTGTAAATGAAATAAGTACGTTTCAGATTTGCGGGCTTTACAATACTACATATTTTAAATACAAATTTCTTTTTAATTTACATTTAGACTCAATGAATGCTACGGTGATTTTAATGTAGGTTTATAAATGAAATAAATACGAGACTATCTTAAGAAACGCATACATAATATTATGAACAACGAATAGTATACTTAAATGAAAATAGAATTACTTATTGATTGATATTTTGAATGAAATGAGTGATACAGACTTGTCCTTAATATATTTTATTTTACATTTTAATTTGTTAGTGTTGATGGCAGTTAGGATATGTATATATTTATCTAATGAATGGATGAAACAGTAATTTTAATTTAATATTAAGTATCTTTATATAAAAAATCGTATTAAATGTTTTAATAATTACAATACGAATGAAAGTATTTCGAAGTTTTTAAATTGTCCATTTAAAAATTTGGAAATACTGAAAAAGCAATTGTTGAAAAAATAAAAATGCATGGGGTCATATCACTAGGTACGCAATCACGATGCATATTTTTGATTTGTAAAAATAAATAATAACATTAAACACTGTTTTTTACCTTATTATAAAGTCTGATTCATTGATATTTTTTTATGTATTTTATGATCTTTTATCAGAAGATTCTGTATAAGGAAAATGTTGAACGAAATTACATAAAGTAAGCAATCAATATTCGCAAGTCATTTACCGATCCGAATAAGGATAATCATTATCAATTTATCAATTATTTGATAAGTATTTTTTACAATTTAATTTTGAATAAAGTGTATCATTATTTCCTTTTAAAAGTTTCCTGTAAAGTTAAATATGAAACTATGATTTCATTTTTTTTGCTACTTTTAATGGTTTATTGGTAGAATCTTTGTTTTCTAAGATGTGGTATATTTACTTACACTAAATTGTTGTGTTAAATCAATATAATGTGGGTTATTTTTTTCTTCCACTTTAATTGTTTGTTTCGTGTTAAGCTAAGTTATCTTATATTGTGTTTTAGTACTAGAACATTTTTTTTGTGGCTTTTTATGTAATATATCATGTTTATTTATTAAGGTCATGTATGACTGTTATGTTATTTTTATAAATAAATAAAATAACATAAATAGCGTGAGTTTTTCAAGGCTTTAGCTAAAAGTAATATAAAAACGTAATTTTTATTATTTGTTTTTAAGCTAGCTGACCAACTCCGTGGAGTAGGTTTTATTTAAAACCACATAGTACCAAATCATACCTCAAAAATTTACTCTATACTAATGCTATGTTTGATATAAATATTTTTCCTTACGTTTTATAAATACGCAATACATGTATATAATAAAGAAACTCGTGAAGAATACGTAAGAAAAAAATAGAAACATAAATAATAACGGCCAAAGTAAAACTTTGCAATTATAGAACGCTCGCAGTCGATAACCACCATCTTTTTCCCATAAAAATTAATCAGATCAATCTCAGACGTAAGCCCACGTAATAATATAATTAATTGGTTAAGTATCAAATTTATTGGCAAGTAACATAAAAGGGTATTTGTAAGACTTCGTTCAAAGATCTTACAAATACCTCTTAGGAAATTGAATTAGAATGAAATTAAAGATCCTCTATTAGTATGAAAATTAAATATATTTTTACTTGAAAACCAATCATATTATCTCATATCGTTGTAATATTGCTATAACATTGGACTGTAAAGTTAACAAGAAAGATGTGTCTGACCTACAAATTATTTTTATTTTATCTTCTGACAACTAACGGCCGTTTTCAATATTCTATCTATCCCTTGTTTTGCTTACTGAAGTCAGGCAAATCTATCTATTTGCACTTACTTTCATTTCAATAAGCTGTCGACGGATAGCCTTTGTTATGACTATTGACAATCAAATGTCATTTAATTCGAGATTACAATCTATCCATAATCTTTGATACATTATTGAAAACGGCTGTAAAACAAAAGGATAGATCTACATAATTTGTTTGCAGATTATTCAACCAAAATTACTAAATAATATTTAGATAAGAATTCTAATAAAATACATTGGAAATAAAAAATTGCAATAGCAAATTCCTGAGAAAGTTATATTCCTTGTTACTTATTCTTTTTAATTTTTATGATACAATTAATTTACTTTTTGATGCAACATAAATAAATATAGGACTTAAAATATAATCAATATTTTAATGAGATTAAATTAATTCAATTTTGTTAAATTATGACTGAATCTTTTATAATAATAATTAATTGTGTTTCAAACTTTGTGCAAAGAACGTTTGATACTTTTTTTAAACAATACCTCAAGATGTACCATTATTTATGTAAGTAAATAAAATAATTTGAATTTGACAGCATTCCAAACAATACCGATAGCAAGCTTTAAAACAATTGGCGATTGAAACGGCAAGCTCCGAAGCCTATAAATTATATATTCAAGTAGTTAAATATGAGCCGAGTCGATTCGTAATTGTCGTTGGCCAGGCCATAGGGTTAATTAAATTACAAAATGGGACCAATTACCCGCTGGGCCGCTTGGCGTGTGTCTACGCGTTTTTTCCAACTCTGGTTTACTACTGAAACGGGTTTTTGCCAATTGAAAAGTTAGCTTTGGGGCTGCGTTTCTCAGGAGCAATTTTTTTTAGATATCAAAGACTCAAGTTACGCCTGCGGATAGAAGAACGTCTGCCTGCGAACTGTATGTATAAGGAGTTGTGTGTCCCAATAAATGACTTTTCTATTCTATTTAACTCTAACACTATAAAATTTTGTCTCTAAGCAGCGTAGTTGTCTCCCACCAAAAGAAAATTAATCCAATTTTTTTTGGGAGCAAAGTTACAGAGAGTTCAATTTTCAATAATTATTTTTTTTATTTGAGAGACCAATTGTTGGTTAACCATAAAAATATGTGCCCCCTTTCCTGGGTTGTTGCCACGGAACTAGGGTTGCAACCGCACAAACTTGCAGTTAGGTTAACCCCTCCCTGGTAAAAAAATAAATGTGCGTTCTCTGAGAAACTCACGCTAAGTCCACAGAAATGTAACATTCAATGGGCTATTTTTTATGAAAACGGGAGAAATGGTTGGAATAAAGAACGAACAATAACTGATAATATGGATTTGATTGAGTGTTCTTTTTTTAATAGCAAAGAAAACATGAGTATTGTGAAAAAGGAGGAAAAAACTGAGTTATGGAAACATAATGGTAATTATTTATTTAATTATCTATAGAACAATTAAACTACGTTGACTTACAGTTTACACCAACCATTTGTTATCTTTTTATAATATTTTAATAGATTAATTTTTGTGGTTAATTAAAATTAATTAATTGGGAGTTGTAATATTTACTTCGAATTCAAATAATTATGATCTCTTTATACTACTGGCATTGCATTTCGATAATTTCTTTACACTTCCTATATTAACTACCAAAAATAACAAAGGCACGTTATTTATACATTAATTAATGATGATTTTTTTGAACAGATGTATAGGTTAGAAATATCTAAAATAAATTGAAGAGATTTCTTCATATATTACAAAACAACTTACGTTGAAAATGTTTTTAAACCAAAGTAAATTTTCTCTCCCGTTGAAATACAGACATATGATATGCCAATGATATTAGTATTTTGTTGTACTTAATAAATAAACTTACTAACTTCATACTTTGAAGTATATTGAACCATGCATTTTAAAAGAACATACTAAAAATCGAAAGAGGTAATTATTTCGGGACGTATTTTTAATTTTTAATTAATTTATTAATTTGTAATACTTTTAATGCCTTCAAACCTATTATATTTTGCAAAAATATTTTTAATTATATACTTTTCCATAAGATAAGACTTGTAACGACTATGCTTTACTTTCACTGCAAACACTATTAATTATTAAGAATATAACACTACTAAAGTCGAAAAGTTCGATTGATTCGAACGCACTAATTTCAGGAACAGTTTGAAAATTTTTGCGTTAATCGGAGAAAGTTGCTGCCTTTTAGCTCATTGGGTTATGGAAGCGAAGCTGAACGAAACAGCTAGTTATTAACAAACGCGAGATAGATTCGGCATTAATTTTAATTCATTAAAAGGTTGTACACAACCCATTAAACCAATTTATATGAAGAAATATTCCGGCGTACAAAGTCCTCTTTTTGAAACAATTTTTAATATATTAGCAGATTATGTCAAATAATAGCAAATAAAGAAAAATAAATAAAAAAAAAATGTGGTTAACACCTTCTTGGTAAGAAACACAAGTACAGACTTTGATTGTGGAGTGAATACAAAATGCATCCCATTCGACATATTTTTCAGTTTGATTATGTCATAGAGGCATAGTGGAGTATGAGATAAAAATGCAGTAACAGAAAACGAGGGAGGAAATAGGATAATAGTCCTCGAAGTATTGACAGACAGACTTGTCGCGTCTCTCAATACTCCTCGAGGACTCTTCTATAATGTTTGAGTTGAGTTTATATAATGATTGTCCAATAATATTCAACTTTTAGGAGCTTTCAAGTGTCATGCTATCACTGTCACTTTAATAAAAGAAAAACAGAATCACAGTATTTAGTAAAATACATTTCGAAATGTCATTTCTATTACATTTCGACATAATTTTACATAGCCGCTCTATTAGTTTATTACACTACATTAATTTTATGGAAAATATCAATCAAGAGCGCCAAGTGTATGTACATTACTTAAAACTTAGAATACGTTTATCAAATACGATTATCAGCGTTATTGGGTACCAGATGAAACCAGAGTGTGCTGTTTGTTTTAAATTAATTATTATGGAAAGAAGAGATAATGTTGGTGCTATGTCGTTTCACTTATACACATTTAGTGTTCAATACAAGTGTATCATATCAGTTTATAGACGCATGATTTTATTCACGATTTGTGATTTAATTAATTTTCGTCTTTTTAATGATATAAAACCTTTGTTACTATAATATGCTGTCAATAATGCAATGCATTATATTTTAAAGCAAGAAAGGCTAGGAAAGAAGTTAATTATTGGATAAATTGCGATCGCTTTTGTTTTTTTCTTGCGTTGTTGATTTAGTAATTGAACTAAGATTAAATAAATAATTAAATGCCATATGCATAGCAGCACTTCAGGACCATTAAGTACGTATTTTGACTAAGTCTTAATATAGTATTAATATTAATAATTATATATAATATTAGTAAAGTAACATTTTTTTACAAGAGAATGCACCATTACTTATTAATATTATTTGCCACATTATTGACGATTTTTGTATTAAAATATACACTTGAAAGCTAACACATTAATGTCACCCAAACGAAACACAACGCAATAAAATATATCTTCATTTTCAAAGCATATTTATTGTCAAAAATCGAAATCATAAGTTCCTAAAAAATAGTTAACACAATCTCAGGAACTTGGGCAAGATAATTTTTGTAGTTTAAATGATTTTGAAATAAATTATTTATTTATTTATATTCAAAGTCCATAAAAAGTTGAAACTCAAAATTATACAAACATAAAATTCTAATAAAGCACTTTTAAAACGTCACATATTTTGGTGTAAGTGCCTAACTATAATTGCCTACAGGAACAATCAGCAAGAAACACAATTTGTTTTTTTTGTATCATAATGTATCTTCACTCTTGTCAACAATGTATCTTTTCGAACAGCTGTGACTAAAGCAGTTGTGAATTATCAATTAAACGTGTGAATTACTAATCGCTGGCTTTATTAATATTGTTCAGTGGTTCTCAAAGTATGCACTGTAGTACAAATGGGTGCACCGCGTTACTTTCCTTTGCACTAAGCTGTTTGACTATTTTTTGGTAATAATATTAAATTGTATGCGTTAGTTTGTTAGAAATTTATTCCATTGATATTTCGATGATATTTCTTGTACGTGACGTCTATGAGTCGCCCAATTACAATTTTTGAATCACTACCTTTATAAAAAAAATCCTTAAATCCGTAAATTGTATACATTCATATTGTGAATTAATTCGAAACACGCCTAATTAGGCTGTTAACTATTCATAATTTCAGTTTTCAAATAGCCTTTTATCTGGACCGACCTACATATTATACAATTTGAAACTCGACTCACTCTTTCCTGACACTAGAGCGTTTGTCATAATATTATAACTAAACTTACAAAGTGTAATGTAGAAACTATTTAGTATTCAGTGGTGTAACTAAAGTTAAAAGTGCATCGGAGTCTGAAAAGTTTGAGGACGCCTGGTAATAAGTATAGTCAATGTTGTCCAAGGATCAAAGGGTAATCTTGACGTGTTGGCAACAGGAGACATCGAGTATCATAATAATCGATTATTTTATCACTGGTGATTATAAATTAAGTGCTGTTGTGTATCTGTCTCGAGACAAGATAAAAACAAATTAATGTTATTCCATGGATACAAGGTTTGCGATTTAAAGAATAACATTAGCACAGTCTATAGAATATTATATTCCAATATCGATTTTCAGCATATTAGTTCCTCTTTATACGTTGTTCAATAAATATACATTTGAGTATAATACTAATATTGTTATTAATATGTACATATGTAAAATCGTTTCTGTTTACTTGTACATTTGGTATAAAAAAAATTATTTCATTTATTTTAGCAAAAGAAAATTATATTTTTTAAAAACACCATGTTTGATATTATAAAAATGTGTTGCAGACCACACAAAAAATAAAGTCAATACACAAACAATTTTAAAAATAAACGGTAATGATTTTCAAATAATGTTTTTTTTTATCTCGAATCTCGAAATGAATCTTTAAATTTTCAAAGATATATTTATGAGACCTAGGTTTTAGTTTGAGTTATGCTCGAATTTATCACAAGTCGTGTTCAAACTTTTCAGTGAAATTCATTCGCGTGTTTGATATTATTACACTTACGGTTGAAAGTTTTGGGTTTTCTAGAGTAGGTATTTCCTACTCTACGAAATGATTCATAATAACAGTTTATATGCATAACTATTAGTTTAAAGAAGAAATAAAATAATATTGAAATGAATCATGAAGTGATTTGAAAAAATATAAATTTTGAAGTTTTATACAGAAACTGCGCAAGACGTAATATACATAAGAATATATAATCTGTATAGCTCCCCTGACCCTGACCGATTTCGGCCACGGTGGCCAATCTCAACAAAGAATAGCTAGCTGCGCAGGAGATATTATAGTACACAAGTGTAAGCGCGAACACAGGTACACTCTTTATTCCTTTATTGCCACACGACCGGCGAGAGATCAGGTGCAGGAGCAATGGCTTTATGTGCTCTCCGAAGCACGGGGGTGTTCCAACACCACCAACTTAAAAACTCAGGGTTACTGAGATTTTTTTTTTGTCAGAAAAATCCCAAATATATATTTTTTGGTCCCACCCGTAATCGAACCCGAGATGTGTTGTCACAAAGGCAACCACTAGACCAAGTTCTCATTTTGTATTATATTTAATCTGTTGGTAAACTGCCACTAACCAGAACACATCTATAAAAAAACGATGAATAGAACAAAAAAAATCGTAAAATAGCTTCATGCAAAATAAAGTCTTCGTTTACAAAACCACGAACAGCTGCACCCGGAATACAGCAGATGAAAGAAGTAATTATCGAGAACTAATAATAAATAAACAAATTATAAAATTGTTTACGTCAGGCCGCTAGCTGATAGCGTTATCTCTTATATCCAGTATGGTACAATTGCGAAAGTGTATTTGTTTTGATTTCATGCAGACTAATGAATCTAATTTGTATGAATGTATGGAAATTTAAAAAAATACATATTGTAAGTGTACTATATACAGTTTTATTTTTAAATAGAAAAGTTTGTTTAAATGCGAAAATGTTAGAAAATAACGGATGAGTTTGAAAAAAATTCGATTACGATAGGCAGTTTCCAATGTATGACTTTAGGACATCAAACATTACTGATTACGCGTTGAAACCGATGACTAATATTATAAAGAGGAAAGTTTTGATATTTTGAAACCGCTGAACCGATTTGAAACATTATTTTACTATTGGAATCCAACATTATTCCTTATATATACATAAATAACATTATACTATAGGAGCCAAGCCGCGCGGAGAAACACTTCAGTTGCAGTGATACGAGATCATACATGACTTACATAGCCGCAACAGCAGTAAAGAAAATAAAAACATCTCTTTTTCTTTCTTACAACAATACAAATACGATTTTAAATGACATAAAAAATGTAATAATTTATTAATTACTTTCACGCATAGACTCTAGCTACAGAAGCTTTTTACGATAACCTCTTTTTCATCTAGCACTAGAACTAGGTGCTTTTTCCTTTCCAAAATTTTGTTTTTTTTTCTTGTACTTACGGATATTGCATCATGTGTTGACGCGAAATACTGTTTTATTTTTCTATGTTTAAATAAACATTTGCTGAAATTTTATCTTAATGTCAATTTATCTTTAAAACGTATAAATACAGAAAAAAATTGCCGTCGCGTCGCTCTCATTTCGATTTTCACGTAGTTTTCCATAATCTATAGGTATTTGGCGGTATTATATCAAAAACATTCTATTATATTCACATGTTTATATCTATAAATGTTATATTTATAGGTTATGTTTTGGAAAACTTCTTTCTATTACGATTTTAAGAGATGACAATTCTCCGTTTTGTGCTAAAAGTTCACATGCAAATATTTCATACAATGAATTTACGGAACGTAGCACTGAAACGAAACTTCGGAGCTATACTTCGCAATGGCGTAGCGGGAATTCCAACAGAAGCGGATCACGAATTTGCAACCTCCCCCCACTCCCCCTCTCCAATAATCAGAACGAAATTATTCCAAATATCTCGCTAATTGTTCACATCGCATCGCATTGTACGAATGTCAAGTATTCCTATTGCATTCTCTATATCAAAAACCTCATGTTCTAGAGTAAGGTTCGTTCATATTACGCGTGGCAAATGGTCGAATATTGACTCGCGTGAGAATCGGGTGTATTTTTTAAGAGCGGGCTAGTTATTTAATATCATTAGACCGGGTATACGAGCTGATGGGTCGCCTGATAAGTGTAAAGCCCCCTCTACACATCAGCAGACGCAACTGTCGATGGATGACAGATGCTTTAGAAGACTTAAATTACCTACTACCTAGTCTAGCCATAAGTTCTGTTACAAAGAAAATATCCGATTATTTCTAAAAAAATAATTTTATTTGAAAGTTTTATATATGATTATTAATAATGAAAAATATATGTTAATGTACTGAACTGATTATTAAAAATGTCCACCCTTAGCTTTAACGCACGGTTTAAACGGTCTGGCCATTTGTCGATGGATTTACGAACGGTTTCCATTGGAAACTTGGTGACTGCTGCCTCCAAGGATTTTTTGAGCGACTCAATATTTGGGTGACGCTTAGAGCAGGCCATGTCCTCTAGCACAGACTACAATTTATAGTCCAAAGGATTTAAGTCCGGACTAGCCGAAGGCCAATCATGAGCCTTTATGAAGTCTGGAACATTTTGCTCAAGCCAAATTTGGGTAGTACGCGCCTTATGACCCGGGGCTGAATCCTGTTGGAATGTCCACACTTCATTTTTGAATAGGGTTTTGTTGAGGGGTTTAACTACAGCTTCTAACACGGTATCTTGATATACTTTGGCTGAAGTTTTCACTCCTTTTTCACAAAAATGGAGTTTTGTGACACCTTGGTAGGACACACCCCACCAAACCATGATGTATGCTGGATGATGGCCTCGCTGAACTTTGGCCACTACCTCAGAAGCTTCTTTAGAGCCGTGTGCATACACTCGATCATTTTGTTTATTGTAGTGCTCCTCGATTGTAAAAATTTTTTCGTCGGTAAGGAGAATTTTTCTGTGTTTTTCGTCCGCGTATCGCAGTAACAGCTGTTTTGATCTTTCGACTCTCTTTTGTTTTAATGCCTGATTTAAGGTGTGCCCTGTGTATCTCCGGTAAGCCCCAAGACCTAAGTCTTGTTTGATAATCCGGGAAAGTGTCCTCGGTGGGATTTTCATTTCTCTTGAAAGAATTTTCTGCTTCCTTATGGGATTTCGACGAATTCTGGCCTTGACTGCGTTAACAGCCTGGTTTGTTCGAATAGACCGCGGTCGGCCGGATCTCTCACGGTCATCAACAGACATGGTTTCAGTGTACCTTTGAATGGTACGATACACAAACATTCGGCTAATCCCTAGCTTTTTCAATGTATCAAAAATGTTGGCTGGCTCCTTACCTACTTTGTACAGAGCAATAACTGCAATCCTATTCTCTTTAGTGCCCCAGTCCATTTTTAAAACAAATAAATTCTAAACAAAAAACATTCAATAATTTCGGGAAAGAAGTATATTTTGTTATCGTAGAAGCTACTGTTCGAAATTCAAATTACATATCTTTTTAAAATGACTTAAACAGCCAGTAACAGAATTTATGGCTAGACTAGTTACAGCTGACTACTAATATTCTAGACTAGTAATATCGCATCTTTAACCGTCTTTACGTTCGCGGACGACATCGGCAGATGACGTCTGCGTATGCGTCTACTTATGTGTAGAGGGGACATTAGTGACCATCGCCGCCCCTACGCACACGCTACGCCTGAGGGCTTGCGAATGTGATGCCAGTCTTTAGTATCGTAAAGTTGGAAAAGCGCTTAGTCGGAATTGCCGCGCGAGGCAGCTCTAACAAATGCGCGATAGACGAACTTTTATTTTTTTAACACAATACGTTCTTTCAATAAACAACAATATCTATGGATATTGTGTGCAAAAGTCACAGAATCAGCACATGTGTAAAGCCTAACAACTTGACACGCTAATTTTGAGCCATAACCTACGTGTCTGATATATTTATCAATGACTCTACCTAAATGTAGACAGTCTGAGAAGTTGTAAAGACAGCGCAGAGTAAAAGTTTGAATTCTATTTATGCTATCTTTGTCAGTTTAGTGAAGATGAAAAAAGTCGAAATGATATTCAAGCATCTCTGAAATTAAAGTCGATCAATTCAGTATTTGGCCATAGAAAATTTATAATGAAGAATGTTAACAAATTTTGATTTTTAGCTTTTCATATTGTTTTTTTTAACTAAAAAATACTGTTGAAAAAATTATTTTGTTACGTCAATTAGTTTTTGATTTATAAGCAAAACAAATCGTAACCGCCCGCCGCGGCAATTGCGGCGGTGTGACGTCATAAAACAGACAGCTCAAGCGCTCGCTATAGCGCTCCCCACACGTATTATAGTTGCTGCGAAGTAGCGCGGCCCGCGCGGCGTCTGTTTTGTGATGTCACAAGCGGTCACGTGACTTTAGCGGAACTCGAAAGTTTAAAAGCTTATAAAATGAAAACTACTTGGTATTTTTGACTGCAACAAAAAACAGTGTATTTGTATAGGTACAAGCTATACTGTAACAAACTTTCAACCTATTTGGCATACCTAGTAACATTCTCCATTGTGATACGTTATCAAAGCTGCTCCCTACTGCATTTGATAGCAAATGATTTTATAAGATTTTTGTTTTTTTCTAGTAATACCATTCACTTCAGTTATTTAATAATCGTATAAGAATTAAGAACTAAAAGATGGTTAACTTCGACTTAAAAATAGATACTTCTGCTAATGTAAAGTACATGTCTTTTGTACTTCAGAAATATATTACACTCACACATTGTGATTGAAGGTTCATAAACAAACAGTTCCATACAATTTCATAAATTAAACTGTATTTTAAAATCTGAAGCTTAATAAATACTCTTAATACTGGAATTTCAATATCATTCGCAGCAATTCAATTAAAAGGGAAATATTTTTCCCTTCGAAGAAAGAATAAGTTCCGATAAACGTACAAGCGCAAAACAATCCGTTCATATTAAAAAGGCTTTTTTACTATTTTCAACGCTGGAGGTTCAGCGTACAAAGGTTTACAAGGATGTAAAGACTTGTACCGATGTCAAGACTTGTACCTTTACAAAATATGCATTTTGTAAAAAACTTTACAGGAACATTATGATTTTATCTCAAAGCCCGTCTACTTACAACATAAACTCTATAATTTTATTTTACACCGTTGAACCCTTTGACTACAAAGGGCGTTAATGAATCTCTGGCCGTAACTATATACATAAAATGAATTTTATAAAAGAATGGTAAGTTATGCGTTGAGAATACTAACTAGTTTTTAATTTTTTAAATTGAGATTACCAAGCAATCCATGGATATTAATATAGATAAATAATAAATTAGAAAATTGTACTGAAGCAATTAAATGCTTCTGAGAACAGGAAACAACATTTTCAGTATAGAAACACTTAACTCTTCTTTCTTTCTTTAAACTAGCTCAGGTTAGTTGAACATACTACTTATTTATGCGCGTGCGCACGAAATCGGGAAAACAGCGCTTACGTTATGAATGAAAAAGTTAAGATAATAAATAATTAGTCTTATTTTTTATATCCATTTGAAATTATAACAACATACAAAGGAATATAAAATTACACAATACTTTGTGAATACTTACGTAAAACTTGTATATTATTTAAAAGGAGTGGAGTCGCAGAAATTCATATAATATGGGATAATGAAAGTGCGTGAAACGGAACTACAAATAGGTCCCAACTTCCAATGTAAACTTGGTTCAGTAAATAATTCTTCAATAGTTCAATATTAAGATACAGGGACAGTATTAATGGAACTTAACTTTTTGCATGTGCAATAAATATTAGTTGAAACCAAAGAGATTTTAATTTTCTAATAAAATTTGCGCATGGATAATGAGTTAATTTTTTGAGTATAATAATTTATTTTATGAATTGTTTTAAGTAATCACTTATATTTCTATGTGATGTAACTTTAAAACATACCGTTGGTAGAACATATTCGAGTTTTCGATTCTTGAAATCGAATTTCATCAAATTCATCAAAGCAAGTGATGTCCCTTTTTACAAGGTTTCATGCAGTTTTTTTCTCTTAACGATGATATTGAATCATCTTAATATAATATAGTGTAGTGTGACATAGTGATCTACCAACGCATAGCCCAAGTCACTGGACGCATCGGGCTGAAATTTGGCATACAGGTAGATGTCATGACGTAGGCATCCGCTAAGGAAGGAATTTGTACGGTACATAAAATGCTAATTAGTCTATTATACAGTATGAAGACTCTGTTGTCTTCATAAATTAATGCCGTATTAACTATAAATTATTTCTGTTTATTTGTATTCTCAACTCTATATACCGATGTATTGGTATATTGTTGTTTCTAATAATATTTTTTGTCAATACTTTATGTAATGCCAGAGTTGTTTATTTCTCTTAGTACGTATCTTATCAATTTCGAACAAATAAACGTTGTTTTTAAAAATCTATTGCCCGTAATATATGATTAAGAGCGCTTTTAACGCACAATTACGAATGTTAAACTTTATTCAAGCCGGAGTTAATTTTTCAAACGACCGCTGTAATTTGTTAGCATGCCATTAAGGGTAAATGTAGTAAATACAACACGGCCAATGCGATATCATTCAATTTTACTGCTTTAGAAGCGACCTAAGATAACCCGGTAAACTATCGCAATGCCCCTCCTAGATGTTATCCCGCGGCGGCTATAGCGCGACTACTCCGACTAATAATCCGTCTCAAATAGCCGCAATTTACTCAAACTTATCATCAATGAATTACGCCAATTGTAATGTTAAATAATAAAAACATTGTCAGAAAAACATAAAGATCCACGAACGAGAGCGATAAACTTCGGATGAATCATTATTTAGCAGAATTTCGATGCGAACGTTGCGGGAAATTTCAGAGTACTTTTGCCGATCGATTACTCTAAAATCTCGGATCAATTGTGGTCAACGAGCGCCGGGTGACGGGTCACGGGCGTCCTAATTGTTCACTATCGAAATTAAAAAATCAGCCGTATCTCGACAACATCGACCGTAATTACACAGGCCGGGTTCCTCGTGTTTGCGTATACTAATAATAATTGTAGTTACTGATAAGCACCGCTCAATAATAAACTCATTCCGAAGGGAAATTTACTGAGAAAAAATCGTGTTAGAAGCTCGTTTTCGACGAGTTCGCTTCACAGTAACCCAGTCACTCGATCAGCTGGTCCCGGGGCTGCTGGGAGCCGCCCACTGCGTCGATAAGCGATCGCCGCACTTATCACAGACCTGCCGTTTCTCTCAACTCACGCACTGTTTTGTATTATCACGTTTTAATGTGTCGAAGATAATTTACACAAAGAGCTCGCACATGTTACTGACTTGACTTGACTGACTTGCCTTAGGTTGTTGAAGTTGAGCTTGAGGCGGGTGATGGAGAGGCCGAGCTCGCGGAACGTGTGGTCGGCGAGGTCGGGCAGTTGGGAGTTGGCCACTTCGAGGGCGATCTTGGTCTCGGGGTTGAACTTGTCGGTGAGGGCACGCGCGATCTCCTCGTAGGACGTGATGCTCTTGCAGATGACGACGATGGCGCCGGTGGCGTTGTCCTCGCGGCGGCAGGTGCAGGGGGAGATCTCGCGGCGCATGGCGCAGTGCAGGCTGGCGCCCGCGCCGGGGCGGGACGACAGGGCGCAGAGGGCCACGGCGGCCAGCGCGAGCGCAAACATCGTGCGTGCCAAACGGGGCGGCTCGCGCTACTGATTGCCGGCCTGCGCCTCCTCGGCGCTCCCGCAGGCCGCAACCTCCTAGATCTCCCTCCAACCCCTCCCGTGCAATTGCACTTCTAAACTCGCCAAATTATCGATTACATCGACCCGATTTATCGATCCGTTTCCGCCACTCGAGATGCCTTCGGTTCATACCGCGGTTCACTTTAAATTTTTGGCATGGTAAACACTCGGGCTGAAAGCGAAAATTTGAACGTTAAAGGTCGAGAACGAGTTATGAATAAAAGTACTTATGATGTTTATGTTTTGTGAATTGAAATATTCTTGAATGGTTATTTATATAAAGCATGTGTGGTTTTTGTTTATTTACAAAGCTTTTTATTTTGGTTATAGTTTTTGTATAGCAAAAAATTATATTTTTCATTTTGTTCTCTATACAAATTCGTTATTAATAGAAATTGAGCTTTACATTCTCTTTTTAGGTATTCCACTGTTTTCATTTTGTTTATTTTATTTTGAGCTTTCATTAGAGCTTTAAAAGTGATACGAACAAGTTTCAACAAATCAAACAGTGTGTACGCGTCATAAGAAATAGTCGAGCAATATTTTCAATCAGCGTAAAATTCATTTTCAGAAATACCATTGTAAAAATACAGAAGCTTAACACAATTAATTTGAAATAACATCAAGTTAAGTGCAAGCTTAGTGAGGCTGCAATACTCTGTCTATTGAAATACAAGTCTCTACTTTTCAATTTATAAAGTGTATTGATTTATCGGTGTTTGCTAATTGTATTGTTATGTTTCTATTTAAAAAAGGTTTTTATTTCAATAATAAACATGTTACGTAAAACAATTTGTACTGCATAATTAAAATTAGATTTGAAATTATCTTAAAATACTCCATTCAAAATATGGTGCAGATTACTTGCATAGTTAAATTAATGAGGCAATATAATAGATTTTTGTCATGTGCGTATAATTCTAGATAATTAAGTTAATAAAATGAATTTAGAAAATGATAAAAATCAATAAATATATATTTTTAACTTTAAACAAGAACAAAATAAGTTTCTTTCAAAGTAATGTTTGCATTGCTCTATAATACTGCAAATATTGATAATAAAACATTGCTTTTACTTATAATCAGGATCAATATTTAATAAATTTTAATTTTAATAATTTTACATAGAAAATATTATAGCGCCCTTTTAGGGTATATGTTATTAATACGCATCGCCAACGGGGTATAATGTATAGCATGAGTGCAATATTGTAACTTAGAAACAATAAATGATTTGAATTTGAATTGGAATTCTAGAGTGTCCATTCGCAGTGGTCTAGAATTAAAAAATTGCTATCAAATAAATAAAAAAAATGTAGTTTGGTAAAAGATAACCAGTGAATTCCTTTAAGGTGTAAAGTATTATTATGAGATTAGTTCCATATTGCTTTATAAGTTACGGGATTGAAGTATCTAAAAAGATTAAAACCCCTATTAAAAATATAGATTAAAAAATAAATTAATTAATTAATTAAAAAATATATATGAGGAAGATCTTTGAGAAAACAATGTCTCGATTATAATGAGTCTCTAGCGCTTTATAATTATTTAAATCGGTAATGATACATTTGTACGTCGTATTTTCCCCCATGGTTTCAAACACATGCACGAGCCTTGTTTCGGCCATTCTATCAATTAGTTTTGTTATCGTTCTTCTGTGTTTTCTGCGTTCCAGTGGTCGGAGAGCAAAGTTCAGTTCACAAATTATTATACTCAGTTACTGTCGGCTGAGTGTCGATGGTGAATATTTGTTATATTCAATTCAATGTTTGTTAAATATAGTTGTTAATCGATTAATACATGCGTTTTTTTATGATTCGCCTTCTAAATGCCATTTGGGTAAAAAAAAGAAATAAATGTAGTTTTAATTCACGATCCAATGGGCTTCTTAATTTTTTATATTCTATCACTATAAGTCGATTACATATATTAATATAATTAAAAAAAGCTTGCAAAGGCCCTCTTTTAATTAAACCTTTTTTAAAGGAGTAAAATATTTGGTAAGAAATATATACCAGGATATGAGAATTTTTGTTTATTTTAGCTTATCTCCCAATTATTAATACTTCTTGATAAAACAATATAATATCCCAATAAATATATTTTAAATACCATAAAGTAATTTTTAGTGTCACGGAAAATTTGTGTTACTGAGGATAATTTGTAAATCAAATAATTGAATGCTGTCAAATGAAACAAGTTGCAGAAATAGGAATTAATTTTATTTATAAAACATTCTATACAAATGTACCACTTCAATATTCATCGATTTACGGCCGTTTTCAATATTCTATCTATCCCTTGTTTTGCTTACTAAAGTAATACAAATCTATGTATTTGCACTACCTTTGGTATCAAAATCAAATCCTACCGATGGATAGCTTTTGCTATGACTTTTGTCTATGTAACGTCATATAATCTAAGATTACAATCTATCCATATTCTTTGATTCATTATTGAAAACCGCTATAAATTGGCGTGAAACGAGGATATTGCTATTGCATTTCTGCAGGTACCTTATCCAACGCGTTATTGCCCAACTCCCGACAGGCGTCTAAAATATTATACGTGAAATTTAGCTATATGCCTGAAGTGAATGGGAGCATGAGGAATTCTAACAATACGCTTTCCATGAAGCATCCTAGTCTCATGCGGTTTGTAAGAAGCAGACGCTCGACAATCTCAATATATTTTAGTATTCGCTCCTGTTGTCAATAGCTCTCGTACCGCTACAAACATAAAACATCGAATTAGTCAGTGTGCAGGCGCAATGGAAAAGAAGTGGGCCATATATGTATATGAGCTATCCCAAGGAGCAAAATTGTCCTATAACTTAATCTTATATCTTTAAAAAGACATATAAACCTTCTATTAAGGTGTAGACTGTTACACCGGGTTCTATAATTAGTGTACAAGAACACTCTTTGGCACTATAGGTTATAGAGCCAAAATGCCCTATAAACAGTAGACGTAAACGTTTACTACACCATTTTATATCACCATTATAGGCAGGTGTTATAGAAAGTTCTATTAAAACTACTACATATAAGTTTTATACTTTAACCACGTTAATATGAGCCCTTATACATCTGATTTACATTATAATAGTTCTAAAATGAACTACTTTAGGTCCATCGTTTTAAAAGGGATGAAAACACGTCTATAGAGTTACATGGTGTTATAATGGATACTAATATGACTGTTATAGCATTAGTATGTGGTAGTAACAAAAACTCTGTAATAGGGCGATTTTGTGATATAACATACTTACAGAGTACACTTATGGAACTAGTATATGGTGTAACATAATAGTACTATAATGGTTTTTATTGTCTACTAGAATTTGAACTATAATCATTTCACGCAGAACCTTTTAAATAGCAGAGTTGTTTTATAATGATTTTTTGGTTCCCCATATAGAGCTAGGATACATCAGTACTGTAACAGGATAGTTTATCTCTATAATAGTACTGAAACAGCCTAAAGCGTAGATAGATTTCACTGTATAATGGCAATTTTATCCTAAAAAAGAAAATGTTTTCTCGTTTATACAACAGCATTCCGACATTTTGCTTTACTTACTCTTACTTACTCCCCTGGCGCAGGGACCCAAAGTGGGTCTTGGCCTCCGACACAAGAGCACGCCATTCCTCTCTATTCTGCGCCCTTTCTCGCCAGTTCCGGGCTGCGAGTTCGC
>LQNK01000242.1:571840-583728 GCA_001586405.1 Phoebis sennae
TTCCTTAGTTCTGGTGACAGGAACTGAAGAGGGAGGACAATTTAGTAGTTCCCGGAAGTAGTCTCGCCATTTGGACTTTATATCTGCGCTGTTGGAGATGAGATTACCTTCTTCGTCTTCTAGAAATTTTGATGTGGGTTGGTAACCTTTTTTCATGTTTCGCACTTCTTGGTAGAACTTTCTTGACAAATTCGCCTGAAAAAGACTCTCTACATTCGTAACCAGCCCTTCTAGATGTTGTCTTTGTGCTCTTCTGATCACCTTCTTCGCTTCCTTTTTGCATTCCCTTTTGCTTTACACAAAATATAATTAAGGAAAACGGTTCCGTACAAAATATGATTTGCAATGACAAGCTGACAGCTAACTAACATCGGGTTAGTAACATATCAGTTATTTCAAAAATCGATATTTATGCAACATTCACGAAATACCAAAACTAAGTCCCTTTGTAATTGGAACTAGTAAAATGTAATAAAAATATTATATATATGCTTTTATTTCAACAATAACAAAATGAGAACACTTTCATATAAAATTTTGACTTTTTTCCAAAAATTTAATTTTGGTAGATACTTGTAAATTGTATATTTCAATAAAATTTTTAATAATATAAAACGACTGATTATCTTAACGATGAGAATAAAAGATGTTTATGCACACAAAATAAAATCAACTTTTATAAACACTGTTTTCATACTTTATTTAAATCTATTTTTTATAAGTGATGATCGTTTAGCAAGCTGCATTAGAATTTTTCTTGGGTATTCTCAATTTTGTCTAAGCGCTTCAGGATAGTATCTTGTATCTTCTCTGGTGGACCTTGAATTAAATACACTGTTTCCCGTTGATCTAAGTATGAACATTCTGGCTTTACTGTGTCTGTTGCTCCAGCTCGTAAAATGTAAGTTGCTTCAGGTCTTATAAAAACTTTTACGCTGTTATTTCAAATTTTGGACATATATTTTGTGGTGAAATATTTTCTTTACTCTGAAACAAAATAGATAAAATATGTTTTAGAGGATAGGTGAAATTTTTATACACCACTTGATAAGTTAAAAGGAAACAATTAATACATCTGTGAAAACCGAATTCGAATCGGATCAGCAGTTTTCATGTGCGCACAAACATACAGACAGACAAAAAAATCTAACCACATTTTGGGTTCTATATTGATGTAGTAAATAGTAACTCACCCCGCTAGTTATTTTTTAAATATCTTCAATGAACAGAATTTTCATTTCTAAAGTTTAATTAAATGTAAATAGTGTAATCGTAATTACTTTGTATTAGGTTTATATAAATAAAAGTATATTTACTCTATTTAAATGTATTTAAGATTTTTTCACAATTTTCATAAAGTTAATAATTATACTTATTCATACTGTACCCCAATTTGGTTCGGACCCTAATGACAGTAAACGCTATATTTCAAGATGGTACTATAATAGCTCTTAAAAAGTTGAAGCAAAATAATTTGATATATATTTTATTAAAAAATCCAATAATTCGACGGCGCACTTAAAATTTATGATAAACCTTACAATACTATATCAGTAAAATTTCAGTCCCATAACATTTCCACCGTATTTGAGATATACAACAATACAAAATCTTACTCACCTCAGATAATTCCTAAAAGACATTTTAATTTATATTTTTTGTTCACTTCACACAGTCACGTATCGAAAAAAAAAGAATATTGGTGATGATTATGTGATGTAAAAAATTCTAGTATAGTGCAAAATAGTACTATAAAAGGCCCAAAAGCCGCCACTATATCATTATTTAGAGATGTACATGAGTGTTATGTCATTTGTATAGGACTAGTTTATGACTTAAAACGCGGCTATAGATTCATTAAAGAACTGATTAGTAATATAAATGCGCCACAACAATAGGTATAATGCATTCTTAGAGGCTTTATAGAGAAAAATAGTGTTTCACGGAATGTTCTATGTTCTTTTATACAGCTACTTTTTGCTCCTTGGGATATTTTTCAGTTACATAAGCTCTTTTAACTATCAAAATAAAGAAATAAGAAACTTAATGTAGTACCTACATTAGAGGACGGTTCATAGGAACTTAAATATAATGCAATTCGATCAAAAACGTACACCTGTAGATAGAAGCTTTTAAAAACTTCATCACACGACATCAACCTTATTTCAGGTTTCAGATTAAATGCAGGCTTTTAAACTCAATACCCTTTCTCACCAATAATGGCATTTTATAGGAGTAGTCAACCTTTGACGAGATATTCAAAATGAAAATCATAATATCAAATACCGTTGGTAAAATTTAAATTTATTTTAAAACACAAGTAAATTTTAAAACTTAACTTTTTAATTTTAAAGTAAGTTTTAAAACACAATAAATAAGCGTTGGAAATGTTGAATATGTTGATTGTTTATGAATAATTTATTAATTTAGAGTCCAGAGCTAAATGAGCACTCTGTATAATCAAAAAAGCCAACAAAATATTGTCGACGTATTTTGTTTTTAATTTCAATTGAAATTTTATGCAGCAACATTGCCTGTTAGAGTTGTAAAGGTTGACATCTCCTGCCTTTGACATTGTGCTTTCGATTTACCTCCCTGAAAGGTTTAAAGGAATCCTTTGAAACTATCGCTAGTGTTTGTGGCGTGCAACGTGCAGCGGAATACAGGGTGTTTCCTGTTGACCAAATTTGCAATTGAGCTATTTTTAATTGGGGAAATATTTTATATGGATTTAAACGGTATATTTAATTGAATTGTTGATGAGGATAAAACTTAGAATAGTATCAATACGAATGGACCCGGAAAATAAATCATAACAGTATATTTTTGAAATTTCTATAACGGTCGGATTCTTTCAGCCAAGCTCTACTTCGCGATTTGCTTGACTTCTTAGTTTTCCCAAAGGCTAAAAAGCCTATAGCTAAGATTCCTCTGTCTGTTCGTCTGTCTGCCACTGTTTTTATACATAATATATAAATACTAAAAAAATAACAAACATAATAAAAATGAAAACATACTTATAATATTTATAGATGATGTTAATTTAAAGCTTAATTCAGTCATACCCACCCCAAAACATAAATAATTAAATTCGTGGAATAAGAGGAGTAAGCACCTGTGCGCTCTTATTCGGTAGACAAAATTTCAGACCAAAGAGTTATAATACCAATGCATTGATCAGCGCAATCTATACTACTTTATGTTCTGTTATTGATTGATGGATTCTTGTTAATATGAATAGCGACGAATACGAATTTATATGCAGCGCTATTGCGTACCTTCGTTGACAACTATGTGTGGTTGGACACCGCTATTTGATGTCAACAAAAAATTAACAGATTTGGTGTTGCGTATTCAGATGAGTGGACGGTATTACAGTGTTTTACGGTGCCTATGATTAAGTAATTTGAAAAAAACATATGACGAAGACAAACCAATTTTAAATTACAAACAAACTTCAGTTGTCAAGGAAGATACGCAATAGCCCTACTGATGTTGGGTGATACCCACCTGTAGAGAGAAGAGATTTTTTTAGAAAAGAAAAAGAAAAGAAAATATATTTATTTGGCAAAAAAAAAAATGATAACAAATGAAAACTTAAGGTATAAACTAGAACTAAGAAAATAAAAAGAACAACAAAATGAAAAAAAAAATGAATACCTCTAACACAAAAAGATTGCCAAATTGGAGCCCACTCAGTTTTTGTTATGTCGCATACACGACATAACACTGATTTTCAGTGTTATGTCGTGTATTTTTACTTAATTATTTATTTATTTTGTATAGACTATGTATCGTGATTGGTGAACTAGGACGTCACATATAGGAGTGCATAGAACTGATTTAAGTGACGATTATAAATTCTAAGAATTAATTTTTATTTATCAGAGTTTTGAATTTTTTGAATCGCTGAGTTTTATTTTTAATAGTATTATACTATTATTAACTAATTTTTAAATTCACGGTGTATGGATCGCTGCCCAATAAAAGGGTTCACGTAATGCAGCTAACAGCCTATGTATTCTATATACGAAGTTTCATTATAACCCGTTCAGTAGTTGCAGTGTGATTGCACAGACATTAAATACATCCAAACACACAAACATTAACAAACCTACACATTAATAATATTAGTAGGATGAAGATAGTATAGAAGAAAATAAGAAAATATAATACAAGACAGAAAGAGAAAGAAGACCAACTATAAGACAGGAAAGGTAGAAAAAGGATTTCAGCTCCTCTATTCACAGACTTTGAGGTTTCTAAAGTGATGTTGATAATTATCAATTTTCCGCTTATAATGCAAACGCAGCCTGAACCCTACGAAATTTTTCAAAATAATGTACTCATTTTTATATACAACGTTCACAGTTTTTCTGTAGCGTATTTAGTATCAGCATTGTACCCGTCCGTAGCGGGGGCGGGTCGCTAGTATTAAATTAAAATAAAGTTATGTCGTTTTTCACATAATTAATATTCAATAAACAACAATATCCTGTATTTCCTCATACTCAAAACAAACATTCTAATAAATTTCTAACCCGTTTAAAAGTCACGAGGCATCCTGTGAAACTTTTTCCTGTGCTCATGGCGTATGACACTGTAACGTGGGACCGAGTTGAAATGCATTGGTAGTTGGCACCCCTTTCGCCCACCCGTCGCATTTTTGACGGTGACAAAGGCAAACTTTTTCAGCACGAAAATTTTACGACAAAATTTCATGAGCACACCTATTCTAATTTAAGATATACCTACATCAATTCTCAGTTTTAGCAATCAAAATTATATTTTAGTTGCTCTCAACAGTGGCATATAATTCTGTAGCATCTGTGAAAAGTTTGAGAGAAAATATTTTAAAATATTCTATAGAATCAAAATATAAATAATTTCATCGGGCTGGATGGGTGAAAAAGTTGTTAGTACTATGAATAAAAACTTTTTTGTTTCAAAAAAAATAAACGAGGATCTAAACATGGTTGCATACTTGACTATAAATCAAGGGGTCTCGGATTCGAATCCCTGTTTACAAATAAGTCTATTGACTAAATTTTGTTCATAATAATTATAATCCTTAAGGAATCCTTCGGCGGTCAGGAGCATTTTTATACCTACAAATTGAGTTAGAGGTATACAGTGAGAGAGATTATCTTCTCAAAAAGTTTCCTCTTAAGATGTAACAAGGATGGAATCATACGCATTATGTAAACAATATAATTTCCTTTCTCTCGATATTCATTCGTTCTGTGGAGCTCGAGTTGAAAACTCGACTCGTCAATTTTTAAAACAGAATTGTAGCGAAATTGAAATAAAACTTGCAAATCTATTCCCAGCTTTCCCCACCACTTAATTAGTCCTGTCGCCTAAAAAGCAATTGCGGTTTTGTGTAATCAGTCTGCGCAATTTATAATTGGGCAAAATATATGACAATTAATACGTATCGAAGGTTATGGAAATGCTGCAGGGCGCATGCGTAGCTTTGGTGCAGCTATCGACCGCTCGAGACGGATGCACGATATTTTATTATAGCTCTTAATTGCTTTACTTTGGGATGTGTTGACAAGAATCAGTTTATGCGTAGTTTGAGACGGGTAAATGTATTATGGGTGTATCAAATAAACTATGGGAACGAAAATTTGTTTTATTTAAGTATCCTTAACATTAAGTATTGGACTTATATTTGGTACTTATATTATGTATTGCAGAGGTTTTTAAGAGTAACGTCGAGAATTAATTTGAATAATTTCAATAGGGGTAAGAATGGTAGGATATTTCGTATGTCTTTCTCCATGAGCTGGTCAATCAGCTATGACCATATTGTCCAGAGGTCCTACCGTTAGCGCTACAGCCGAGAGGTGCTAAGTTACATACTTGGTGGAGACGGGAAATAAAACCGCATTCTGGTAGGGTCCCTACCTATAAATAAGTTGAGGAGTAAAACGAATGAGAAAAGCATTTGACCTCGCCCCAATAAGCGACAAGGACTTAATTTTTTAATCGGTCATTTGAACATTAGATAGTCGACCAACTATCCTATAGATTGTGCACGTAGCTATTATTTAAGGAGCAATTTATCATAATATCTGCACACCTTCAGAAGAATTATAAAATATTGTCCTTTTACTAACATTTTACATATATATGTATATAAATGTATATAATAATTGATAGAATAATGGATACAAATCACGCCAACAACAAGCAACAAGTGACTGTGTTAACACTGCTGAATTACCTTTATTGAGTTCGGAAAGACTTAACGTCTTGTTAACTTGGTACTAGGTAATTTAGTCAAGGAGCACATACATCCCTCCGATAGTGGAAAAGCCTTTATAAAACCTTTGTATTGAGCCTGCAATGTACTCTTTACAATTTTTACGCTACTAACAAGATAGACGATGAAGGCTTAATAGTCTAATTCAATAATTAAAATCTACAAGTACTTAGCAATAGCAATATAGATATTGGCAACCATTTTGTTTTATAACGAACAGTTTCTTAGGTTTTGCTTAAAGTCGGTTAATAATTTTTGAAATAATTAAGATATTTTCCCCTTCAGCACTTAAGGTTTAGGCTGCCGCTGGTTGGCGGTAAAAGGCATTATTTATTAAGCGCTTAAAGTTTATTATTGAGTAACATAATTAATTTCTTTCCTTTCACCGATTAGCAAGCGCAACACATGCGCAAACGCACATTATTGAAGCATTCTAAAGGCAATCGCGGAATTCGTTTAGCGTGATTTTCTTCTTTATACTCGGTCGCTAACAATATATTGTTAACAAACGAAATGAATATCATCCCTAATATTATTTAATATCAATATGTAATACAAAACTAATAAACATTTCACATACAAATTTCCGTTTGAAGATAAAATACTAAGTATAAATAATCCATTGCTCCGAGAAAAGGCGGCAAATTGCAACGTAATACCATAAAGAACCTAATACATTTTTCTTTAACGACAGCGAACATGGAAATTGCATCTAGAGTTACCTCGCTTCACAGAAATCTGTTCACAGGATTATCTTATTACGTAGGAACACAGTAATGATCGAATTATTATGGAAATAGCTCGAGCCTGATTATTACGCGTTCAACGTCTGTCTTCAGATTTAGTTTGTTATTTTGCGTGGATTTTGAATTTTTCGATAACTTTGTTTTGAAGCTCAGCGTAGTGCAGTTTTTCTAGTATCCTTTCAATGTCTACCTTTAGATTTAGCTTGTTATTTTGCGTGGATATTAAAATTTTCGATAACTTTGTTTAGAAGCGCAGCATAGTACAGTTTTTCTTTGACCAGAGGGTGTGGGTTCGATAATTGTGTTTAGTAGATTATGCATAAGTCGCTGCGCCAGCAGAGTAAGTAAGATCTGGAGGGATCTTATAACAAAAGAAGTAAGAAATGGATCGTTAAAGTTATTGCTTAATTTGGAACAATTTTACGTTAGCATTGTGTAGTTATGTAGTATTATGAAAACATAATACCAATTTCACTAAAAACAATATATACTGGTAGTTTAAAGGCTACTTATGGTGCGCAATAAAGAGTATACATTTTATTTATTTATTGATTAAGCCATGCATACATTGATTATTCACAAATTATACGAGTGTATTCACTTCATTTTACGACTTCTATTCATATTTTTTGTTTAGATATTTTGATTATTTATATCATTTTTTTCAAATTAAATTTTAGAATTACATCAAAGCCTTAGTTAGGGGATGTATAAAGGCTGCAACAGAGAGCTACAGCTTACTGTTTTTTTTTGTAAAGATAACATAAATTAAATCAAAGGTTACGTATGTCCGAGTTTGTTATATTATTCTATAACCTATAAACGATCGGCACCTCCCTGGATATCAATTTGCTCAAAGGAAAACTGATTTTATTTCCAATAAATATAGAATGTTATATCCATACTAATGTTACAGTTGTAAATGAAAAAGTAACTTTGTCTTATTGTCTCCCGCTTAAACCACTGAACCGAAATATTGTTTAACACCCGAGGAAAGACATAGTATAGATTTTATACCAGGAATGTACGCGGGTGAAACCAACCAAAAAAAAAACAACTTCTTATACAGTGGGTCTTAATCAGACCAGCAATAAGCGTATAGAAAAATACACGGTTACCTACAATCCCAATTATTTGAATGTTAGTTACTTCACACACGTTTTATATATCAAACACAGATGTACGAGAGGATGCAACGTGACTAAAATCCATATCACCAATTAAAAGCCGACAAAGCTTTGATGGATCTGAATATAATATTTTATGCCAGCAATTTTGCTTTACTTTATTTTATAAAAATGATATTATACTGTTAATGAGAATTAGCTGTTCCGCGCGGCTTTGCTTCCGTAAATTAATGTATATGGGCTATATAAGACAAGAAGTTGTTCCTGAGATTAACGCGTACAAACGAATAAACAACCCCTGTATTATATTATGTATAAGTATAAATGGACAAAACATTTTTCCATTAGGAAATTTCACACACATAAGTTGTGATATGGAAAAACCGGACCAACGCAAATAAATGCATTGTGTACAAGACATCTCTAAGACATTTATAAAAAACTAGCTGTGCCCCCTTTCACCCGTATATATCTGTTTTTCCCGTTCCCGTGGGATTTGATGCACGCCAAATTTCAGCTCGATTGGTCCAGCGGTTTGGGCTGTGCTTTGATTGATCACTATTTCAGTCAGTCACCTTTGAGTTTTATATATAAGTTGTGATAACTACATCTAGCCTTTAAATAATTATTAAGGATCGAATTGTTTAAATAACTAAAGGTTCGAGGGGAGGAAACGAGGAGTGCTATAGTACAGATTCTACCTAGTTTAGGCTCCTGTGTCCCGCTCTAATGCTACTGTGTTTAGTTAGTATTTGGGAGGAATAAATACATTTTTCATTTATTTGACGAGCTTCATTTTGAATGTCTGAATTTTCCGTCTAGTGCAAATATAATAGAACAGGACACATTTATACATGTAAACTTTTTATAAAGAACTTATGAATAGTCAAAAAATTACCACCGGTTCGAAAAGTCCAAGATACCGGCAAAAAACTTGATAGCCACTAATAAAAAAATATTATTAAAAATGTTAAGAATATTTTCTTTTTCATGTTTATAAGCTTTTATTAACATCAAACAATATTTTAAGTATGAGAAACGTACATTCTACGAAACGAATATGTAACAAAAATAATCTACTTATCCCACTAATTAGTTGAAAATTTGGAAGTGTGTGTATTTGGATGTTTGGACGTTTGTGTGTCAACTTCGCAACAACCGAACAGCTTTTGATGATGCCATATTAAGGTTATTTTCTGGATTAGGTGGAAATAATACTTTTCACTTGTCTATATACCCCGAATTCAATGCAATCGAATGTCCATTACGTTATATAATATTTTTCCATCTGCGGTCTGCGATGATTCATTTCCCAGCAGAAATCGATTTTGAATCAAACGAATATGACGCCCACGTGCACTGCCCAATATTTCAAATAAGCTATATGTCAAAGGGCGTTCGACGGACTGTAATAAATCCCAACTAATATTATAAACGCGAACAACTTTGTTTGTTTGTACTTCTACGTTTTATCCATGGAACTTATCTTGAAATTTTGCTACATATAGTTGGAAGTAGGTAGAAGGACCTAGGCTAATCTTTATCCCGAAAAAAGGCAGGAATCCCGTGGAATTTATGTAGGATATTCACACGGGTTAAAAGTAAAAAATACATTCAGTAGTGGATGATTCCTTAAGTGAATAATACGAAAAACGAAACATAATAAGATACATATTGTATCAAAAAATTACTCATTTTAAATAATTTTGGGTTTTGATAATAAAGATACTTCCTTCAAAAGCTTTATGTAAAATAAAATCTTAAAAAGCAAGAAATTAATAAAAAGGTTACAGGAAGAGTACCTTGAATCGCCAAGATCGCTCCATGAGGCTAGTATAAATGATTATATTTCAATAACCTCACAAAGCTAAGCTTGCAAGCAAGCAAGGTCACTTGACCTTGGTAGAAAAATGCCGATTAATAAAAATGTGTTTACATGATATCGCCACACCCAGAAATCAATGAATGTCCTACGACAACGAGTTCAGTACAATAACACTTTTTGTTAAATCTTTCTCGGTAGAGCGCCAAAAGTTTCTATACATTGTAGAGGCGCGCGCTTATTGTGATATTTTATTATACCGATAGAAAATTATAAAAACATAAGAAATGAAATATCTCAGTGGTCCTGCGATCGAATTTTAATCTTTTGTTGTATCACAGGCAATGTTAAAAATAAAAATAAACTGTAAGAAAATTCAAAACATAAAAAAAATAGTTAAACCGAAAAATAGAAAAAAAAATTTAACCATGGTTTTGGGGTCTATAAAAAATACATATTGCACAGCAGCCCTTTTTGAAAAAGTTCCATTGTACAGAAACGTGTAGTGTTTTGTAATATGTTGACATTAAAATATAATAAAATGACATATTATGTAGCTAACATTAAAAGTAACTTAATTTGAAATAAATAAAATAAATTCTTAATGACTAAAATAAAATCTATCTAGATTTTGAACGAATCGCATAGTTTGTAGCGAGCCTTAGATTTTGGTAGACCGAGATCCACCCGGATACTAAACTAGTTTCTAGATTCCCGCAAACAGCTTTGAATAAATTATAAGGTAGATAATAAAGAAAATAAAAAGTTACCTACTAATTTAAAATATTCCTTAAGATCGGCTAAAAAGTCGTTCGTCGAATTAAATAGGTATAAGTTAATTTCAAGTTTTTCGACTGGTTTATTTATTTACGTTTATAATTTATTCACATGCTTTAATCCTATTTTGGTAAAATATATTATTTTTACAAGCGAAGCTATGTCTTTGGATTTGAAATAACGATCAGTCGAGCGGGTAGAAATTAAGGTGACATTTTTTCCTTAAATGTCCAAAAACGAGGAAAGTATTTTGTACAATGAATTAATATGATAATGCAATTTGTTCATTTCAATTAGGGAGCTAAGTAGAGATGAGTTGGAATACGTGTGTATATGCGCATAATAGGCGACGAGGGTAATTCTGCTGCATAACATCTACAGGTAAAAGAGTGCTTCCACTCTTTTAGCATTGCACGATGTTATCGATCGTTCTTTAAAAGAGTGCTTCCACTCTTTTAGCATTGCACAAAAAATAATTTATTCAGTAGACGTTGACAACAACAATAAAAGCTAGTCCAAGTCTTAAACTTGATATTAAAATGAACGAATCATTACATTGCTAATATGCGAAACCAGGGCCATACAATTAGCATATATTCGCATTTTTGGAATAAACAATTATTTCATCAATATCTTAAAAACACTGACAATTCTGTCGAAGAATCGTTAATTGTTAAAACACGTTTGAAGCTTAAATGTAATTTGGAAAACAGTAGCTTTGACATTTAACAAATCGTTTTTGATGGTTGTAGTTTAAAATAGCTTTTAATATCTTTAGGAACCTTTCAAAGTGGACACAACAGCTCCATCGTACCCTAAGATATTATTTAAAACAAGATATTCAACGGTAAAAGTGATCAACACAAATATTAAAAACAATATAATGTAAAAGCTTTCTTGTAATTTTGTCGATGGCTTATAATACTAATATATACTTAGGTAGTTTTCATATTGTTTATGTGGTTTCAGTTGATAGAAATGATGGGAGTTTTCACTCTTTTATTGCTAATATGCTATGTATCAGAATTACCCTCTCTCGCCTCTTGCGACACCCGGGGGTAGAAATGGGGTGGTGACACATGTAAACTTACCCGTCGTCTATAATAGCATTTAAATATAAACAAATATATTAATCTAAGAGCTCG
>LQNK01002113.1:18376-86413 GCA_001586405.1 Phoebis sennae
CAGACTTCATCGCGCTTTCCAGGCGACGCTTGAGGATCGATATCATGCTCGTGTCCTGTTGCTGAAGAAAATAAAGGTAAAAATAAAAATAAATATTCAGGAACATAAACACAACGCCATCTAGTCCCTGACTAAGCAAAGCTTGTAATATGGATACTAGATAACTGATAGACATACTTAAATATACTTTTTTTTGTAAATACATCCACTATTGATGAATTAACACCCAGTCTGTAAAAAAATGGGCCGTCGTAAAAAATGATTGGAAGACTAATGGGTATTACACAAATCTTGGTCAACATAATATCTCGTATATAACTTGAACAGCTATAAAAATAAAACCACTTCTTCTCTGTCCTATAAATCTATATCAGATTTTATAACAAAGCATTTTATGACCGTAAAACCGCAGGGTATTAATCCGGGTTCGCGTGCTAATGCTACGGCGTGCCCGTGAGCCCCCCACAAGGTGTGTGAAGGAACATCGAGGGGTTTTAGTCGGTGCAAGTCCGACATAACCCGATCGTTTCCCCAGACGGCCGGGTATGCGAAGGCATTTCCCCTCGTAAAAAAAAAAGAAAAACAAGGGTAATAATAGATAGTATAGTCACCTGTAGCGCAGAGGCGGTGTGTTGCTGCGCGTCGAGCATGAGCTGCAGCCTCGCGGAGTTGTCGCTCTCCGCCTCCTCGCGCAGTTTCAGCGCTTCGCACTCCTCCGTCAGTTTGTCTCGTATCCTGATGGAGGAAAATTGAAAAAATTATTCGTATGAATTTTTTTTAAATCTTAGTGTATAAGAAGAAGAATAAATAGTGATAAGAATAGCTTTAATGTATAGAATTTTATTTTCTACAGCTTTATTATATGTAACTATTAGCTGATCTGCGCAGATTCGCAGCGCTCTCACAGTATAATGATATGTATATAGCCTATAAAACATAGCCTATGTTACTCGTGGATAATGTACTTTCCGCATGGTGAAAGAATTATTAAAATTGGTCTAGAAGTTTTTGGGCCTATTCATAATAAATAAATATAGCCTCTTTATAATATTAGTGTAGACATCATCACCATCATCATTGGCCTACTATACGTCTATTGCAGACGATTATTGCAGTGTAGATATAGATATAGATTGTTGCCGACACCTGTTAAGTTCACTGATAAGCGCGTCCTTGTCGGCCAGCCTCGCCTCCAGGTGCTCCAGCTGCAGCTGCAGGCGCTCGTTGTCGGCGCGCGCGCGCTGGAAACGATCTGACGAAGTTGAGTGCACGCTCGACGTTCTAGTGGACAAAGAAATTTGTAAATTGTAAGTGTATCTAGTACTAGATTTAGTGTCAATAAAATAAAATAGTGAATATTCATGAGTTTTGAAAGAAATTGAAAGATTACAATGAACTTCATTAACTCTGTTTTTATTAATTAGACGATTATTTCATTCTTATATGAAATGCTTTTTTTAAGCAACATAAAATCTGCTATTTTTTATCAAATGAAAAAAAACTATATTTAACTTACTTGGATGAGTTAAGAGCTAGCCGAGGAATGTCTTCGGGCTCGTCGCTGCTCGCTGACAATATCTGAAATTTAATAATGCTGTTTTCAATCCATGGATATTTAGAGACTTTCGTATAAAGTATACGTTTAAATTTGCCGATTCTTCTCAGTAGACACTGTCTTCTGAATCGGTTGTAAATAAAAATTAAAAAATGTATGTGACGTTTCAAAAGAGGTTTCAAAAAGTCAATTTGGTAAAATAAAGGATTTGAATTCAAGATGTTGATTCTTCACCTTACATTAGGCTGTACATAATCTGTACAATCTATACATCTTTATCAAAACGACTTTATTCTAAAATAGGCCTTATTCATATGGCAAAAAGGTCTAAATACTTGTTCCATAATATCCTCGTCGAGTGTCCGCGAGTGCTGCAACTGTAGTCTAAGAGCCCGCTCTAATTCCGCAGTTGGAGATCGCACCGAGCGAGCGCGCGGACTCACTTCCATGCCTGTTCCTCGTAACCTAGAAAATATGATGATTTTAAATTTTAATATGTGCTCTAATTATCATTTAAATAGTTTAAACTGGATTTTATTTTGAAATAATAAAGTAATGAGTATATTTCGTACTCTAAAAAGTTAAAATACATTTGAACACATTTAATTGAATTTCATATATTTTAAGGAGTAACAGATTGGTGTGGTATGGGCATGAGGGCAAGGAAAGTATTGGATGAAGTGAGAGGGAGAGGGAGACCGTAGTAAGTGTGCATGGATTGTGTGAATAGAGATATGAGTGTGAAAGGTGTGACTAAGGAGATGACGACTGATAGAGGAGTATGGAAGAAAAATAGAAAATATAATTATGTTGTGCCGACCCCACTAGGTGGGGCAGGATAGGATATAGGCAGGAGAAAAAAAATATTTTTAGTAGTTGATTATTTACATACAAGTTATGAATATTTTAATAATGTAAATGGGTGATTACCTCTCAACAAGTTCCTTCATATTTATCAACTCGACCTCAAGTTCTCTGCATCTTTCTGCCTTGTCTTTTAATTTCTCCTTTAATTCACTAATATTGCTCTCTTCCCGTAACCTAATAAGAATATACACAAACATTACAAAACAATACAAAATATCCATCCTTTGACCTAAATAACTTAATGATTTATCCTTTACATCCATATACATATATGTATAAAAAAGTTACGCCCTAACTCTCTTTCATCACAACAAAAGGTGAATTGGTCATTCATAACACGTGAGCATGTCTCAATCAAATATTTTAGATATCAATAAAATTAGCTTAAATCCATACAAGCACTTAATTTAGTAGATAAAACAACCAGAAGACGCGACTCTGACAAAAATTGTTAAAAAGGAAAAAAATGTTCTCGAAAAAAAAATTGTATTTCTTACCTAACACCAATCTCTACTTGTATTATTTTGAATAACAAAAGCAATTTAAAGTCATTAACTTTAAATTGCTTTTGTTATTCGTGTTTAAATAGCTATTATTTCTGTACTTTGTTATTGGCTTAAATTGCTAATCATCAACTACTGCAAAATTATCTGTAAGATACCTTATAAAAGTAACATATCCCTCACCTAGCGACCACGACCTCCAACTGCTCAGCCAGCTGCTGCTTCTCATGCTGCAGGGTATCCGCCTCACGCCGCAGCTGCTCGTGGCCGCTCCTCAGCTCCTGCACGCTCAGCTCCGCGTCCGCGGCGCGCTTGTTCGCCTGGCTGAGGCTGTTCTTTAGCTCTGTCACGTCTAGCTTCGCTTTCGCTAGCTCGAAGGCCTGAAAGATAAAAAGTTATATATTTAGTGGTATATTTAAATGAAAACAAAGAAATTTAGATAAAGTAAAGTGGACAAGTGAATAAGATTTAACTTAATAGTTTGTGTCCAAAATAAAAAATGAGACATAAAAGAGTAAATTAAAATTTTTAGATAAAATGGAAACAAGAATTTGTTAATAATTTCAAGGGTTTGCTAACTAGAGGAATATAATTTTTTTCGTATTTTTAATACTATTATGAGAACTACTAATGCAGCGTCTTAAGCAGCTTTAAATGTAATATATAAAAATTACCTTATCATTTAATTCCTTCTTGTTGAAGTCCAGCTCATGCTGCAATAACGATATCTGCTTCTTGATCTTAATCAATTGTTTCCTGTCATCTCCCGCCTGTCTGTCCGGTCTCTTCTCCTCTCCACTCTTGTTCCTCGGAGAGGGACTGCGGGACACCATCTTAAGTTGCTCCTTTAACGAGGCAATTTCACTGTGATACGAATTAATATCTTCATTCAAGATTTCTATCTCGGCTTCCTTGTCCTTTAATTGTTCAGTCAGTACTTTCAATTCTTCAATCTTAACAGTAAGATCGTTGTTCAAAGAATTCAATCTTTCGCGTTCGCTTTCACTATTCTGAAGTTTGAGTGACGCGTTTTCTTGATCTTTCTCTAGTTTTGATAGCCTCAATTTCAGTTCCTTGTTGTTCAAACTGAGTGCGTCATTTTCTTCGACTACTTTTGTAATGTCTCGATTTAATGCCACTACTGAATCTTGCATTTGGAATAGTTCATTTGTTTTCGCTCGCAATGCTTCTTTGATATTTTCAGTCTCCTCTGTCTTATCATTAAGACGTCGCTGTAAATCGTCAAGCCTATCTAAGTGTTGGTTTAAACTGTCAATTTGTTGATTCTTCTCAGACACCAACTGTTCTAGTTTCTGTAGTTCAGCAATTTTATCCTTTAATTGTTTATTTTCTGATTCATATTTTTCTAGCGAAGTATTCCTTGTATGCAATTCATTTATACGCGTTTCCAACTCGGTTATTTTCCCAGTCAAATTCCGTTTTTCCTTAGCCAATTCTAGTATCATAGTTTCCCGTCGCAATATATCTTCTTTGAGCAAATTTAGATCCTTAGATTTTTCATTGACTTCTTGTGTTAATTCGGTAAGTTTTTGTTCAAGCAGTTTCTTATTCGTTGAAAAGTTTTCCAACTGATTTTCGTAGAACTTCTTGTCCTTTTCCATAGTGGCCATCGTGTTTTCTAGTAGCCCTTTTAGTTCTTCCACTTCCTCCTTTAGTGCCGGGAACTCGTATAATTGTTCCTCTGCATTTTTGAGTTCCGTTTTGCAAGTCTCTAATTCGCTTCTCGATTTCTTTATTTCATGTTTTAATTGGGATAGAATATCAGGGAAGTTTTCTTGTTTCATATCCAGTGTTATCCCTAATTCTTGTAAAGACGTGTAATCTATATGCGTTTTATTTTCAGATGGTTCCATCGAGAAGTTAATCTTCTTCGGCTCAACGCTTATATTGTTACTGACGCTGGCGTTTTGATTCGGATACATTGAGCAATTGTCTTGTATATTTTGAGCGGTTGAATGTTTGACACTTTCTCCAAACTTGTCTATTGTGCCAAATATGGTTGTTTCGTTGACGTTTCTTTTGAATTTGTTGTTTAGAGGTGTGAAGTTAGCGGGGAGGGATTCCGCCCGTGGTGTGTAAACGCTGGCATTGTCAGGGTAGTCAACGTTGAGTGAACTCATATTAGGTCGTTGTACGTCTGGGGGCAATGTCTTGTTCAGTGTCTTGTCTCTCGTCTCATACGGCGCGCCGGAAATACTGGAGTTGTGCATTTTTAGCTCAGCGCGACGCATCTGCAAGTCCTGTTCGTCGTACTCCGATATGGACACTATATCGCTCAACGTTCGTCCCGACGTTTTCCCTTCTATAATCTCACTCTTCTGATTCTGCTCGTCTTCCAATTTGAGAGCTGCGGATGAATCACAGACTGAATTAGTGGCCTAAGTCTAGACGGACGTGTCAAAGATAACCTACATTAACGCTTGGAGGGGAGCCAAGCGGTCTCGTAAGCGTGCAATGCAAAATAATGAAAAAATAAAGCCGATTGATAATTGATAGTTCAACGACGTACTCCCCTTTTTGAACTCGTTTATTAACCTTTAACTGAGTTGCTTTATCTTTTTTATTTTATTATATGTCTGATTATATATAATTATAGCAGATAATTCAATGATATGTACAGTTATAGTTGATTTATACTTCAGTTGGACTTTAAGGTTAAGATTCCTAGCTATTAATAATGCGAATATGAATCAGGTTTTACTTTTTTTAGTTTTATGGCAGTGCAAGCACAGGAACAAGTGATTGAGTGATCACCACCGCCCATGAGCACCTGAAACACCGGAGTGTCGCAGGTGCTTTTCCGGGCTTTGATGGACACATGCGTGTCTTAAAGGCCCCAATGTCGAATTTGTTTTACATCTGACACAGCAAGATCTACTACAAATTTTGTCATATATCCTAAAAGACTATTTACCTACATTTCCTATCCAACATATACAAATAAAAGTCATACAATCGCCTTCATACCCATAATCTGATTGAGTTGTTCCTCCTTGTCCAGCAGCAGGTCCCTGTGCTCCCTGACCTCAGCGAGCAGCCTGTCGTTGTGCGCCTGCAGCTCGGCGGCCACGCTCTCCAGCTGGGCGATACGCGCTTGCGCCGCAGACAACTCACGTTCGAGAATTACTACTTTGTCTTTAGGGTTACCTACAAAAAAATATTATATAAATGGGAGGGTCAATGGGAAGCCATTAAACTAAAAAAAGAAGGAGGAGGAAGGTCAATGGCCGTGATCGCCGGTGACTTCGGCTCCAATGTACATTTAATTAGTTATTATGAAAGTTAAGGAATTACTGTGGCTCCGATATGAGATTATTATAAAAGTTGTATTATTGTTGTATTTACTTATTTTCCTCAATAAAAACATATAGTATAATATAATACAACAATCGGTGATAAATATTAAATAACATGAAATCCAGCACGTTGATTTGCACGATTGAGTATCAAACATACAAACTTTCACAATTAAAATATTCGCATTTACATAATACCAATTGAATTTAATTAGAACGAGATTTTACATGCCTTTTTCCAGTGCGTCATTACATATGGGGCATATACAAAGTACAGGAAAAGATAACAAATGAATTTAAATTGAAGTATAACACATTTAAATGAGAGCACGCGGCAATGACCTCTGTAAACTTAATTAGATGATTACAGTCTGGAACGCAAATGTCATACAGCTTTTTCACAGCTATAAGTTATTTTATTCGGCCTTAAACTGTTTTCGACCTATCTCATCTCAATAGTTTTCTGTTTTACTAATAAATTATTAACTTCTTCATTTTTGATATTACTTTGCAACTTTGGTCCTTCGAGCCAGAATCCTACGACTACAACGAGACTCTATTCTCCAGAACTAATTATTACACGTGAACTAAATACAACATTAATTTATAGTTAAATTAAATAAATAAAAAATATTTTTTGTATTAATAATTTTAATTTACTAATAACAAAATCTTATTCATATTATTAAGTATGTGTGTCAAATAAAAAAGATATAAATAAAGTATACACCTACAAGAGTTCCCGTAGAGCGCAGCATGTTGGTCACTGAGTTTGTCTTTTTCTTCTGAAACCTGCTTCAGTCGCGTCAGTTGCTTGTCCTTAGAATCTAATTCTTCTTTTAACCTTTGTACCTGGAGAAATAATTTGGATAACATTATTAAATTGTTATCAGTATTTTATATGCAGAAACCAAAAAATACCTATAATGAAGACAAAATCTGGTTAAAACTTAAAATATGAAACAATCAAAGTTATAACTGTAAAATGTATAACATCACATCTTATAATTAAATGTACAGTATCTATGCTTTATTTCACGATCGCGTTGCTAGATAATGGAATTTAACCACATTTAAGCAGAATATGGTAGAATTCTCACTGATTTCAGATGATAACTTTATGCGTGATTGTGAAACTCTATACATTGCAAAAACTTTGACCTGTCTTTAATCTACGCACATATTAATCTCAGCCCGAATCCGCCTATCCCGATAATAAACAGACCTTAACCAGCTTTTATTGTACTTTAGATTTGTAGGATATCATACTTGTAAAAACGCAAAATTTATTAAAAAAAATACTTAATTAACGAAGGTATACGCATTCCAACACGTATTCTATACTAAAACCGTACCTCAGCCTGTGCATCGTGCAGCCGTACGCGCAGGTCGCTGTGCGCACTGTGGGCGAGCGCGTGCGCGTCGTTGCGCTCCTGCGTGAGGCGCGCCGACAGCGACGAGATCTTCAGCGCCTGCTCCGACATGCGCGCTTGGAGCACGTCGCGCTCGGCGCGCACCTCCTGCACAACGACACTCAATTAACACCATATTTCTTAAAAATTGAATGAAGCATTGTGAATGTGTATGGAGTGAGAGGTAGAGGAAGACCGAGGAAAAGACTATAAGTCCGAAGAAAAGGCTATGAAAGAAAAATATGTGGTGTACAGTCTCGTACAACACGTATTTTTCTTCCATAGCCTTTTCTTCGGATTCGTTCATTCATTATTTTATTTTATTACATTCCTTCATTATTTTAATTTATTTATTGAATTCCCTCTTTGGGCTTTGGTAGAATATCAGTGTTTGTAGTATTTTCCTGTTCCTTGTTGTTCCTTGAAATAAATATCTTTTCTTTCTTTTTTTTCTCCACCTAGTGGAAAAAGGACAGAAGTAAGGAGAGGGTAAATTATTTATTTATTAAAGTTCAAACAAACACATTCGAAAACAATGAGAATTGAGCGTGATATAAAAACAAACACGATGAAAAATATAATTATAAATTTACAATTTTATGTGATGTCACGAAACACACCTGATAGAATATTAACTTCAATAAAACTGAGTTTTAGCGATACAGTACGAAAGAATATTAAATAAAACTATCATTACTACGTACCTATTATGATTAAAAAAAATCAATATTTTACAGAATATAAATTCAATGCAAAAACACACAATGCTCATAAAAATTCTATCGAACACCTCCCAAATAGAAAAGTTCGCGATTGTTATTCTTGGACGGTTTCCAAAACACGCTTAGATTTTTCTCAATGAAAATCACGGAAAAGATCTAATTTTATGCATGTTGTAATACAGAATCTTGGAATCGTATTATATTATCCTGTTTTCCACTAGTTCATACAACGCGTAGTGAGTTTGAATAAGTAGTAATTGTATATTTTATCTTCTTCTTACTGTAGAGACAGTCAATAATCTTGTACACAATTAATGTCTAGAAGTTGTGATAACAAAAGAAACGGCCATTAACTTCTTATATCAAAGAGACTTTCAACATTTACAATGTTTAAAATTTGTGCACATATTTTCTCACAATTGTAATTGATTCGTTGACAAAAACCTAAGCAATTATCCCTAGATTTTAAAATTTTGACAATTATAAGGGACAAAAAATATCTTTATTCCTAATATTTTAATTCACAAAGTCCACCCTGTTTTCCCTTTTACACATTAAACCAAGCATAAACACAATACATTACCGCAACGTTCTCTCAAACACTTAACAACGAAAACATTACCCAATTGCACTAAACACGATATAGGTCGCAAAGCAAACTGCCGTAAGCCGAAATCGTTAGCGAATGAACCGCGGGCGCTAACTGCGGCTGCATCTCTAAATATACTCTAACCCACTTGCCGGTAGAAAGATCAGCCGTGTGATGCATTAGTGACCTTAGTTATTGTTGTGATTGTCAAATGAAGATAAAAAAGAAACTCGTGGATCTGATTTCTATTTATAAATATTCACGGACATTTGACACATCGCCTTCTAGTCCCAAACTAAGCAATGCTTGCACTATGGAAACTAGACAATTAAATTCGCTTGCTTGCTTGCTGAATGAATTGAATTGAATTTGCTTTATGAGGCATTATTTTTGAGAAACTTAGCACCTGCATTTACAACAACAAGTTATTATAAATACGAAATTACTCTGTCTGTATGTATGAACCGATTTGGTTTAAATTTTGTACTGTGGATGAAAAATTATTTGAAATCCGAGATAAGACATAAGATAGGTTTATCCCGGAAATCCTATACACATACTCAAAACTAAAAATGGTTAGGGAAAGTCGGAATTAAAAACCAATATTTGGTCCATATTCCATAAGAGATTTAGACAAAATATCCCCAGGAGAAACAAAAAACTAATCGAAAGTGTTGTTCTATTTCGGTTTGGCTCACTTGTAAATTTTATCGCACTTAAGTCGTTTTAATCCTCATGTTTTATGTCTGTTATAAACGTTTGTTTTTGTTTACTTACAAAGAGAAGTGTTGTTGCCAAAAAATACTAATAAGCACTGAAAAAAGTCTTTTGTGTATTTATAATACTGAAATATTCTACATAATTTTACTAGCAACACCAATTTTCGTGTTAACGTGCCCAGCTTTCGCAAAAAGCTTTAGACGAATAATGCACCAATGGACATGAACTAAATATAATACTTATATCGGTGGGTACTTAAGCATGTAAACTGTGAAAAGAACTGTTCACAGATAACACATTTTCCACTGTGTGTTTATTTATTGTTTTTCGTCAATTTGAGACCCGTTTTGATAACCAAGTACATAGAACGATTTCTACATAACACCCATCAAATATATTATTCATAACGACACTCTTTTCTGCCTAGTTCTGTTCCAGAGATTGCTTTTAAATTCTTGGCCAAATTTTGGATACAGTAATATTTATAGTGTTGCATATACTATGTTCTTTAATTCAGCTTTATTTTAATATCTTCCATTCTCGTAGGCTTTTCGGGATAAAAACTATCCTAAGTCCTTCCTCGGGTTTTAAACAAACTCGGTACAAAATTTGAAGAAAATCAGTCCTATAGTTTCAGAGCCTAAACAATTCCAACAAACGCACAAAAAATCTAATCTATCCTCTTTACAATATAAGTATAGAAGTATAGATAATCTTTACGTTCTATCCTTGATAAATAAATTGTATAATTTGGTATCCATTAATACAAAGTGGAGTCGAATTAGATCACTTCTCAGTCCGTCCAGTCAGGCGAACTATCACCGTTTCGCTATGTAGATTAATCTGAACAAGTTCAAGTAGTCTCATTATTTGATTGGCGATAGCACGGGCTGACAGCGGTGAAGTCAGCGTCGGCCTCGCTGACATACAGGCCACAAAGGGCCCCAGATTAACTAAACCCCTACCATAATAATTGAGAATATATTTATTAAATAAAATGTTTTATAAAGAATTTCAAACACGAATCACTATACATAGTACTATATTATCCTTGTAAAAGTGTTTTACCTATTTATTAATATGGAAAGTACCCGCGTTAAAACAAACACAATAAAATACGATATATTTATTGTTTTGATGTTTAGTACTTTTATCATAAACCACACATGAGGCGTAAAATTTGTAGGGCAAGATGAGACGATTGGTCAGATAATAACAAGCCAAAAGGGAAAGCCCTACGAAAGTTTGATATTTGAAAAATTTCATCAAATCATCTAGATTAGATTCTGCCTTTATAATATTGTTCCACCAAAATTCTCCCGTTTTAGACAGTATGTATAAGTCATCTTCACTAATATTATAAAAAGGAAAACATAGTTTCTTTGTTTTTTTGTTTGTTTGTTTGGTTCTAATGAATAAGCTGAAAAACTACTAGACCGATTTAAAAAATTCTTTCACCATTCGAAAGCTACATTACCCACGAGTAACATAGTATATATTTTATATGCTATATAACATTATCCTTCGGAGCGAAGCCGCGCGGATCAGCTAGAATGAAATATTTAAAAAATTAAGCAGATATTTCCTGGTGGTAATCTGGATTTCAGGTTCATGACGACCCGTTTGGCGCAGTGGTTCAGCAATGGTCTGTTGCGCCGGTGGGTGTGGGTTCGATCCCCACGAGCAGAAAATTATGATGTGATGAACATTATAATTTTCTACTGTCTGGGTGTCCATTTATGTATAGTATGTATGTATTTACAAAAAAAATATGTTTAAGTATGTCTATCAGTTATCTAGTTTCCATAGTACAAGCTTTGCTGAGTTTGGGACTAGATGGCGTTGAGTTAAATGTCCAGGAATATTTATTTATTTATTTATTTATGAGACCTGGACCCTCTCACCCAGTCCATCCCTGGGTGAATCTTTCCGCGCTCTTCATTGGCTCGAGTGCTTCAATTGTCGTAATGAGCACGAATTGTTATGACATTGCTTTTTGCGCTCTTGTTGGGGAAAGGCGAACGGTTTGAATTCAACGACAACCATGTTAATTTACTTTATTTGTATATCAGTAAGTAATCTCCACTTATATTATAAAGAGGATATTTGTTTGTTTGGTTGTAATGAATAGGCTTAAAAATTACGGGATGGATTTTTAAAATTCTTTCAGTATTCGTAAACTACATTAACCACGAGTAACATAGGCTATATTTTATAGGCAAATATATAACATTATCCTATCGGAGCGAAGTCGCACAGATCAGTTTGTTGTAAATAAAAACGGAAGGGATAAACGATATAGATAATTGTAAAATGGATAAATCAACATTGGAACAGTATTTGAACCCACTTGCTCCTTTGCCTGCTCTGCCATAAAAAAAAGTATGTTCCTTCATGGATAGATGAAAACAATATCGTGAAATATTTTCATAGTATTCAAGCTGCGCTAAATTTGAGCTCGACTCGTTTATCTTTAGTGTTGTTTTGTGTAAACTGCAATTAATCTCAATCTCTTGGATTAATTGCATTATAAAAGAGACTTGTGCTCTATACAAGAGACTTGAATTTAAAACTGAGTTTGATACGATCTATTTGAAGAGATACATACGTCTATTTTATATGTTGAAAACTAACAATTCACCATTGTGATGTATTTCATACACAGCATAACTAAGCTCTCTAACATTTTACTCTATTTTACATTTTACTGTACGAGATTTCATATTCATACTCATTTATTCCACTATCACCCTAGATAGTGCCACTCGAAGTTATCACAGTAACTACGTTCAATGTAACATTAAGGGTACCACATAACAATAGCAACAACGATAGTATAGAATAATTACCACCAATTATAAAGCTATATGTAGAGGAAATCCAAACAATTATTATTAAGGAAAATACAACTATGACGTGTAATGACTGGATATAAATGACACAAATGAACTACAAGTCAAAACATTAGCTTTAATCCTGAGAATGGAAAAGTTATAAAAACTGTATTTAAATTACATCGAAAAGCACATCGCATCATAAACACATCTTAAATTTATCAATGCCTTATTAAATTCAATAGGTCTTCTGTTTAAAGTGTAATTTTTCTTGAAGTATGGAAAAAGCTGAGGGGAACACAACGCCAATATATTAAATCATTGCTTAGTTTTGGGAAGCCCTAAAATATACTTCTATCGCTACAAATTGATACTGTCACAATGAAATTATAGGTGTATAGTTTGCTCTAGTATTATAACTAAGAAATCGATGGTAAAAGATTGAAGACTTATACGTGTTATACAGGTGTAGCGACCTAAAATGCTATAATCAAAATTTACACGCTTGTAAACCCGAAATAGACCTGTACGTGTATGAAAATGACATTTGCAATGAGTCAACTAGCATTGTTACTGCGTACACACAACACATTTGACACCAATATCAGCACAACGAGATGATCTAATTATTACTATATATTTTATGAGGTTTAATTCGATATTAACACACTTATGAACTGATTTGTATGTTTTGCCCTTGGTTCGTGGAAGGAAAATCAACGATTCAACTATTATTAACTATACTTTCTGAATATTAAAATTCACAAGGTATTTTTTTCAATTTTCGCTTTCCACTCACCGTGAGATTCAGGAGGCCCTTGGTTCGTGGAAGGAAAATCACCGATTCAACTATTATTAACTATAATTTCTGTACATTTCAATTCGCAAGGTATTTTTTTTTTAATTTTCGCTTTCCACTCACCGTGAGATCCGGGAGGCCCATTTTGAACGCGTTCCGTATATGAGCCCACAGGAACATCCCACGTTCGGGCTACCTACGAGTGCACACGCATTACATTCTCTATGGATTGGTGATATTATGTTTTCGCGACCTTCCTGCAGCAGAACACGCGGTGGAACATGGGGACGCGCGCGCGCAGCTACACGCGGGATACGACTGCGGGCGACGGGGCATTCTGATGCGCTAGTGCGTGTATGCGGTAAATATTGAACGTTTACGTGCGGTTTAGGGAAATATTAAATTTCGTTATTGACTGGACCCAAATTTGCCAATCAACATAAATATAGGTCATATTTGTGAGTCTAAGATTGTAAACTTGAGAACTACTGCATGTTCCTAATTTCTAAATTGTAATAAAATAAGTCCTTTATAACAACGCTATTAATTTTTGAAAAATAATGTGTCTGACTTCGTTTAACTATGTAAATTAATGATGTTTTTTGCTTTATTAATATTTTAGTTATACACGATACATGCACAACGGTCTGTATTTTTTCACTTCAGGAAAAACAGTATCAATATGAGTCTAAAGGAACTCTATGTCAAATGCAAACACTCTATGTTTCTAGATAAAAAAAAGCTGAAAGCCATTTTAAATCTTTCAAAGATTTAATTTCAAACAGAATGCAGGAAACATCTAAAAATTCAGCGATTTCCCACAACAAAAGCAAATTAGATCACGCTTTTTATGATTCTAGGAACCAAAATAACAATCTATTTTTATCACAATAATCGAACATTTGTTTCCATCGACGTTACACTGCTTCAGTAATAGTTAACATGCCTCCTCCATAAATTGTATCTTTATAGATGACGGTAAATTTAGATTTAGAAGTGTGTGTTTGTAATGCACATTATAAAAGTGTATGTGTGAGTGGGTTAATTTATTTGAGTGTTTTAAAGTTCAATGTGAGTATTAAAATATGAGGGTTAGCAATCTCTTTCATGACTAAGCCATATTTTTGTTAGTTGACAGATGCACTTTAATACACTGAATTAATGGTAAAAAAGATTTATCCGGTATAGAATCTTAAAATCTATAGCGAATATAAGAAATATATAATATGTGTTAAATAAATTAAACGACAGTATTACGTAAACCCCTGTCTGGATAAGTAATAAAACAGTTTTATGGCGAAAACACCATTGATTGATGCAAGAATATGTTTAACTGAGAGCTGTTGATTGTGCACAGTGCAATGTTACGATCTTGAAAATGATCCAAACGAACTGTATCTTACATTTTCTGTCTTTCTCTAATAACGGGTCGCCTGGAAGAGATCACCCATTAGCTACAATGCCGCCGCTATAATTTTTATGTATAGTTTTAAGATTTTATTTCTATTATTATTAAGTACTACTGGTGCATAAAATAAAGTGTTTATTCATTCATTCTTACATGTTTTCAGTGACACCAATTTGCGAAATAAATTTTTTCTTTAACAAAGAACCAATAAAAAGTATTATATTAAATTATAGCCATATTGAATCATAGCCTTATATATAGCCTTCCTATCACTAATGGAGTGCACTATTATAAAAATTATATATCGTAGAGACCAGCCCTAACTGCATCGTGAATGAGAGAGCCACAGTAAACAAAACAAAACGTAAGTACAGTAATACTTAGAAATACACTTAGTATGAAATTTTTCTACCGATATTTGCCACTGACTGAAAGTTGACTAAAAACGCAGTCAACTTACTGAGTCGTTACATACAAGTGACGTGATATATCAATGGGTTGTATACAAGGCGTTGGTATGCTAGTTATTATATTAACTGTGACAATAACGGCAGGAACAAATTATCACAACGATAGCGGATACTGAGTGATAGACATCATGTGTTGTATTCGTCATCATGTGATGTATGTTAGACAAAATAAAAGATGAAAGTATTTGATATTGGCATATTTAGATGAAGTTTCTTATTATCTTTGTCATCATTTGAAACATTAACTTAGAAAACCAGCAACTACTGAAGTTTCTTGCCGGTTCTTCTCTGTTAACATTGCCTTTTGAATCGGTGGTAAATAATAAAGCCAATTTAAAAATAATCCATTTGAATTTGATAAAATACACAAATGTTATGGGATTTTATATTGATTTTATATATATGATATTGATTATATAGGATAGGTTAATTCCATCATCATCGTATATCCCACCGAGGTAAATATAAAATATCACGACGTTAAATTATTGTTACCTCCCAAGCTTAACTGTTTTGTAATTTTTACCGAAAATCTCAGTTATAGTCAGAAATAAAAATGATATTTATGTCACATCTTCGCTCCTGTAGTCTTTTTTATAGTCTATGCTCATCAAGGTTAATATAGAAATCGCAATGGTTGAAGAATTTCGAAGTTTTTTTTCGATTTTTTTCAATTCAAATCGATTCGGTAGAAATCGGCGCAGTAGTTTCTGAGCCAATTCAAACAAAAAATTCAACTTTTTTCATCTATATAATAACAGTGTAGATGAAAGATGACCCATAATTGACGCAAATGCACCTGCAGTAATCGTATCTATCAGCGTTTCGTATAGTGTAGTTGTACAGTGGAGCGTCGTTGGCGCGCGACCGAAGCGGCTTGGAGCGGCGCCAGGAGCCAAGGTCGGCTGGAGACGACGATTTCACGATATCCTCATCATTTTTGACGTAGTTCATTAATTTAATTGTTAATAACTGGCTGTTCCTCGTAGCTTAATATATCTTAAAGTCTATCAGCTGTGCCCCGTGGGATATCCGAGGTAAAAAGTATCGCATGTCCTTTCTCGGGTTTCAAAATATATTGAATCAAAATTGCATCTAAATTGGTTTAGTTTTTATGGAAGCGTGTAAGGGTTTGATTTACGTTGGTTCAGTATGAATTCAGTGACAACGACGGCGATTGATGTTTTATTGTGAGAGATAGTTAAATATTATTTTGTCTCTTTTACTCTTCATTGGAGTAACAGAAATGACATGCTTCCGAGAATATCGTTCCTTTAATAATGTATTTTCAGTTCGCACTGTAATGCAATTATCCATTACCGCACGCTCATACGAGCAGTTAGCTGATCTATGCGGGAGTGCATAAACTTAAGAGTACTACTTAAGAAAAAAGGGTTTTATCCCTTGTTCACTTGTCCCCAGTTTCTTTAAAAAAAAACGAATCGTTTTGCTCACGGACAGTACAATATCTTACGAGGCGTAAGTCTGAAGGTTCAAAACTTGGTTCCGATTTATTGAACAAAACCGCTCGTTAGTAAAAACTATTCGTATCTGTTATAATATGAAGTTTCGTATATAGGGCATTAGTCGTTCTAAAAGACCCTCAAAGAACACCGATTTGGGAAACAAACATTTTGACTTTATGGCAAACTATTGACATACCTGAGCGACGTCATTGAGAGCGGCCCTCTGCATCTCCAGATCCGCCAGCCTCTTCAGCAGCGCGTCCTCCGCCCTGGCCAGCGCGTCCACGCACTCCCACACGCCCGCCAGCGCCGCCAGACGCTCCACGCGCGGCGTGCCCGCGCTCGTGGGGGATGGCACCTGAGTGGGGGACAACGTTAGAACCGGCTCGAAGGACCAGACTTGAATGAATGGGGGACTAAGGTAGATCCTGCTCGAAGGACCGATGGCAATTAGAAGGATCTTATTTAAAGTCCTTAAATTAACTAGTGGGTCGCTTCGAACAAGACCGTTGTAATATATAAATCGAGACCTTCATTTGACACCCCACTAGGGTATTCATGTCATTTCAACCCCCCAACACCTCTACCGATTCCGCTCATCTTCGAACTTAAAGATTTTCTTTTATTCAAATTGTTTTCCAACAAAAATTTAACAAAATCGAATTAACAATACTCCAAATGTCGTCTGAAAGACATTTGCACTTGCCTACATAAACTTGCACTCACCGAGCTTTCTTGACTCCTAAGACCTCGCTTCACTCTAACAAAATTTGGTTATTTAAATTTTGCTATAATACTTTTGAACAAGAAGAAAGTAAACAATAATGTATATAGGTAATTTCCTTAAATTGTTTCCTTTTATCCTTCTTATTAGATCCATTCCATACTTGTGAAATCCTAAAATAATGTGGCACTCTAGTTGTTATGACGGATGGTAGATTTTGATCAAATCCCACGGGAACGGGGAACACCGATATACGAGGCTGCAACCGCGGGGCACAGCTAGTATTTGCTATTTTGCATACCTTTTGATCCCGGATGGACACATCTTCACTGGGTTCAGATGCGGGGGCGGAGCACACCTCGTGCGCGCGTTCCAGCCTGCGCGTGCGCGCGTGCACGCGCTCCTCCAACCAACGAGCCTGCACCAGAATACAATTCTTTAAAAACAATCATTTTATATTTTGTATTGTCACTGCATCTTGATTGATTTGTAAAAAAAATACTGAAGATGGTGTTCGAAACCGGTCTAATTTGTAAATAAATAATTAATATAGTGCAGAAAATATATAACTGTGGAAATAGTGAAGAGTTTTTTTACAAATCAATCAAAACAATATTTTTTGTGACATCTGTTACAATCTGAACGATTTATTAGTTTTTCCTATCATTTGAGTATTTTATTGAATAAATATAAAAAACAACTATGAATAATAAATACATGTTACAACGCCAGGCATATCCACTAAACAAGAAAAACATATATAAGTTAAGTTTACCTGCTCTTTAACCTTCTCCACAAATTCCGCATATTTATCATCTTCTTGCAAACACTTGGCGCACGTCACATCACTATTGTCGACTCTTTCACTCCTCAGCGACTCTAATTCACCTAGCACCGCCCTCATCTTGCTGTCTCTTTCATCTATCGTCCGTTTCATTTGTTCCAACTGCTCCAATACTTCTGCTTCTCTATGCGTTTTCTGTTCCAGCTGATTTTCTAGATTGGCAATAATATCTCGTAGTAAAACTATTTTCTCTTCAGTCGCCTTCAGCTCTTCGTCCGAGGCGGTCTTCTTGCTCTCTAGATCTGCTACTAATTGATTCATTTCTCGCGCTTGGTTTTCTAGTTGTTCGACCTAAAGTTAAACGCATTTGTAATTTTTATCGATCTAATGTTTATATTTTACCTGTTTTATATTATTAGATTAGTTAGTTAATTGTTAGTAAAAATAATATAAGCATGCATAAAGTAAGAAATAAAGGAAAATAATAATACTTTTAAAAAGCAGAATAGAAAATGAATTGCCGATTGAAAATCTATGATCTCTACACTATAGGAAACAGGCAATATTCTTTTGTAAATCTGTATTAACAAATGTTACGACAACAATTTCGTACTGTACCTACTGAACATTTTTAAAATTAAGGAAATATTTATTGATCTAACTATTTTTATTACATGAACATACATTACTGAGTCTACAATCAATGAGTTACTTTCGAAATCTAACAAACGAATTTATGATGCGATGTAATAAGAATATTAAATTTTCACATACATTGCTAGCTTCACAAACAACGATTTACATTTGACATGTAGCAAGCGTACACAGGGAGCGATGTATACAAAAGTGGCGACTTACATGTGCGTCATGTTCCCGACAGTTGCAACGTGCGAGACGCAAGCCGCGTATCTGTGTGCGTACATAATTCATTCGGGTGCGTATCACAATGTGTACAAAACAATATATTTATATAATATTATCTTAAACGATAGCAGTAGTTTATAACAGCCGTTTGCAATGGAGTTTAAAGTATAGATAACTATACTTTTTTTCATAATTGATAACTTAAAAAATAAAGTTTGACAGAAATAAGAGAGAACATGATAGAATAAAGAGAAATAATAAATTGTATTAGTGCTGTTATGTGTTAGTAATATGAAGTGAGGTGCTATTATAGAGACAAGAGTGCAAAATTAAGTCAACCATCACCACCACAAAATAACATTCATGCAAGTTTATAAATTATTTTAACTAAAGATCAGAGATGCCTAATGTTATTTAACATTGAGTGACACATAAGCTTAAATTTTGAGTGAATAGAGACTATAATGAAAATTCGTGAAGGTATAAGACAATATAAAACAAAAATGCATCTTAACACAATAGCACGGCTGTGATAAGTAAATATGAATGTGCAATTCAAAATCGTGTATCACATTTTAATCAGGACGAGTTAAAGAAAACTAATAGTTTATATATAATTATATATTATATATAAAATAATAGTTTGAATGTAATGATGGCCCGATTGGCGCAGTGGATACAGCAGTGGTGTGGGTTTGTTTGCTCTATTGCGCCGAGGGTGTGGGTTCGATCCCCACGAGTAGAAAATTATAAAGTGATGAACATTGTAATTTTCCACTGTCTGGATGTTAATTTATCTATCGTATGTATGTATTTATCAATGTATGTCTATCAGTTATCTAGTTATAGTACAAGCTTTGCTTAGTTTGGGGCTAGATGGCGTTGTGTTGAATGTCCAGGAATAAGTGCTCGAAACTTAACATTTTAAATAAAATACTTTTTAAAGTCCTTTAAAAAGTATTTTATTTCAAATGGAAAGCACCTGCGCTAAAACAAACACAAGATTATACTATATCCAGGAATATTTATACTGAATGAAAAACTGCCAGTAGCCATACACAGCATCAGTGCGTTTTCTGTCACACAAAGCCATACCTCAGCGAGTATGCGCGCGTTGTTGTGCAGGCGCGCGCTGAGCCGGGCGTTCTCGTCGCGCAGGTCGGCGAGGCGCGCCGCGAACTCGTCGCGCTCGCCCTCGCGCTCCGCCGCCTGCTCCTCCACGAACTGACGCGTGGAGCGCAGCTGACGGTTCGCCGCCTCCAACTGTGTGTATGAGACGCTTCATGTATCAGAGTGTAGTGGGTAGACACCCTAATGTAGATCTAGCTTAGCTACGACCATTTTAGGGTGTGTGGTGTCACGTGACGTCACGATTCCTAAATCGCGCGCGTTTTCGCCGCTAAGCATATATACAACTTCCAAATATCAATCCTCGGGGCCTAACGGCCGGCCAGTACCGTGGTTCGGACTGGTCGAGGATCCTCCCTTTTCGTTGAAGGAATAATACCATCCTCCACAGGTGTAACACTAGAAGAGTTTGTATAAGAAGTACGTTTACGAATTATTATACTACTAATAAAAAATGAGTTAAACCACCTGAGCTGCACATAGATATAAACATATCTCTTACCGTTTTGCCTTCAAACTTTAAATCGCCTGAATCCTTTCATCGTCGCCATATAATATTATATGGCGACGATGAAAGGATTCGCTTACATATTTTGAGTATTACTGTAAACTACATATAAAGAGAAAAAATAATCTATAGAAACTAAGTAAGATATAATACAGAAACAGAAGTAAAATAAAATAAGAGATCAATCAAGTTTTATATAAGTTAAAAACATTCGGAATAAAATAGAATAAACAGTGCATAACATGTTAAGAAATTTTTAGATTCAAAAATTATTATAAGCATGCCAAACAGATTAAAAAATGAATGAGCAACACAAGAATTTTCTGATCAAGACATACATATATACATTCTAGGGCATTTAATGCATTTTTACACATGTTACTTTCACTACACTTAGCGCATCACATTAACAAATAGCTGTACCTATGAAATATGAAAATATCTATGGTTCTATTAACTCAAAGTAGTAAATTTACCTTGCCGCAGCATATTTTATGTACGGGCGAATTCGTCTCCCGTTCAAGCTGTGCACGTGTGCGTGTGACAAGTGCAAAAATATAATAAATACAATATCCTTAACACTTATTTAAATACATTTTGTATTATAAAATTTGATATTTAAAAATTGTTTGTCATGGTGCATTATGTCTTTTTCTGTTCGAGAATATAAAAACAAAACAACTGACATTTATTTATGTGTCATGTCACTTTTAAACGCGAGCGATAAAGAATATAGTCAACCAAAGGTCGTTACTTTGTTAATTGTAATAAATAAATAAAATAAATTTATTATGTCGGTTGAATAATAAATTGAACCATTAAAAATATTTTAGTATATATTGAAAATTTTTATATAGTGTGACAACGTCCTCAAAGAATTGCATTCTAATATCTATCAACGAAAATTTACATTCTGAGTCGGAAAAACTCTACTAACTCACGTCCACTCACGTTAAGAAAATTTCAGAGAAGAAAATTCATCACCTCCATCCGTCACCTATGTTTATGTTACTTCAATCATGATTTTTCGATTGAAATTTGTCATACGTCATATTTGAAGCAACCTGTGAGTCATTCAATTAAGGTAACTTCTTAGAATACGAGTGTCGGTGCTTCCGTAGTTTCTTCTCTTCTATATGTGTTATTATTCTAATCGATGACAATAAATAAATTTGAATTTGAATATAAAATACAATGTTCCACTAGTACGGTGTATGTATAATAACCTGTTGTTGAAGATCGTCTCTCTCCCTGTGCAGCGCGTCGAGCTCGAGCTGCGCGCGCGGCGACGGCGCGTCGCTCAGCGACCACCGCCCGCCGCGCACCGCTCGCTCCCCTCCTGTACCGTAGCTGAAAATAATCAATTTGATTAATAAATCTTATTACTTTTGAAAAATTACACGAACATACTTTAGGACCGCTTTATAATTATTTCTTATCAATCTACATCAGTTTATAACTATTTCTTGTCAAAACCTAATTAAACTTATTTATTTTTCAAAAAACACGGGATCCATTAACATCAAAGTATACCGGCAAAAACTTATTAATCTAATTCCGTTGATTTCTTTACGGTTCATCCTTTATCAACATCAAAATGAATTGAGAAAAAATATTTTCTTATATAACACTGACAGCAGCCCACGAACATCTAAAACATCAAAGTGTTGAAAAATTTGGAATTTGGTAGAGAAATTTTAATGCAATTTATGGAACAAACATCTCACCCTTCAATAACATCACTATGTGGTCTGTCACCAACAGCCATGAGGTGTGCGATGCGCATCATGGCGGTCTCCAAGTCGGAGCGCAGTATGTTCTCACGCTGCAGGCACTCCGACATCGCCTCCTCCATGTTCTGAAACAAGGCATTTGAATAAATTCAAAAATTCAATTTTATCCAATTTATTTCAATTTTATTTTACATGGATCCATATTCCATTTATTTTAGTAAAAATTTTAAGATTTCAAAATGTTAAATAAAAAAATAAATAATTCAGTACATAGTTGGAAATTTATAAGTCAAATGCAACTCAACTCGTGCTTTTTAGGGTTCCGTGCCTAAAGTAAAAACGGGTTCTTATTTTTAGGCCCCGTTTGTCACCAGGGTGTATCTCATAAACAATTATAGATAGAAAGATGAAATATTCACAATAAAAAAACTGGTATGGAACCCTTTGTGCCCGAAGCCGACCCGCACATGGCTGGTTTTTTTTTTATTTTGAAAGATATTATACACCTATAGTTACTTTATTTGAATAATTTCTTATAACTAAAAGCAAATTAACAATTTTACCCTAATTATTTAAAAGTTTCAATACAAGTAATAACATAATTACCTTCTTCTGCATTTCACAGTTGTTACAGCGGCCGTGTTTGAGGTCCAACTCGTCGACTAGCTCCGTTATCTGAACAGAGCTTGACTCCAACATTTTCACATCGTGGTCTTGCTCTGAAAAATGTTTAAACCAATTTATAAAAAGCAGCCATTTCTCTGTTATGTTATTGGATAAATATAGACTTATCTTTTACATTGACTATTCAAACGTGCTTTGTAGAGTTTTTGTAAAGTTCTAAACATATTTAATCCATAGATCTAACATTAAGTCAAATATTTAATTCTTGTTTCCTTTTGTTCTGATTAAAGCCTAATAAAGGAAGGGTCCAAATCTGGTATGAATCTTTATTTACCCAAAAAGCCCTTAAAATTATTTGATCTGTCTGTCAACGCCAAAAACTCTAAACATATCCTTACAAATATGGATGGTGTATTAATATTTAATCACAATTAAATCAATAGATAGTGCTATCCACGACGAGGCGCCCCACCAATTTTTGAATTTGACATAATTTACAATGATCGCAAAATTTGTCCTGATTAGTCTATTAATTTTAGTGTGCGTGTGCACACATGGGTAATGTACCTATAGAACTTCACACAAGCGAAAGCTTGTATACATATACTATCAACGATATACAATTTCATAATATACAATCTTTTAAATCCATTTACTTTTGCTATGTCAGAAGTATCCTAGAGTATGGTTGTATAATATGGCGACCACAATATAAAAAATACATAAATCAGCTTGAAAAAATTCAAAGGACATTTATTAAACATCTCAATTTTAAAGCCAACAGACACAATTGTGACTATCGGGAATCCTGTAACTTTTTTAATATGGAGTCGTTGGAGGGGCGACGAGTACTCCACGACATGTTGTTTTTGTACGATATATTGACTAATAAGTTTGATTCTCCCGAATTAGTCAATAATATTTTCTGGAACACCTCCCGCATCCGAAATAGGAGAACTCCTATGTTAGCAGTACCCGCGACATACAATAATTATATGAGACATTCATTGTTCAGAAGATTGCCAGCCCAATACAATAATAATTTCTCTGACTTGGACTGCTTTAACTCATCTCGGAACTCTTTTAAATCCAATATTAAACGGTATATACTGACGAATAATGTTAAAAATAATATCATGTCATAGCATTAACACACAAACACGTACGCACAGACACACACACACACACAATATCCTTCCGTCTCCCTTGTCTGATCATCACTACATAGTATAAAACAAAGTCGCTTTTTCTGTCATGTGTCATGTTGTATGTCCCTATGAACGCTCAAATCTTTAAAACTACGCAACGGATTTTGATGCGGTTTTTTTTAATAGATAGAGTAACTCATGAGGAAGGTTTTTATGTATAATATCATCCATTAAACCCGTGCGAAGCCGGGGCGGGTCGCTAGTTTTTTACTAATTATAAAATGGAACTTTGTAATTGGCGTACCGACCTAATATATGTCTCTGTATTAATACTACAAGCTGTAAAGTTCATGGTAAATAAATAAATAAATAAATAAATAAATAAATAAAAGAGGCTTACTATTCAGCGCCAGTTTGTTGGACAGCTCCAGCAGCTCGTGAGCCTCATGTCTCAACCTCCTCAGCGAGTGCTCCAGCTCCCTCTTGATGTCGGCGCTGAGGTCGCGCTGCTGCTGCAGGAAGCCCAGCACGCCGTCCTCGTCCAGGCTTGCGAGGATGGAGTCCAGGTCGGGCGCGAAGTGCACGTGCTTGGACACCACGCTCGTGTTGCCGTCCACGGGACTGCTGGGCCGAGAATCCTCTTCTAGACTGCTGGAAATGTCAATTTTACGGTATTCTTTTCAAAATTGTATTCGAGTTATATGTGTATAAAGACTGTATAGATAAGTAATATTTCGATGGAATATGTAGTCGATTCTAACTGAGCCCCTCAACTCGTGTGGCAACGGGTTAATACATGTGTGGCAACCTCATTTCTATCCGTGGGTGTCGTAACAGACAACAGAGGGTAATTCTGCTGCATAACATCTTCAGCAAAAAAAGAGTGGAACCGAACATTGCACGATCGGGCCAAGCTCGCACCGGAGTAAGTACCACCCCCCCTGCAGAAAATCGATGAGCGCGATGAGCGGGTGTCTGGGATCTGTATTCTGTTCTGTGAGGTGTCTGTATTCCCATACCAGTCCTCTCCATACTTCCCACAATTAATCCTCCCCTTAGCCCCTGCCCTTCCTTCAAGCCGGCAAAGCATCTGCGGCACTTAGATGTAGTAGACGTCCATGGGCTGCGGTCAGCCACATAAAATCAAGTGAACCGTATGCTCTGCTCACCTGCTGTGTAATAAAAAAAAACCCTGATAGGGGCATTGACATCACCCAAAATACTGATACAACTGCATTGCACTCTATGGTACTCACTCGATATGCGGCAGCAGCTTGGGCAGCAGGTGCGCGAGCACAGTGCGGTTGAGCTCGTCCTCGGCGCTGGCGCAGTACGCCACCAGCTGCGACACCGCGCGCTGCAGCGCCGCCGCCACTCGCTTCAGCCCGTCCCTGCGAATGCACAATTATAGCTAGTGACTCGCTCCGTGCTAGACAACTTTTTCTTACATGCAAACATACATTCGCCGAGCCATCTGGACTCTGAGACCTCACTTCGCAAGATCAATAAATCGTTTACAAAAACTCAGAATTTAGCAATTTGTATGAGAAAACCTCTAGACTTAGAATTTCATTAGACTTGTAGGTGATATACAGGCGGGGCACAACATATATCTGACAGATGGATAAAAAAATGAATTCGCTTAAAACGAAAATAAAAATGTGTCATAGGATAGATCTTTTAAAATGAAATAGAAATTTTGTTTGGAGCCCAAAGTGAGTAAGGGAAAGTGTTTTTTTTAGGTGAGAAGTGTCTCATCTAAAAAAACACTTTCAAACTGGCCAAATTTTGATGGAATTTACGTTGACGCTAGCAAAACTGGCCGAAAACTAGTATAAAAACATTCTAAAGTCATCATTTTAAGCATAAATGTACTAGAAAGTCATGTTAAAAATGTAAATGCCACATACCTCTCCTTAGTGACCTCCTCCAGCTGGCGGTTCTGGTCGAAGCTGTAGTTCCTCTTCTGCCGCCATTTGTCGCCGTCCCCGCCCGGCGCCTCGTCTCCGAGACTTGACAACTGCACACCAACATTATACCCATTATTATAACATATTATCATGGACCATGGATGAGACAATCCTATAGGTTTTTGGTTCCATAACAAAGTACCATTTTATAATTTTAGTATCGGTTTTGTGTAATCTTATGGATGCTCAGTGAGTAAATAAAAAAAAAAACTCTCATTTAATGTTTTTAATGCTGTTCTTAATTCTGCTAATAGTAATATGTATTTATCTTTAATTTATATAAAACATACATTTATGGAAAATCTAAATATTAAATTTAATTAATCATTATTCCTTAAAATCAAGTATAGCAAGAATTTAGTCATTAGTAATTGACTAAAAAAAACTGATGCATATATATTTAAATTCCTTTTTTGAGATAGATGTAGCAAGAAACGCATTATCCACATCTCTTGATTTTAGATAGAAATTGATTAGGAAATAATAGACCAGTCATTTATTTTGTCCATTTACAATAAATACCCACCATAAACCTCCTGAGAACAACCATGTTGCAATCACATTTTGAACTACATAACACTTTATTGTCACACTCACTACTATATTATGTATATTCTAGTCATAAGTCATAACACAAATTATTCATCACTACTTGTCCATTACTTTTCTGCGAATTTTACTTAATTAGATCCTGATGTGAAGTTATTCATATGTTAAAAAGTTATTATTGGATGTTAAGTATTTTCTCAATTGAAAAAAAGGGGAGAATTAAAACCTGTATTTTATATTTATTTCAATTTATATTGTAACACAAATAATTTGCATCAGCTGGTAGTCAAAAGATCACATTACTTAGTAAAAATTGTCCCTTCACATTAACCGAGGAAACTTACTAATGTCATTAAACTATGAACCCCCACATTTGTGCCAACAGGACACTGACCTAATTTAGGTGACGAAATAACACCATGATATCATCTTCCCTTCACGACGTACTTTAAAGCTTACATATCATTGTTCTCAAAAACAGTCATTATCCTAGACATGGGTATCATATTTATTGTAATACCAGTTTAATCCAGACATAAAATTTGCAAGCGTAATAAGCACTACGGATACGGTCCTCGCTAACACACAAATCTTATCTGTAAAGTTGATGGTACGTCTTGAAGCTTTGTAAATAAATATGGTAGAATTTTGTGTGTTTATGTAATGTTGGAGTCAGTTCGGATAAGTGACTTTATCAATTTAAAGTTTAATAAGATTTTGCACCGACTTGTATAGATTTCAACAAAAATAAAATAAAAGTTATTTTGTACTGTTTAGAGTGAGGAAGTCGGTTCTATTTTTTGGCAAATAGTTATTATCTTTATAGACACATACTTTATTGTGTAGCATGAGTCTTATCTTATGTACAAATTGCAAAGCACATGCCTACATTAAATTAAAGCGGTGTTACCCATGTATGACATGATCTATTTATGATCGTGAAATCCCACAAAATCTTTGTTGTACAAAAGTAAAACGGGGCCAATATGTAAAAACAAAAAATACAATACTAACGTTATGCTCATAAAACATCAGCCGAATTTTCTTCAAAACAAACACTTCTTTGAACCATCTCTTTCACTACTCACGCTATTTTTCCACAAGTCAAATATTAATAATGTTTCCCAATTATTTATAGATATCTTCAAAGGAGTGCTCAATTTCTACTGCGCACATAGATAGAAACATGATTCGTATTTAATTTTGAGGGTATATAAATAATTAATCAGTAATCTAGTTTTGAAGTAATGCCAGTATAAAAAATGTTTAAAGTATTTCGGATGGTACTTTGTTTCGTTCTTTAAGTTATATATGGTCGGTCAAATGTGGCCTATAGTTTGCGACTATTTTAAACTCTAATAGAAATATATTTTATCTTATTAACGCGTCACTTCCGATCATATGGCTAATCAGAGATTCAAACCTACCTATATGAATACCGAGTTTCATCATAATCGGTTCAGTAGTTTTTTCGTGAGAGAGTAACAAACATACATATAGACACATACATATACATATAGTCACAAACTATCGCATTAATAATATTAGTAGGATAGACTAAATAACATAAATTAGTTGATTTTCTTATTTTCACCAAAAAATTATTATTAAAACTAGCTTTCCGCCCGCGGCTTCGCACGCGTGGGCTACTAATTTCTGTATTTTTAGAGGAGCACAACAAAAGTTTAAAAAATTCCGATCGCAGGACCAGTGATATATGCGCGTCTATAGTTTTTTAAATAATTTTCTATGGAAATAGGTTTCACCAAAATCTCACAGAGCGCGCGCCTCTTTAAAAATACATAAAATAAAAGTCCACGCGAGCGAAGCCGCGGGCAGAGAGTTACCCAAGGAGCAAAATTGTCCTATAACTTAATCTTAGATCTTTAAAAAGACATATAAACCTTCTATTAAGGTGTAGACTGTTACATCGGGTCCTATAATTAGTGTACAAGAACACTCTTTGGCACTATAGGTTATAGAGCCAAAATGCCCTATAAACAGTAGACGTAAACGTCTACTACACCATTTTATATCACCATTATAGGCAAGTGTTATAAGATCTATTAAAACTACTACATATAAGTTTTGTACTTTAACCACGTTAACATGAGCCCTTATACATCTGATTTATATTATAACTAGCTTTCCGCCCGCGGCTTCGCACGCGTGGGTCACTAATATCTGTATTTTTAGAGGCGCACAACAAAAGTTTAAAAAAATTACGGTCGCAAGGCCGCTGATATATAAGAATTTCTATAGTATTTTTTTTAATTTTCTATGAAAATAGGTTTGACCAAAATCTCACACTGCGCGCGCGCCTTTTGAATAAAGAAAATTACAGAAAATTGTAGACCACGCGAGTGAAGCCGCGGGCGGAAAGTTTGTTATTTTTTGAAGATTTTTAATAATTTATTGAGTATTTGTAACGTCCTAATCTATACGTTAAGAGTATAAAAATGCATGTCCGCAACTCAACCAAAATCTCACATTGCCACGTGGTATGACATTTTCACGACTTTAGAAGCGTATATCTCAAAAAATATTTATTTTAGCAAAAAACACATTTAGAAACCTCCATTTCATTTTTAAAGACCTATCCAATGATACCTTATTTAATTATGTACTCGTATATTTATTTTTTTAACCCCCGTTTACATGTATGGGAAGCCACCCCTAAAAATATTGTTTTCCAAATAAAATGTAGCCTATAAGTTGCACCTAATTATGGTCTATCAACATGTGAAATTTAACCAAAATCTGCCTAGTGGTTATTGCGTGATTGACGAACATACAAACAGATAAACAGACAAACAGACAAACAGACAAACAGACAAACAGACAAACAGACAAACAGACAAACAGACAAACAGAAAAAAAAAATTCTAAACATGGATTTGGTGTCTATAGAACATACATATTGCATACCAATTACTCTTTTTAAAAAATATTCAATGTACAGAAATGGTTTGGTTACTGCTTTATTATATGTATAGATAGTTCTAAAATGAACTACTTTAGTTCCATCGTTTTATAAGGGATGAAAACACGTCTATAGAGTTACATAGTGTTATAATGGATACTAATAGGACTGTTATAGTATTAGTATGTGGTAGTAACAAAAACTCTGTAATAGGGCGATTTTGTGATATAACATACATACAGAGTACACTTATGGAACTAGTATATGTTGTAACATAATAGTACTATAATGGTTTTTATTGTCTACTAGAATTTGAACTATAATAATTTCACGCAGAACCTTTTAAATAGCAGAGTTGTTTTATAATGATTTTTTGGGTCCCCCATATAGAGCTAGGATACATCACTACTGTAACAGGATATTTTATCTCTATAATAGTACTGAAACAGCCTAAAGCGTAGACAGATTTCACTGTATAATGGCAATTTTATCCTAAAAAAGAAAATGTTTTCTCGTTTACACAACAACATTCCGACATTTTGCTTTACACAAAATATAATTAAGGAAAACGGTTCCGTACAAAATATGATTTGCAATGACAAGCTCGATGTTAGTAACATATCAGTTATTTCAAAAATCGATATTTATGCAACATTCACGAAATACCAAAACTAAGTCCCTTTGTAATTGTATTAAAAATAGTAGATTAATGCCATAAAACAACAACTTATTTTGTACCTTTATTGCATACTGTATAAAGTCTAAATATTTATAAACACTTGGAGCAGTGGTACACCCATCGTCCACGTTATATAAATAAAAGGATTTATGCGTTCAATAACTGTTTTTATTTCAATAATAACAAAATGAGAACATTTTCATACATAATTTTGACCTTTTTCCAAAAATTTAATTTTGGTAGATACTTGTAAATTGTATATTTCAATAAATTTTTTAATAATATAAAACGATTGATTATCTTAACGATGAGAATAAAAGATGTCCATGCACACAAAATAAAATCAACTTTTATAAACACTGTTTTCATACTTTATCTAAATCTATTTTTTATAAGTGATAATCGTTTAGCAAGCTGCATTAGAATTTTTTCTTGGGTATTCTCAATTTTGTCTAAGCGCTTCAGGATAGTATCTTGTATCTTCTCTGGTGGAACTTGAATTAAATACACTGTTTCCCGTTGATCTAAGTATGAACATTCTGGCCTTACTGTGTCTGTTGCTCCTGCTCGTAAAATGTAAGTTGCTTCAGGTCTTATAAAAACTGGGGTATTTGTTACGCTGTTATTTCAAATTGTGGACATATATTTTGTGGTGGAATATTTTTTTTACTCTGAAACAGAATAGATAAAATATGTTTTAGAGGATAGGTGAAATTTTTATACACCACATGATAAGTTAAAAGAAGACAATTAAAACATCTGTGAAAACCGAATTCGAATCGGATCAGTAGTTTTCATGTGCGCGCAAACATACAGAGAGACAAAAAAATCTAACCATATTTTGGGTTCTATATTGATGTAGTAAATAGTAACACACCCCGCTAGTTATTTTTTAAATATCTTCAATGAACAGAATTTTCATTTCTAAAGTTTAATTAAATGTAAATAATGTAATCGTAATTACTTTGTATTAAGTTTATATAAATAAAAGTATATTTACTCTATTTAAATATATTTAAGATTTTTATCACAATTTTCATAAAGTTAATAATTATACATATTCATACTGTACCCCAATTTGGTTCGGACCCTAATGACAGTAAACGCAATATTTCAAGATGGTACTATAATAGCTCTTAAAAAGTTGAAGCAAAATAATTTGATATATATTTTATTAAAAAATCCAATAATTCGACGGCGCACTTAAGATTTATGATAAACCTTACAATACTATATCAGTAAAATTTCAGTCCCATATCATTTCCACCGTATTTGAGATATACAACAATACAAATCTTACTCACCTCAGATAATTCCTATAAGACATTTTAATTTATATTTTTTGTTCACTTCACACAGTCACGTATCGAAAAAAAAAGAATATTGGTGATGATTATGTGATGTAAAAAAATTCTAGTATAGTGCAAAATAGTACTATAAAAGGCCCAAAAGCCGCCACTATATCATTATTTAGAGATGTACATGAGTGTTATGTCATTTGTATAGGACTAGTTTAAGACTTAAAACGCTGCTATAGATTCATTATAGAACTGATTAGTAATATAAATGCGCCACAACAATAGGTATAATGCATTCTTAGAGGCTTTATAGAGAAAAATTGTGTTTCACGGAATGTTCTATGTTCTTTTATACAGCTACTTTTTGCTCCTTGGGTAGTTATTTTTTGAAGGTTTTTGAGGATTCATTGAGTGTTTTAACGTCTTAATCTATAAGTTAAGAGTATAAAAAAGCATGTCCGCAACTCAACCAAAATCTCATAATCACGTGGTATGACATTTTCACGACTTTAGGAGCTTATATCTCAAAAAATATTTACTTAAGCAAAAAACGCATTAAAAAACCTCTATTTCATTTTCAAAGACCTATCCAATGACACCTCATTTAATGATGTACTCGTATATTTATTTCTTTACCCTCCATTTACATGTATGGGAAGCCACCCCTAAATATATTTTTTTTCAAATAAAATGTGGCCTATAATTTGCACCTAATTATAATCTATCAACATATGAAAATTTATCAAAATCTGCCTGGTGGTTATTGCGTGATTGACGAACATACAAACAGATAAACAGACAAACAGACAAACAGACAAACAGACAAACAGAAAAAAAATTTTTTAACCATGGTTTTGGTATCTATAGAACATACATATTGCATACCAATTACTCTTTTTGAAAAATATTCAATGTACAGAAATGGTTCGGTTACTGTTTTATTATATGTATAGATATTTAAATTGAAAGCCAACATCCATAACTGTTTGCAACTCGTATTAAAAACGAAACATTATTTTTCCTGTAAAACCGTACCAGTACTAAGAAAACCCTGAGTCAAAACACCGCTTGTGAATTTCAAGACGTATGCATTCTAGGTCACTGAATTCATTTGCCACCTGATGCCTTTTATTTCATTTTGAATTTCTCAACTTCAAAGGATATTGATGACACTCAATTGGTTACATCGGGTTCTATATTAGTCCTAATATCTGTTAAATTGAAATTGCAGTTTATCCACCACAGCAATGAGACGATATTTTTAATATTCTCGTATGTAGGTATGTATATAGATATGTCTCACACAACATTATTGCTTCAAACACCTACCCAACAATGGTCCTAGCTCTCGGAATATTAAGATAAAAAAAATTAAAAAAAAAATAAAAAAACAAAAATTATTTTCAAAAACCAATAGTGCCCTGTCCCCAGGTTAGGTTAACTAGGTTAAATAAGAAAATTAATTAAAACTATAAGATACATTTAAGTATCATTTTTTTAGATAGCATACAAAATTTTTTAAGAAGATTTTCATACTGCTACAATAGCTAACTATCCCTGTTTTGAAACAATAGTAAATCGTAAAAGAGAGTAAACGCAGCTGTGTATAAAAATAAAGGCTTCAACTGAACGAGACGTCGCGTGGGGCCCGTCGGAATACGGGCGGATAAACAAATGCTGTGTTATTTTGGCGCGAAACTTACACTGACAGTTTATTGTGAATATTTAGGTTATCTGTGGTTTATAGGTCAATTCGAATAAATGATTATTGTAAAATACTTTTTGCAATACGCACTTTTTTTGTAAAACCTGTTTCTTGAATTTATGTATCCTTTTAATATCTATAAACTACTGAATAAAAATACATTTAAATGGATTTTAAACGCGATTTATTATTATACTTCTTTTAACTAACTATGTTATATTTTGTGATAGCTAATCTATACATATAATAAAAGAGTAATCGAACCATTTCTGTAAATTGAATATTTTTCAAAAAGAGTAATTGGTATGCAATATGTATGTTCTATAGATACCAAAACCATGGTTAAAAAATTTTTTTTCTGTTTGTCTGTTTATCTGTTTGTATGTGCGTCAATCACGTAAAATCCACTGGGCAGATTTTTATAAAATTTCACATGCTGATAGACCAATATTAGGTGCAACTTATAGGATACATTTTATTTTTAAAAAAATATTTGTGGCGTGGCTCTCTATACATGTAAACGGAGGGTAAAAAAATAAATTCGCGAATACATCATTGAGTGAGGTTTCATTGGAAAGGTCTTTAAAAATGATATTGAGGTTTCTAAATGGGGTTTTTGCTAAAATAAATATTTTTAGAGATATACGCTTCTAAAGTCGTGAAAATGTTATACCACGTGACAATGTGAGATTTCGGTTGAGCTGCAGACATGCTTTTTTATACTCTTAACGTTTAGATTAAGACATTAAAACACTCAATAAATTCTCAAAAACCATCAAAAAATAACAAACTCCACGCCCGCGGCTTCGCTCGCGTGGGCTTCAGTTTTCTGTATTTTGAAGAGGCGCGCGCACTGTGAGATATTGGTCAAACCTATTTCCATAGAAAATTATAAAAAAGCTTATAGATATGCGCTTAAATCAGCGGTCCTTTAACCGAAATTTATTAAATTTTTGTTTTGCGCCTCTAAAAATACAGAAATTAGGGGCCCCACGCGTGCGAAGCCGCGGGCGGAAAGCTAGTTAATTTTATATAATTTTAAAATTAATAGTTAATTGAAGTAACATCTTAAGTGTACTAGGTAGTAGGTTACACAATTTAAGAAAATATATATTTATGGTGTTATGGAATGAAATAAGGGCATTTTTATTTATTTCGTTACTTAAATCGAACGTAAATTAAAAAGGTATTAAATACAAATTTCGATCTGCTAATAATTCCCGATCAATTCTTAAATAAGCCATCAAATATAATTTCATAAATATAAATATAAAAATTTTAAGATAAAAATGCAAAAAACTTTTGTCAGAAGTGGGATTCGAACCCACGCCCTCAGAGAGGACCAGAACAACTCGGACCTACTTCAGTAGGCAAGGTTACCTTGAGTCTGGCGCCTTAGACCGCTCGGCCATCCTGACATATCTGCTGACGCCGAAATTATTGGTCGCTTTTACGATAATTAAACGATATTTTTTTAAACAGCCTTGATGTGCGTTCCAGATAAGAAATACATAGAGTATAATGTTTTTACAATTCGAAGCGTAATCAATATTTGTATATATTTTAAAAGTAAACATAGTTTTGTAAGTTACGATAATTTTTAACCGACTTACAAAAAAAAGGAGGAGGTTATCAATTCCACCGTGTTTTTTTATGTATGTTACCGCATATCTCCGGCGTTTATGGACCGATTTGGAAAATTTTTTTTGCAATCGAAAGAGTAGAGTTCATGTGTGGTCCCATAGAAATTTGGTTCATGTCTGATCATCCATGTGGAAGATATTCCAGGGAACTCCTCGAAAATCAACGGAATAAGCTCTGCGGTTAAGGTTTAATGATGTATATATCAACTGAATTGTGACTAGATGATGTGATTACCCTTCACAAGACACTAAAAAGGATAAAATAAAAATTTTTGCCAAAAAATAGAACCGACTTCCTCGCTCTAAAAAGTAGAAAATAACTTTTATTTTATTTTTGTTGAAATCTATACAAAGTCGGTGCCTTATCTAAGATTTTGCAAAATCTTGTTAAATTGAAAATAGATAAGGCACCGACTTTGTATAGATCTCAACAAAAATGAAATAAAAGTTATTTTCTACTTTTTAGAGCGAGGAAGTCGGTTCTTTTTTTTGGCAAAAATTTTTATTTTGTGTAAAGCCGTGATGTAATTTTTATAATTTTGAGAAATACATAAATGAAAAATGTCTTTTTTAATAATAGACAACTATATACGAGGACATTGACATCAAAATCTTGCTATCAATATTTTATAGATAAATTTTGACTACAATTACATGTGTATAGAATTTTCAACCCTATTAACTACGAATAAGTTACAATTTCGTGTTTATCATAAAAACAACAGCGGAGACAGTCCCTTCGATGAATGATATATTGCAGATCTGTTTACTTATCGAGACGAACCAGATGTAAGTGTTTAAAACAATAACATATATTTCCTTTCTCTTACCTACTCACTATTCGTTGTAATTTGTACTTAAATTTCATTGTTACAAGTTTCATTCTCAGGATAGAAAAACGTCGATTTTGAACCGACTTCCACAAAGACGGAAATTATCAACGCATATTTTTTGGTGTATGCTGAGTATAATGTAGCAGTTAAATAGGAAATAATCGATATGTATACTTATTTGTTTAAGTAATTTGTTTTTTTACTGTATTAACGATGGACCAGATTTTTATTAGCCCTGGCTAACCCACTAGAAAAACTTCCGTCGGGTTTGCATTATGGATATAATCAAATGCATACTTTTATTTTATTAGATGTCACTATTTAATATAGCTATAAGTGTCTTGTTTACTTTATGATAAAAAAAGTATACATATTTTAATATTATTTTCCATTTATCTATCAGAAATTTTATTGAAAAATACTAACCATTGAGCTATAGCTCCTATTATTGTAATGGGGTTAACACCCTCCCCTCCCGGTAATGCAATCAAAAAATTCACTTAGGGGAGAGATCTAAATGTGCCATCCCATAAAACGTATGCATGGGATGACTGAGAACGATGCTCTTTGACGAAAACGTTTAAAGAGTCAAGGTTTATCTATGAAGTATTACAAAGAGATAAGAATTATTTTTCTGTATTGTATAGATTGAAAGTAATTTTGTCTCCCAGGGAAAACCTCGCAACAGATCATTCATTACATATTCAGCTTTGAAAACGAAACCTTTAATTAAAATTACAAAAAGAAAGAGACATTGATTGGAACACAGCACATACATACATCGCAAAAAAATTCGTATACAATTTGCCAATAATTACAGTTTTGTTACGTATGCTTCTAGCGACCATTTTCAATATTCTGTATCCCTTAATTTTTTGCGTAATAAAGTCTATCTATTTGCACTTACTTTGATTTCAATATCCTATCGTCGGATAGCCTTTACTATGAATTTTGTCAATCTTACGTCATATTATCTGACATAATAATCTATCCATAATTTTTGAAATATTATTGAAAACGGCCGTAAAACAATGATGGCAGCTTTAAAACGATGCTTTACGTAACAAGGGCTACGGGGGGAGTTTTAAAAGAATTACGTAATAAAAGATAAAAGCGTGTACGCAAAATTGTTATAACAAATTCGGTGATAACTTATTCACGCCATTATTTATTCAACAAAGCGTGCTTAGGTATACCCCGCGTTTTGATGTTTATGAATATTTACGACACGGTTACTATGTTCCTTAGCACTTAAAAGGACACAAGATAGATGTATTTTCTAGTTGTACAGGCTGTACTACTTGCCTACGGTTTTATATAACGTAAAGCTTTTCTCAACAGGCCTGTCGTAAGAATTTTTCAAATTCATTTCGTAGTTTTAACGAATGGCGCGAAAACCTTTCTACTCTAAAATATTAGAATAGATAATCAATTTTTCAGCCAGGACATGAACGCTGTTTGCGAGTGGCGATTGTAGTCTAAGAATTCATTTATAATCTGTTAAGATTTTGCTGGTTCCCAAAACGTGTTATAGAATATATGTAAACTAAAACATTTTGGTCATCAATCCATTATTTAGATTTCCACCAGAATCTCATTTGATCTCTTAAATTAATTTTTTTGAGCAATTTAAGCTGACTACTTTTTCCTCATTAAAAAATCGAGTACAGAAGCAACATCACTGCTCCCATTCACATACTAAACACATGCACATATATATTTTTACCGCGACAAAATAACATCTGCTCGTAAGCATTAATTAATTTTAAACAAAGCGTTATTGAGGCGGGCGGCGGGCTCGACGACCCTGCGCTCAACTTTAAAGAGCTTTTTATTGATATATTATATGCCAGTCTCGTGTAAATTTCAGCTTCAGTAAATGGCATCTCTATATTTCGCGTAGTTTAATTAAAATGTTTGATGTATATTCGATTTCTTTCTGAGAAAAACTCGCAATGAAGAATAATAACAAATTAAAAAAATTGCATCGCTTTTAAATTTAAAAAACGTAATACTTAGACTCAATGATGCTTAAAACTTAATGACAACGGATCCAATATAAATTTATGTTCATATTTTGCATATCAATAAAAACCACAGAAAATTCCCATCGCATCCAATAATAACTTATGGACACAAACTTTTCATAAACGCGTCGCAATAAATCGCACACATCCACTTAGTGCTAAACCACTATTTATAAACGAATAAATATCCAAACCAATAACCGTCACTATACGCACTAATCACTGGCTATTAAACAAAATCAAACCGTATTACGATTGAGGAGAGTTAAATATCGCGCGTGGTTATTTATCAACGCTCAGCGCGGTGGTGTACGCAAAATGCGTGCGCACGCTACGCCGTCTGCGGTGCACTGAAATGTTTACAATGTATTCGTAGTAAGCGTTGTATGAAAACGACAATTTTACAAGCCAATCGTGTTTACAATACATTGCTTGTACAAAACTCTATTACATTTGCTCTATTGTAACAAACAAGCAATCGATGTAAAATACTTTGAAGCATTCGCTTTATTAGCTATGATAATGTACGTGGGCTGCAAGACCGTTGCATCCGACATGTATTCAAGATTTGGGGAATAACGATCCAACTTGTTTATGAATTAGAAATAAACGTCCTATAAATAAATTGCATTGACGTAGATTCCGGCAATTGTTCTATTTTGATGTTCACACGTATACTAAATGGAGAATAATATATTTCTTGAGAAACCTATGCAAAACAGTAATCGGAAGGTAGAACAAAACATGTAGCGACAGTATAAGAAGTCGTATAAGAGGCACGACACAAAGGAATGATTTGAGGTCTACTCAAAGGAGTCTGAAAAATACAAAATATGCATGCCGTAGAAGTTACTGAAATGTAAGAAACTGTCATCATCTATAGCGTGTATAATATAACAAATATTGTAATCATAAAAAAAATAGAATCAGCCTTACATGAATAGCGGTTTAATTTGATTGAAAATATGACATACAATGTTGAGGTATCTAAGAGATAATAAATTATGGAGCACATGACACTATATATTCCTTGTCGAACATTCATATGTTAGTTATAAATATTATTTTACAGTCAGGACAAATTAAATGATTCACCAGGAACAGAAACTACGACGTCCTAAAACATAGACATAAACTTGACCTAACTTTTTTGTAAACACCCCATAAAAGAGAACCCTACACATACAAGCTAACATATAATTATAATGAATCTAATTACCAAACGGAAACATAATCGCTACAGACAGCCGTAGCCAACGTGGACGGAACTACACGTCTGCGGGAATTTATCGCGTGGAGATTCAGTTAGATTGATTTAAACGGTGCTACGGTTCTTATTTGTGTCTGCTTGTCTTTAATTTATTTTAACGGATGGAACAAATAATTTTGTCTTCGGTATTGAAAAAGACGAATTATACTGGTTCTTTTTTCTATATAAAAAAAATTGAAACGATGGCCAGAGTCCTTGCCAAAATATATCAAACTAGCTGAGTTCCTCCTTTCACACGTTTGTATCCCGTTCCCGTAGAATTTTCGAGATAAAAACTATCCTATATCATTCCTGGGGTTTCAAAGAATCTCTGCACAGAATTTCATCCAAATCGGTCCTGTTGCTTCGGAGCCTATTCAATACAAAGAAACAAATCTTTCCTCTTTAATATTAGTAATCTATACTAAACTGTTACGAAAACGATACTAGTAATCTATACTAATATTAAAGAGGAAAGATTTGTTTCTAAGGTGTTTATCACATCATAATCACCATTATTTCCTTCAGATAACATCATGAATTATTTCTTCTAGTAACGATTATAAATTGACACAGAAAACATTTAACCTGAAACTGATTCTGATGTATTCATGTACTTCTTACTTTTGGTCCTCTTCCAAACAAAAGATTGACCTAAATCATATAAGCTGTAGCGAAATCTGTTCTAATGACTGTTAAATCTCTGAGTTCGGGTAACCGCGACCCACTTGGCGGTATCCTGATTCCTGGCGAGCCATAAAACTGTATCTTTGCTATATTTAGATCACATCCTGTCTGAAGTACGAAGAGCAAAAAAGGATCCTCTACTTATCAATTTGATTTTGATGCAACTTATATTCAGAATTAACATTTCCTTATTTCTTTTTCATAGTTTTAGTAGCTCAAAGTATGTTAGCTAATTGAGTATTGGTACAATGATTTATTTACATTGTACAAAAGTGCATTATTATCTTTAAAAGTGGTTTTCCTACACAATTCAATCGAACCAAAACTGTAGCATTAGTATAAAACATAAACATTAATGCCTACACAGTAACTTATAATTGATAAACTTAATTTTAAATAAACTATGTAGTTATTTTTTTGCCAACCATACTATCAAACACATATCCTACACTTCATTGAATATATTTTTTATAAACAAACAAATCACGGATGCTATATTCAAGCACCATACATCATTAGTGCTTAACGTACTATATTTTATTTAAAAAAGATGTCTACTACGCACTTATTCTCACAAAATCTTAAACTAGTTTCATACACAAAAAGACCTCAATATTGTTGAATAAAGCAAAACCTCAAACACAGCTGAATGAGGTCCGCCACCCCTCGCGTTCGCACCACGTGTCCCAAACGCAAGAGCGACGCGTCGGCACCATTGTCTCATCTTAACAAGTGCTCTTATGGAGTATGTGTTTAACTACGCTAACTATATTTCGAATATTATACAATCCAGCGACTTATGGTTTTTTGTTTAAAGCTACAGAAATGTCAACATATTTTTAACCGACTTTTAAAAAAAGGGGGAGGTTCTGAATTAGATAACCAGATCGGTTATCTAATTCAGTTCTCTATCTAGTTTTTTTAAGTTACCGAATATCTCCGGCATTTATTGTCCGATTTAAGAAATTCTTTTTGCATTCGATTTAAATTTTTGTTGAAAAATTTACAAAGAAGCCTTTATCTAATTTCAATTTAACACGATTTTGCACTTACTTTGTATAGATTTCAACAAAAATAAAATAAAAGTTATTTTCTACGTTTTAGAGTGAGGAAGTCGTTTCTATTTTCTGTTTCTTTTTTTGGCAAAAAGTTATTATTTGTTCGTGGTAATTCGAGAATTTTTTTGACGTGATATAATATTATCCTCCTTATTAGAATTTAAGTTAATATCTGTACTTTTATCAACACAATAAAGTGTTAATAAATAAATAAATAAATCTGTATAAGTTAATCTGTATAATCTGTATAAAGTAAGTATGTGTTTTCCACAAGTGTTACGAATATTATTATCCTTTAGAAAGTTCTACGAGACCCGAAAGCGTCAACCGGTATGGGAGCTAGACAATAGCACTTGTTAGTTTTGCGTAGCATGCTGTCGATATATCACTCTACAATGATGAGACTTCCTATGACTCACGGGTTTTTTGTTCTTTGAAATGTGGAACCAGATGCATAGGTAAATAATGTATAATAAACCGCGTTTAAAATCCTTTAAAAAGTATTTTATTTAAAACAGATGCATAGGTTTTTATTAAATAGAGAGAGAGGCACGTTTGTTAATACAATGTTGTTAAAATTTTTTAAATATGATTTAGTTTTTTGGACATTATTCGCTTTTATCTATTTGAGATGTATTCTGTGTTAATCGTAAAGAAAGAAGGCAGTTCATTTGTCTTTTAATAACCCTTTACGACGAAATTTCAGACTCCATTTAGGCACAGGAGACCGACAAAAAGTCGATCAGTCAACAAATTTTGGACGACCAAACTAAAGAATTTCACTACTAAACAAATAGAATTTACTTTAGTAAAGAATTCGATAAGTTCCACTGTAATCCAACGCTCGAATATCAATTCAAGACCACCAACAACGGAGTTTATATAGACAGAAAATTCTTTATTGCTCCTTTAAAACAAAGGCGAAATTAATGCCTTAATGGAATTTATATCAGTTTACCTTTGGTAGTTTAGTGAGTATACGATTAGCGCAGAGGTAAAAATCAAGAAACATAAAGTAAAAAGTAAGTATATACATATACAGGGGGTCCCGTAATGAGTAAAGCATCTCATGGGGGAAGATAGCTGAGCTAATAATCTACCAAAAAACCCAATATAGGTCATACGAAAATATCACTGAAAAAACTACAAAATCTTCAATATCTCAAAGATATTGAAGATTTTGTAGTTTTTTTCAAAAATGTTGACCTCGCTCAATGTTTTATATTACTGTGGCCGTAATTCTTATTTGTTTTTCATAATTTTTTTACTAAGTTTTCTTTATGAGTTGCTTTCTTGGATACATGCATTAGATATTAATAGAAACATCAGACGACGGAAGAAAAAAATTATTTATTTCAAATTTAGTATTGAGTAAAATTTTAAGGTCAAATTTGACAGTCTGTGGATTAAAAAAAATGTACTACACTGTGACGATCAGTGCACTTAAAAACTTCTGTATTTAATACCAAATGGTATAAAACTTATAGTTTTTCCCTATAGAAAAAAAATATTGCAATTTGAAATCAATTTGGGACCTATTTTAATGATACATCCAGGATTGCTTAGTATGAAATGTTATTTTTTTACATGAAAAATTTAATTAAATTAAAAATAAAGAAAAACAATTACAGCAAGGAAATCAATTATTGCTTCAAGGTTTCTATCAGAAAATTCGAGAACGTTCCACCAAAATTTCTTTCAGAAAATAGTGAATATCGAGAACATTCCACAGGTTCCCTTGAAGGGTCAGTACAACTCGATATAATTCGTATTACACGCGGAAGTCTGGCTCCGAGGAAGTGTTACATTTAACTACGAATTGACGCGTTCCGGGAAATTTGGTTTATGTGCATTTTTGTATGCAGTTTAAATCTTTTATGGTATTACGGTTTGTGACGGCGCCGTGGTAGTTAAGAAATTATAGCGCTATAAAGGGCACCGTCTAGAAAACAAATTGAACTTTCATATGGCAAAGGAACAAATATAATTTCTGTATAGACTCTATTTCAGATATTGGCAATGGATGAATGCTTCCATCACACAAAGATCGGCGTAAAATACTGAATTAATTATTACTTTTTAAGTCATTAAAAGTGAACAATAATAAATGTTGAAATATTCTTATATAATCAGAAGAAAACTGAATGTTCCTACCACCACCACCACACCACTCGAAGTATGTCTTCTGTGAGGAGATCAAAATCTGGTATACTCGTATTCATAGGTAGTTATCACAGAGCATGTGGAAAAGAAGTTAAAGAGCTGAAGGTGTCAATGCTACACAATATAAGCAAAATTTCAAAGACAAAGTCCATTATAATTTTAATACTTTTCGCACTCACAAAGAAAGTTCGAGAAAGGCTACTAAAACATTTTCAATCGGAACCTAATTTGTTACGTAAATATCAATTAGAGTTGTGTACACATTACCGAGCGCTTGTACACTCGTGCACAGAAGTTTAATTGGTTACGATGCATTATAATGTATTTACCATGATCATTATCATCATAAGTATATTGCTTTATGAACCCCTATAATGACGCACGTATTAAATTGTTTTTTGTCTTCATAGGGTTTGAGTAATAAAAGTTATAGTACTTACAATCCTACGATATACAAATTAGTAATATCACGAGGAAAAATATTTTATTATAAAACCTACTTGAATAAATATATTTTTTAATTTCAATTGTTGAGTTTCTTTAATTACACCACTGTTTTGTATCATCGCCTCTTTAGACAAGTGCATTAGCGGTACAACTGAGGTCGTTCCTGGGTGGAGACGTTAAAAAATGAATCCGTCTAGCCGGGCACAGAAGCCTACTAATCGATCGCCAACTTGCCCTTAAAAATAAATGTATCTCTGAAACGGATGTTCATAACATATACCATAGGGATAACGCAAGACAAGAGACTTTAGAATATTTTGTAAGTACCTAAAGAATATACGATTCTAACTTATGTAAGGCAATAATCAGTTAAGAGCAATATGAACAAATAGATATTTATACACAGTTCACTAGTTAAGGATTATATCACAAACAGTATAACAACATCGTTGTGCAATAAGCTCAGATGATTGAACAAGCGTTTCATATGACACACGGGAGCGAGTTGCTATCAATTACCTCACTTTGTCACCAATTGCTATACAATACGAGACCTATAACATCTCTGATCACTAACAACTCTAGTACAAATATTTTGTAAACATTATTAAAATAAACTGCGATAGACGCAGTGGACACAGCAATGGTGTAAGATGTGATCGATCGATCGATCCCCACGAATAGAAAATTATGATATGATGAACATTACAATTTTCTACTGTCTGGGTGTTGATTTATCTATAGTATATATGTATTTACAAAAAAAAAGTATTTATATCGGTTATCTAGTTTCCATAGTACAAGCTTTGCTTAGTTTGAGACTAGATGGTGTTGTGTTAAACGTCCAGGAATATTTATTTTTGGAAATCAATTAGAATTTAAAATATTGTCTCGTATTTCTATTGTAAATAAGTAATACAAAAAATGAGGTATAAAAGCTATTGTAACATCGAATTAACCCGGCCTATTTCTGACGAACCTAAATGTGAAATGGCTTGCTATCAATTTTGTCCTATGCCCCTAAAATGTCTATTATCAAGTTGACATACTATCTGTTCACTCTGTTAGCACAACGGCCTACATAAAATAACAATATCAAAATTTAGTTTTAAACGAATCCTTGTGTTCTTAAATAAAATATGTCCCATAGTTATAGGTGATAAATAAATAAATATCAGTAAGTAGGCACAAAGCTCAACGGGTACGTCCGCACACCACCACAGGTGACAGGTGTGAAGTGTCAGAAGTGACACTGTAACACACCCACTTTATGAAACTTCATGAACACCACAAAGTTAACAAATTTCAATTTTCCTCTCATCTGTACTGTACACTGTAATAAACGAATATTTTATCTGAAGCACGCTAATGTAGAATGTGGTAGAATCAAACGCGGGCACATCTGGCACTGCGGGCCGTTACAAAACCTCGTTATCGGTCCATTTCGACTATATTATTGCTCTTTAGTAGCAATATTACTTCCTACTTTGAGTGCCTATTATAAGTGTTGCAAAATCCCTCTTAAAAGTTATTCATTGTATGTACTAATTTATATGGGTTTAATAATCTATTTAAAAAGATACGCCCATACGTTTTTGGGAAATGGTTAAAAAACAGCTCAATTAGAGTAGTTAGGTAATCCATCTCTCCATTATCTCTCTACCAATCTATTGCATCCATTTCTTTTGCATGATTTAAAAGTAGCCATACCAAAATGGAGTATAAAATAAATTTTATCCTTTTCTAGTTCCCTCCCAATTTTCCATCAATAATCGTCTCCTTATTTATGATATATTGTTTTAAAGACTATAACCATTATAAAGCATTTAAAAGCTTTGAGTACTTTCAGTACGATTACTAAAAACTGAAATTTCGTTATTTAAGAGTAAAATCTTAAATCTGACAATGGCCACTACGAGACGCAGCAACTGCCCACAAATATATCTAATTAGCCGGTACAGCAATAAGCCGGTATAATTAGCCGGCCGGTTCACTCACCCGGTGCACTAGCCACATAAAAACGTTATTACTTCTCCTATAAAACTGTTATGGTGTAAACTAGACAATGGATTACATAACTAGTCAAAAAAGCTTGTTTAGGAAATTATTTCTTCGTCAGACTGATGCTAATGATAATAACATTGATTCTTCAACTGCCCACAAGAAAATAGAATAATTTGATTATGAAGCGATCCTCGCTTACCATAATTTGAAATTGCCAACCTTAATATAAGGCAAACAATTTGTATTCAAATAAAACTTGCTATAAAGCTTCATAATGCTAGAACAATTACAATGTTTTCTAAATTGGTTTTAATACCAAATGGCAAGTATACACACACAATAACAAACAAAATTAACTCTTCCTTAATAACATTGGTCTTATAAAGATACGAGAGTGCCCCAATTAAGGGATCATTGGAATAACAATAAGACCCTAATTATGTTGGAGTCATTAAAGGGATTAAAAGGGCCCAACTTCAGTTATTTGTAGTTCAGATTAAATTACAACAACGTATAAGATCTCCAAGTATTACATTGGCAAAGCGGATGATCATTGTTTATGCTTCCGCTATAGATATTATTGTATACACAGATAACCCTTAACACATCTAAAGGTACGGTCATAATCGGTTATAATATTATGCATATGAGAGATCGTAAATCGTAATCTATTTTCATAACTAAAAAGTATGAGTTCTAATATAATTTATTAGACTCGCAAGAAGATAACAAGTAGTCAAATATAGAATCACTTTAGTGGCATAACATCTCCTATATGTATAAGAAAAATTTCATTACGTATTAAAATATCAATGATAAAATCAAAAACGAGAAGTACCGACAAGGAACTCGATAAAATTCTCTATATGTTACCTTCCTCGGTAGAATTTATACCTTAACTTCATTACAGGCAGCCGTTACTATATCAACCACTTATTCGATTAAACGGAACATCAAAGCGAATCTATAATGTCATTAGATATTCCTAGACATCAGTAACGTGACATAGATCTTTCCATGGTTATCGATCTAGAAGTGCCATAAATTAAGTGATCTAAAATCTTATTGAAGTTGTACAACACGATAAGTCTAATCAGTCAGTCAATAATAATAATAATAATAATAATAATAAAACACTTTATTGTACACAAGAACATGAATTAAAGTATACATAAACATTTATAAAAATAACGCATACAAATAGGCGGCCTTATCGCTCAGCAGCGATATCTACCAGGCAACAGTCAATCTTAGAGCGTCGAAAATTTTCGGTCACACTATTTAACCACGACCATCAATTAAATGAGCTGTTAATATGGAATAGATTGTTTAGCAAATCCAGCCGGTTATAAATGAGTTTATTAGATTCAAAAACCGCAATGTCCATTTTTAGAAATGGGGAGTAATCCATTTTTTTCATATTACGTATTATCGGCGCTTAAGTTAATATTGCAACTATGGTATTGTGGTTTTAAATAATGTACTTAAGGATCTGCTGAATTTATACAGGAAAATAATGACTTATTATAACAATAACCAGAAAAAGATTATGGGCATTACTAACTTTGTTACACTAGGCTTAACATTAAGGTTTTTGTCTAACGTCTTTTTTGTCTACGGTTAATCTAGTAGACTCAAATATCCATTACTGCTGACAATTAACATCTTAAGGATCCTTAAACATAACATCACGACGTATCTTTCAATCACAAGTCGCAACTACATCAAACCTGTGTACAGTAACAATTTGCCATACATCTTCAGTCTGTCCTCACTCCCTCAATCTCAGAAGCGCCACAAAATAACAAGCCGAATAGTGTTCCCCTGACGTATGTGACTTAATTCGAGAAACAAATCTATGGAGGGTGGTCTATAAATACGGCCACCCTCGCGTTCTGAACGCATGACTCGTGAAATTCGCTCTAACCATAAATCTGATTGACGATGGTCAACTAATGTCTGCTTTGAGCTGGTGAATTTATTTGAGTTGCTAAATAAATAATTATTTATGTACGTTTTAATTTGAGAGAACTGTTAGTTTTTAATATGCAGATCTATTTAAGGATGCGTATATCGCTGGTTTTGTTTCTTATACCTACGCGTTTATATCGTTCTACAGCTATGTCGCTCAATAGTACTTTAAAACTAATTGCTTTAATCTTACTCTTTACCCTATTCGATAACTTTTATCCGTCTACATACGCTCGATCAATATATTTTTATAACCATAAGATCAGAAAAATATATTCATCATTTTGATCATTTTCAAGACCACCATTGTGATTAACAATTTCAAACACGCATCAAAGATTCGAGAATGGATTCCCTAATCCGTGACCAAAAAAAAACAATAATTACTAATCATATAAAAGATATAGGTACTGAAAGACAAACTCATAGACAAACTCTTTAACAATAAACAATGAAAAGTGCACCAACCTCTTTCTCCTGCAGCGACTTGTCTCCATGTATCTTGTCTCGCAGCGCCACCAGCTCCAGCGGCCAGCTGGACAGCTCCGCGTCGGGGTCCGACAGAAGCACCTGGGTTTAGATATATGTGTCAAAATAGTCTGTCAGTTTGAAATTACAAAGAATATATCAAAATAAAGATCTACTATAGTATGATGTATACACCATATTCAAAAAGTATTTTCACGTCTCAATACTTTGAGTTATTTATTCTGTGTTATTTGCTATGTAGTGGATGCGAAGTCATATTAACACTAATATTATATAGAGGAAAACTTTGTTTGTTTGTTTATTTGTTTGTTTGGTTGTAATCAATGGGTTCAAAAACTACTGGACCGATTTTAAAAATTCTTTCACCATTCGAAAGCTGCAATACTCACGAATAACATAGCCTATATACCTATATTACATTATGCTACGAGCAACGCCGCGCGGATCAGCTAGTACTTAATATAGATGCAAATTTAATTAGTCTACATGAGATATCTAACAAAAAATCTTGGAATTATAAAAACGTATTTTCCGCATCTATTTGTTTTAACAATAGTCCTTTTATTCCTAAAATCTAACTCTTTCTTGGGCTATACAGCATCGACTTTTTAATTAGTTAATGCATATTGTTTGTCTTCATATCGTTTCTACTCCAAATCTCATATCATATATGCCCTACAAGCGACAACGGAATCTTCCTACTTTCATTCAAATGCAAACACGTTGTCATTGTTGCCTTTGTATAAGACTATATTATTAGTATAACACAACACTAAACACTTACAATAACATCACTCATTGCACTCATATTCAATCACTTTACACCAAAAACAATCGTCTCGAAAGCTTCAAGTTCAATCAGACACTGAGGTCCAGCGAGTGACCCGGCTTATCAGTGATACAAAACAAACTCATTTATTGTATTGTTAATGATATAATTACAGTAAGCTTCATAAATGGGGTGCGTTCTAATTAAGTAATAGTTGTTTGTTTTTGCATTTTTTCAATGGGTAGGATACTAATGGATGTATGGTTTTTGTCAACAAACAAAAAAACAAATCCACCAAAAGACAGGATCTTTTTGTGAAGACAATGACAACTCGAGAAAAATTCTCTCGATTTTTTTCGAATTCACAATCGATTAGTTAGTTGCCAACTGCAATCTGAAATGTTTGCGTTGGGACTGTAGTTGACCATCTACGATGTTTGAAAATACTTCAATAGGATTGCTAAAATCGATTTTAAGGCTACGATAATCAAAGATCTTAAAATATAGACCATCAAAATTAACGCACAATGTGTTGTTTTCAATTCTGTTGGATACACGTAAGCGCTCTACCAAGGACTCCATTTCTCCTTTTAAGCACACCAAATAATAAAACAAATGATCCAGACAGCGTGGTCAGGAACCGGGTCATTCACGCCAAAAATGCCAGTTAATCTGGCGCCCCTCCAAACGCCACCATGCTTCAAAATGGCATCGATGACTATAATCCTTGAAATAGACGCAATGACTTTCCACAATTCTATTTATCTCGTCTTCAACGGAATCCGACTTTTTGTAGATGTTTCAAATAACAATGAAATCATCGGAGTTTGCATGTGTTCCAATACCAGCAGTGAAGCTAACATGATTTTTTGCGTTTGTTGATCGCAATATAAATAAACGTTGCAGTGGTATTTTGTCCACATTTACATAGTCATGTATTACAATGTTGCAGACCATTATTTGGATCGCCAAAACAAGCAATTGTTAGCAATTGAAAACGTGACAAATGCTTATGAATAAAGATACATAGTGGAAGACATATTATATAGTATTGTGGTATGAAATTAATCCTAACTAGCTTCTTCTTAGCATCGTCTAACTTGCGTTTAAAAACAGTCATCGTCTATCAGATTTAAATTGCTTCTGCAGACAGGACAAGGACTTTGCACTACGAATAAACAAAGTAATAAATTATATTATTATTTCACCCTAGCATTTCCGTGATAGGCAGTCCCATGATGATTCCACAACGATCAGTAATCACAAAAAACCGTTAGCAATTCAAAACTTACTCTGCGTGAATACTTTAAATGATTCCGATCCGGCATCCTCACATTATTACGCACAATTATTCAACACATCACAAACGTTTACTCCAATCACATGTAAATTTAAAACCAACTGATAGATAACCTCAAAAAAGCGCGGCAAATCAGTTGCGAACAAATTGAAATGGTGACAACAACTACGGACCTTGCTCCAATTGTGAGTTAGTAAGGAACCTCGACTTTATTCATGGTGCTCTTATGATTGGCGTTTGGCCAACAATGGGTCGGTCTAAGACTAATAAAATAAAGCGTCTAACGTTTTTAATGCAATGTCAGTGACTTATCAAGCGCGCTTGATTAAGAAGAATTGAGATGCATCTGATAAAACTAACAAATCCCATGAATAATTAAATTTGCTTGATTGCTGACAGTCCTCGGTTAGTGTAATAAACTAAATTGAATACTGAAAGATAGGTCAAATTTTAGTAACGAATAACTTACACTTAACATAAACACGAAATTATTCGCGTTTCGGCTGAGAATTAACCAATAAACCTAGATCAGAGAAGATAATATCTTCTTGACATACTCAAATTTTAAACTGTAATAAAGGAAATGGCATCATTAAACTACCACATCAAAATTCAGTATTAAAATAACCGTTAACTATAGGAACTGTTAAATCGGTCTAGGACTAGATAAACGCAATGAGCGAATTGGTACATGCGACCCACATACACTTGGCATCTCTTAAGATTTCCGGGTTTGACGATCTGCAAAGTTAATAATTGTCAAAAGTTCTGCGAATCGCTGCCAACGAGGTATCAATGAGACGTTGAAAATATTTTAAAGTATTAATAAATGTAAATAATCTTTGCTAATATTTTAAAGCAAAAATTTTGAAATAACGGCATCGGATAGAATCGACCTTTCGAACCGGTGGTAAATTAAAAATGACTATTGATTAGTATTTGTAAAAAGTTCCCATGAAAAAAAATATTTTCTATTCTATTCTAAAAAATACCGAATGGATTACAAACATCCTTACTGATTATGAAATGTAGGTCCATGTGGAAGGCTATTGGCTATGTAGTGTACTACTGGTGAAACTGTTGGAAAATTCTATACGATATCATTTGGGTTCGAATCTCTGCCATAAGACATTGATTCTGCTACTAGTAAACAATCATTTTTCGTAAGGCAAAACAGTTCATATATCACCATAGCTTGTCAACGATAGTCAAAGAAATAATTCATTTAAGTCTAGTCTATTTCAACTCCGATGGGCCGATTTTACGATCCCATTACATATACAGCTGTTTGATTGCTGAGCGAAGTCTATAAACGCTGCAATGTAAACTAATATACGTTAACTATTTTAAAGAAGTAAAGTGTATTTTTAGAAAGAGTTACAAGCAACAAATTTAATTTAATAATGAAGGACCTCGAACTTGTTACAAGCTCGCAGAAGAGCCGTTTAAAAAGTTTTGCATAAAGTATATAGCATTTGATCGATAAAGATGATATGAGGAGTAATGTAGACTCAATTTCTATTTCTGCCTTATATACCTGTCTCATACAAATATGTGTTGATACGGTGTTGTATCCAGAGATAGCCTGGAGGAAATCGCTGCCTAGCGAAAAGGCCGCCTCTTCTACATGTTTTCTTTGTTATCTTATGTCTATGTTATGTTATGTTTATATGCAATAAAATATTTTCTATTCTATATATTATTCTGTATTCCTATTATCTATATTTATAGATTACTATATATTGTAAACTATCACCAATCAAAACAAAGTTTACTTCTTTCCTGTCTGGCACATAAGAAATGTTAAGATTTAAAAACTTAAACAATCAATTAACCTATTTAGTACATCATTCACAAATCCCTCTACATAGCAAATAACAATATTGATCTCAATGCTTTTAAGAACAAGGTCGACGGTATTTTGGTTGGAATATTTTTAGCGTTATTATGTCTAATAGTTTCAGTTTGATTTTGAAAAATATGGTACTATTATACATCATGTAAGTAATTATATATACAGAACTTTATAATCTGAAGGGGACTATTAATACTGTAGATATAAATATTTATTCAACGAAAACATTTCTTTATTTAAAAAAAATCGTTAATTATGGAAATCAAACCGACTTTTTTTTTAATTACACCCTTAACATTATTGCATCGATCGTTAAGGTCAATTATACTGGTGCAAATTGTGATATTGAGAAAAGGGAAAAAAGAGTTGAAAAAAGACATACATAAAGAGATATATTTAGAGGAACAAAGAGACCACAACAGTTTTCTCAAAAACACCAATAGGTACCTTTTCACTGCTTTGATATATTTTTATGGGACGCGGTTTGATCGTGAAGCATATAGGTTGTCGTGGGCAGTCCCACCAGTTAGTAGTTTTGGAGCTGCTTGAGGAAGTGGGTCGTAAAGCAAATGGAGGGAGGAACTTTAAAATGCGACTTTTTTACAAAAAATATATACGGCATTTAATTAAGTAACTCAATAATTGGAGATGATTTGTTACCTGTTACCGGATGATAATTTATTGAAACCGATAGTAATAGAATTATTAATTTAATAAGACTATAAATAAACATAATGTAGAAAAAGGGGGTATGATTTTAAAATTTTTTAGCCTTTATCCAAAAAACAGCATTTTAGCATATTTAAAAAAACTTGTTAATATGCAGTAAATAAACTATTTTAATACAAATAAAAAAGGGGCGTTCTATTTTTCTTTTTACCGGGTATCCAAAAACGACCGGGAACGGTGAAACTATGGAGTAGCATATTTAAAAAAATTGTTAAAAAGATCATTCTGTATAACATTAGTAAAAGACACATACCTGCAGCTGTTCCTGCAGCTGCTGCAGCACCTGCGCCCGCACCAGCTCGTCGCGCCGCGCCTGGCGTGCAGCGGCGGTTAGTTCATGCATTTCGGTCACGACAGTGGGCCGGTCGCGCGGTTACCGCGCGGTTATCGAGCGTTTTAGTGAATTGCGATCAATTGATAATATTGACAATATACTTAACGAAATACTAAAAATCACTAATTACGAAAGATCACGAAAAATTACAATTTTTTTTTTAATTTTTAAATAGAGATTCTTAATTTAAAAACTTTTAATCGAGCCATTTTCTACGTTATTTTCTTATTTTTACCGTTGTTCGACACGTTTAAAACAATAATGAAGGGCCATTAAACTCACAAACAAATATTAATTAACTGTTGTGTTATTAGATAAAAATTTATTGATTAGAGAATAATTTAAAATAGAGAAAGTCCAAAGCCCACTGTCGTGTACCCAAATCAGACGATATATTATACATTAAACAACACACCAAGGAAAGACTCTCCGGCTTTGCATATATTACGATATATATATAACAAGCATAATGCATTGCATACTAAACTTATATAAAGTATGTACAATCCTTTAGTTTTTATTTATAAATTCAGTCTTGACAGTATTACTAACAGTCAATGATATTATATAACTATAGATATGTTACTAGCACGCTAATTTTGAGATTTCAAACGGATACATGTGTATCCACACTCCCTTGGTTACGAAACGATTGTTGACAGAACTTTACATAGCAAATTTAATTGGTTACAACTGAAAGCTATAAAACGCCCTTGTGTATTTAGAAAATGGACGAACTATTAGAAAAATAAAAATAATATTTTCAAATAAATTTGTTATAATTTTAAATGTCATGATTTCAATGTTTGTCAACTATGAAGTGATTGTCAAAAGATGACGGGTCGCATTTTGTTACTGTGTTTTGTATGCATATAACATATCTATACATTATATCATTGCTAACAGTAATAATAATTTATTTCGCAATATATACAAAGCGCAAGAGAAAAATAACAGCAACCCTGTGAATCCATCCAAGATTTTTAGTACTTATGATACCATAAATATTCTGTCCCATGAAACATTCAAAGGATTGCTTAGTTTTAGGGGAAACAGTGGTATTTACAAATGATACTTGTATTAAATATCGGGTTAATTTAAGGAGTGGCAAAATCATGCGTACGTCGTAATTAATTTGAACTTAATATCCTACAACCACAGATTAGAGAATAAAAGGTAGATGGAGTGTGCCGAAGACTCGAGTGACGCTAACTACTCGTACGTACACGTGCATCTGTGTGCGTGTTATGTTACCACATATTGATTGGTTTAAAAAAATTAAATAAACCAATAAATCTTTAGTTACTTGTGAAAGTAATCTATCTTCTTATTTTTGCTTTTGGGAAAAACTTTTGTTATATAACACAGGACGGAATTTTTTAAGAAAAAATTCGAAGTCCTTGTAGCATGTTACATCAAACTAGACAAACATTTTTGTATTTGCTTTTGAAGTTTGTATTTGCTTTTGGTGTTACTCTCGTCTTCGGCGCATTGCATCTGCTTTTTCTTCTCTAATCTGTGCCTTCAACATATCATTTCCAATACTAAAAATGATAAGATATACTAATAATATAAGTTGTAAATACGTATTTAAACTATTTTTACTCTAAAGACAGAAAAGAAAATAGCACAGATTGGACAGTATAGTACACATACATAGCAAAGGATATGTGATAAATAATGTTTTCTTTGGAATAAGTCATCAGAATGTCAGTCTGTTACGACTATATTTATATTCTATACAAAGAGACTCCAATAAAAATAAAATTTGGCGACAAACTTATGATAGCATAAGACTACCGCGGGGCTATTTAAATGTCCCCCTTTTTCGAAGAGTTTATTACATTTAAATATCCTATAGTATATTCTTGTGTCTGTTTTAACGCGAGTACTTTCCATATTAAATAAAATACTTTTTAATGGAGCGTAAAGTGCTCGAAACGTCGGCTTAATAATAATGTATAATAAACCGCGTTTTAAGTCATTTAAAAAGTATTTTATTAAATATTAAAATATAAAGTTAATGCTTACAACTAGAAATGCCACTCATTTAGTTAAGGGGATAGTAACAATGCAAGAACGTCACACCGTAATACAACAATAAGCACCTTCTCCAGCTCCAGGTCGATGTCCTGCTGGTATATAGACACGTTCGCTTCGGTGTTCTCCGTCGTTTGGATGTGCGCTTTTAGATGGGTTATCTGTGAATGATAGGAATGCGTTATCTATGAATGATTCAATTTTAACAAGTTATTTTCCAAAACGAAAGAAAAATAATGGATTTTAAAGAGTATAGAATCCCATTTGTATTTAATAATTTGTCAATTATTTTTCCATTACTAAGGGATTGGATTCATTCAGTATTTTGTGGGGTTTTTAACGCGTTTTTTTCCGAAAATAGTAATGGTTTTTAACGGATTTCGAATAGTATAGAATCGGTTTGTTTTAAATAGAGAATGTTTATTTTTTTACATTACATAAAAAAATAAAATAAAATAAATAAATAATATTTAATTTGTCAAAAAATCTATAATAGATCTTTATTTGAATAGGTATTACTGAATATGACAGGCTGGTTCATGAGTCTAGGCTAACTAATTGTATATTATGAGTGAATTTTTGAAGTGGGCATTTTAGTTCCAAATACTGAACTAGAAGGAATACAAAAAATTCAAAAAACAGTCACAAGGATGATTTTGACGAAAATAAAATCTGTGTCATTGGATTTTTGAAAAATTCATTTACCAAGCCAGGAATCAAACAAATCGACTTTACTATAACTAGTACACTACTCAACGTTTAAAAAATAAATTAAATTCAAGCGAAGAACTAATCATTTGGCTAAAAACTATTATATGTCCTTCTAGGGTCTGAAAAAATCTTTGAACAAAAATTCATCCAAATCATTTCAGTAATTTAAGCGTAAAAAAGAGATAGATAGACGAACAGTTACTTTCGCAATTATAATTATAATAAATTATAATATTAAATACATTTAGAACACACCTGTTCCTCAAGTGAAGCAATTTCCTCCTTATGCCTGGTCTGCAGTTCATTAACATACGCCAAGTGCTCTGCTTTCAACTCTTCAATTTGCTGTTCAAGTTTCTTGTGGGATTGCTTCTGGGTAAACTCTATGGGAGTGGACGTCTGGAATAATAATAATAATATAGTTATGTAGTTATGTAGTATAGTTATGTAGTTTATGGTGAACATAAATCAGAAAACTATGGTGAGATAAAATTATTAATTCTAATATTTGTTACTTTTCTATTAAACACTTTCAAGAGGACTTCGAATGCGTTAGTCCATAAATAATTCCCATATATGATAACGTTTTTTATACTTTTTTGTTACAAATAATTTTAAGGTTTTCTAGTAATCATGACATTCAGTTCGTCAGTTGAAATAAACTTTATCTAACCTAATTTTTTTATGTTGTAAACTATTTACTTTACTTATAAGATTCATATGTGGAATTGATACTTTTACGTCATCCTGAAGATAAAAAGCTTATAAGATCCTAATAAGATATATTTTTTTTATTTATTTATTTATTTATTTATATCAGGCATCATGCAGTTACAGTTAATAGATCTTAAATAACTTAAAACTACGGCCCATAAATCTAAACACTAAAATTAATACTAATTTCACACGTTAAGACTGCGACGTGTGACGCGGGTCCGGGGGGCTGGGTAACCGTCCACTATAGATGTAATAGACATAATGGAGAATGTTACAGTATAGCTTGTACCTATACAAATACACTGTTTTTTGTTGCAGTCAAAAATACCAAGTAGTTTTCATTTTATAAGCTTTTAAACTTTCGAGTTCCGCTAAAGTCACGTGACCGCTTGTGACGTCACAAAACACACGCCGCGCGGGCCGCGCTACTTCGCAGCAACTATAGTACGTGTGGGAAGCGCTATAGCGAGCGCATGAGCTGTCTGTTTTATGACGTCACACCGCCGCAATCGCCGCGTCGGGCGGTTACGATTTGTTTTGCTTATAAATCAAAAACTAATTGACGTAACAAAATAATTTTTTCAACAGTATTTTTTAGTTAAAAAAAGCAATATGAAAAGCTAAAAATCAAAATTTGTTAACATTCTTCATTACCTCAATCCTTGGCACAATGAGATCAGCGGACCTGGTGCGCCTGCGCGCGTCGCCCGCACCGTCCTCGTCCGAGCCCGGCGACGCGCACGCCCGCCCGCGCCACACCTCCTCCGAGTAACTGTAAATGTTTGTTTCAACTATCTTAAAACGTCAAAATGAATACAGCACATCTGCTTATAGTCTTACAGACTGATTGCATGATTAGTCCAGGAAAAAAACAACTATCTATCTACGCTGAGCAGTTTCCCTTTCAACGCCACACTGCTACTTGTTTGTTATTAAGTTATTATTTGTGTCTTATTCTGTGTGGTTCTTGAATAAATCTTTCTTTCTTTCTTTCTATCTTAAAACATTTCATTGCAACAGTGCCTTATTTGATCCGTCTTCTACGGTAGCTAGGGCACTATACGGCACATATTTTCTATTCTATGCTATTCTATTCTACTGTACTGGCTCCTTATATGTTAACGTAGCTACTAAGCCGTTATTTAATTTATCATCATGTTTTTGTTGTATAAATTGGATGGCATTTGGATGACAATGAAAGTTAAATTACAGAAACATCATATTCGGACTTTTTTTTTGGTTAAAACGGGTAAGCGGAGCATGCGGTTCACCTGATGTTAAGTGACTGACCGCAGCTTACGAACATTAAGACATCAGTGTGGTAGATGCCTTGTTGGCATAAGGAGAAAAAGTAACTACTAGAGTAATTCATTACATGAGAAACATTTTCTTACACATGTTTAAACAAATTTCACTTGTTTTATAAGGCAAATTTCAATGCGTTTCACATTTAGACCCTTATATTTTCGTGAAAAATTGTGTGATAGCTTTTATGTAAAAAATAAAAATATTAATTTTTACGCCAAAACCAACTCAATAATAATCAATATGTAACTAAATATTGAAAACATTCTTACCTATGATTCCTAGCAGCATAAAAAAAAAATTGTTAGATTAATATCTATAAAAACACTATTATCGAATTTAAATTTAAACACCAATTACCTCCTTTCCATATCGGTGCATTTCTTTTCAAAGAACATTCGTAAATTTTCCATTTCTTTGCCATACTTCAAACTGAGTTCCCGCTTAAGTTCATCAATGTCCGCATTGCCAGATTTAACAGACGCCAGTAGTTCCCTAAGGCGTCGCGTCTCAACGGAATATGCCTGCTTGTCCTGCCGCATCTGACTCTCAAGGTCCCGCACATCTGTGTCGAATTCCACTCGCATCTTACCAATCTCATCACACAGCACTTGTATCAAACTTTCGCGTAACTTATTCCGCAGATTATCTTCTATGTAGCCTTCAAACTTATTTAAAAGTGTTGACACTTTATTTTCGAACCCGGTTTGAAAATCATCAGAATCAGATGCCGATTGTATATCAGATTTTGAATAATTGACCGTCATTTCTTCGCGATCCATATCTTTCTCGCCGTTGGAACTCTGTACGGAGCCTGTGCCACTCATAACTGCAGAGAAAAATTTTGTGGAGTCATCTTTTAACATTGATTGGTATTTGATGAAATCGGACAACTGTCCCTTAATGGTATCATGCTCGGAATGTGATTGTTCAGCGATAGCATGCTGTAGGCTCTGTACTTCAGTGCAAAGGTGGTTGTTTTCGAGTTTGAGCTGTTCGCGATCATTGTTAGATTGCTGCAATGAGATTTTCAGTTCTTCAATTAGTTGGTCACGCTGCGTTATAGCTTCTTCGAAATGCACAAGCTGAAAGGATAGAGGGTAAGCTGAGAAACATGTACAGACATTAAATGCGAGGATTTGCATTATTAGAACAGAAAAAAGTTACTAACTGCCATTATTTGCAAAAAAACATAAACAATAATAATAAAGTTGTTTTAAAAATACTTCACAATGTTATGACAAGTTGATTTTTTTAAAAGAAATTAAATTTTAGAAAGACTTCATTTTGTATAAATTTCATGATATATTTTGGGATTATCATTTTAATCTTAAAAATAGTTTTTGCAAAAAAATGATCTAAATTCCCAATAAAACAAAACAAAAACTACAAACAACAAAAAACCAAATAATAAGAATAATTTATTCAAATTGACCTAAGCTTATACATGGACAAATTTAGACATGCTTTAAAAAATGTGAAAGTGTAAAATGTGTAAAGTGCAAATGTAGCATGCTATGGGTGTTAGGAGCAATATTAGTATGCAGCACACAAACACAACACAAATAAGACACACGCAATAACCCAGCACACATGCAAGCAGTACCTTTACATGGAATTCTTCACAAATTGTCTTATAGTCTGTGGTCATAGTACTGAAGGACATATCTTCAGGTGCAAATGATTTTGGTTGTGCTCCATCATCTCTTTTTTCTTTGACATCACAGTCAACGGTCACTTCTTCAACCAAAACATCTTGCTCAAACTTTTCACTGCCATCCGAACTTAATGATTTCTCTTGAATATTTGACTCATCAAATATTTCTTCAATTACTGCTGTGGTAGGAATTTCTTTAATCAACTGAGATTCGTCAAACACTTCTTCTATTTGTAGTCCTTCTGGTTTTATCCTTGGTGTTAATATGGGAAAAATTGGAATAGGTCCAACTTCAGGTCCCAACATCACAGCACCTTCTGGTGGAGGTCCAAATATTATTTTGGCTGATTGTAGAGGAATCTTGGGAACCCCCTGTCCTCTTATATCTAATTTGATAATCTCATCAGATCCTGAACTAGATTTTTCTTGTTTGTTTGCATTTTGGTCACTTGAAGCATTTTGAATTGAGATTTCACTGCTTTTAGAGTCAGACTTCTGGCAGTCATTGTCATTCAATGAGTCTATATAGTCACTTTTAGGAGATTCAATTTTGTCTCGGGCGCTAGAAGTGGAAGATTGTGATTCTGGTTTTGGGACATCTTTAGATGTATCTGAGGACACTGGGAGGTTCACTGGGCTCTCATCACTTATATGAACATCTGAAGGATCTATATCTAAGTTCCAAGATGTACTATGTTTCAGGTCTTGAGCACCTAAACTAATACTGTGTGTGTGAGAGGTTTGAAAGTGTGGGGAACCACTTTGGGAAATTTTCTCATGATCTGTTTCAGCCTTTAGCAAATCACTGGACTGTGTTTGGCCCACGTTAGTTTCAGATAACGAGTCGTCAATTTTGGAGGGAATTTGCTCAGATATTGATTCAGCCTCACTGACACTTTCCACGTTTATCGAGGTATCTTGCGAAACCTGTCTATTTTGTCCCGTGTCTATATCGGGTTTTTCTTCGCTCCCCAAAGCAGTGATCTGTTGAGAATGAACGACGTCCGGAAGGACATTCTAAAAATACACAAAGTAATAAATTATTCGTACTAGAAAACGGTGACTATTGAGATATAAGTTAAATAATTTTCGCAAATTAAATAAACATATTTATAACAATCACTTTGTAACACAGGTCTTCATAGTTTATATCAGGTTTAAGGATATAAATTTGAATTTTTAAAAATACTTTCGAGTTTGATTAACGAAATATAGATGTGAATGTTGATATACTCACTTTAGTTTCCTTATTTTGAGGTAGACTTTTATGAACTTCGTCCATTATATAAGAAATTCATAATAAAATCATCGTTCAAATTTGTTTCAAATTTTTAAAATACTGTTGTCAAGACGACCTTTTTTCAAACAAAATACAAACGCAAAACACAACCACAAGCGCCATTGACAGCAAACTAATGTTGCCACTTGCCGATATGAAACTGATTGACCAAAAATTTAACCAATTAAAATATAACTATTAGAATTGCTAAACAACTAAAACTAACGACTATAAAATATTAGTTTATTATTGTATTAAAAAAAAAACTAATCTTATTTTCTGCATCAATAATTATAGCTACGAAAATGAAATTTTTTTAACGGTTATAAGGACTTTTTGAAATTTTGAGACCAAAGTAAAAATGCAAGAAGATAGTTCAAGATTATATCAAGTTTAAAATAAGGTCCATTAAAAACAAAAACTAGATAATATTTATATTTTATTATAATGCACAAATAGTGCAGTGGAATCATCTGAGATAAATGAGTCGCGTCAATATGTGACCTGTTAATTTGTCTGATACATAGGTACGAAATTGTCATATTAATAGAATTTCGCATATAAATGAGTAAAAAAGAAATTTGTACAGCCACGCTCCGCAGTTACACCTGCGTAAGATCTGATCCTGTGAGAATTTCGGCATAAAATGGCCAAGTGTTCTCATATATCTATGTATACCAATTTTCATCCAAATTCATCCAGCACTCAGCAGTTTTTAATTTAATAATAACAAACATACATCCATCCTCATTTCGTAATTATAATATCATTTCTTCCTTCCATTCCTACAAATTCCAGGTTTACAATAAAACACAAAATGTTCAAAGTAGATCTTTATTGCTATTTACACATTAAAATAAAAGCTATGATTCTTCCATATATGCAAATTTATAAGGCCAATTTATACTAAATTGTTCGATTTAAATACGCCAGTATTTTAATATTAAGTTATATTTTATGTACAGCAGTCATAGTAGGGCTGATATCAAGGTACAATAATTAAATTATGTTCTTTAAAGATGCAAACGCTGATTATATCGTATTATGGATATATTTTGACATTTACATGTAGAACATCAGATATAAGTACCAAATAAAATTAATAATTGAGTCGCTATATTCCCACGGCTTATCGAAATGCGCGGGATATTTAAATTAATTTTACTCACATTCGAAAATATTTATACAAAATTAAATATGTATTACGTTTATCACAAAGTAGTTATCGACTCTAAAATATTAATAAAAAGATAAGATTCAGAATTATTACGTTTTCATAAGGATATTTTTTCAATAATTATGTTTATCTTTTAAAATGAATGTGTAATTAAAATACATTACAGTTAATATACACAGGATGCAATACCTAAAATAAAAGATTACATAAAAAATAGATAACACTTTCAAAATTGATAATCGCTTCAGACATTTATAATTTTGTATGCACTCAAAACTTCTTTTTATAGGCATTACCTGCTTGTTGACTAATGTTTATATTCTTAAATTATGCCTTTATTGTACACGAAAGTATTCGAAACCAAACTACAATCATTTCGCCTTTCAAAAATACGCAATAAAAATCTATTCTAAAATTTAGTTTATTACATCTAACCATGACTACGATTTATTGCAAAACATTAAAATATTTAATATTTCTACAGTCTAAATCAGTCTACACGATGAAATAGACAATAAAGAACATTAGGTATGATAATTGTCAAGGTCTGGGAACTTTGTGAAGAGATAATAAAATGCAATTGTATAATTTCTAAAGAAACAATTTGTAATGCTACTCGTTCAATTAATTTCAATGTATCACAATATCGCTTCAAATCTTGAATACATTTCTATTAGCAAAAGTCGAAGTCTAATAGTATAAATATATTTATTACAATATCTTAACTGTGACTTTAAGCGCGTAATGGAAGCCAAATCTACAGCCTTATACTGGTCTTTACAAAACAATATTGTTCTAATTATTTTAAATGTGTCATGGTTCATTCGATTGTATTACTTGTATTTTACAGATCAGACATACAAAAGGATAGATGCACAAATTAAAATTGAACCAGTATACTAAATTTTTTTACACGTAACACAATACAATGCATAGGTAGGTTTCTATGAAATAAAACAAAGTCAGTATTACTTTGCACAATACAAATCTAACAGCGTTTGATAAGATAATAATCAATCAGACAATTTTACGCAGATTTTGGTTTTAGCGCATTTTATTTTAACATTATTTTGTACAACCGCCATTATAACGCACGACTGATAACAAAAATTTCATCAATATACCACTACACCTACAAAACTATATCATCAAAATATATTTTTACTTAGAATTTCAGTAGTCTCAAGCAAAATTATTTGAAATGTCTCTCTTTAAAATGTGTATAAATATGAGAAAATATATCTAGTATGACTATAAGGAAAAAAACTAGTATTCTTTGTAGTACTTATTATATTTTTAAAATAAATAAAAATGCAAAGTTCATGATAATCACATTTTTATTAATTTTGAAGTTGTTGAAAAAATTCTAATAAATATAATATCTAAGTAATTATTTGTGCGGTTTCTTTTATTGTTCAAGAATACTAGATAATTTCCTGGCTTAATTATTTTATTAGTAATTTTAATAAATAAAAGGTGCCAGTTATAGAAAAGATACACGCATAAGAGTATAATCTGTGAAATCATAGTCATGTTACAGTCAGTACTTCAGTACTTGTTAAATATAAAATAAACAAAATTAACAAAGGCTTCATGAAGGTCACTTGAATTCTTATTTATCACAGCTATACTAACTCGGTTTGAGAGAAAAATTAATGTTTCTGTAGTTACATAATGATATACAAAACAGTCTAGTTGTCACTATTGTTACCCTAATATTAGTTTAAAACAGCTATTTAAAGAATTTTAAATCAATGAACTCTACATATGAAGCTTGTCTATAGTACTGACCATAGACATTATTTAATCTTGAAATCTCTAACAGTTATAATATATCATTTATAATAGTAATATGGCTAGTATTAAAGAAAGGTAGATTTTTACTGGTGACCTTCACAAACCCCTAGAGACCACTTGGGGACACACATTAGAACAGTTTACAGCCAAATCAGGAACACATGCCTATGGCATTACAAACAATCAGTTTAAATATTGTCTGCTTAAACAGGCTGAACTTATCCTGTAAAAGAAAAAAAAAATCACTATAAAGTTTACATAAAACAATAAAGAAATTTCGCTCTATAGTCTAGAGTCTAGACAATTACTAAATAGGATTGACTACTGGGGTATGGGATATGACAATAGATCAATTATTCTTAATGAACTCGGATCAACAAGTGAACCATTGTGTATGAAAACCAATCACGATTTCTTAGTATTTATGTCATCATAAGGGGTCAGGGTTTATCATAGTATGTTTTTTGTTTTTTATGTTAAAGCAGGCAAGCAGAGCATGCGGTTCACCTGATGTTAAGTGACTGACCGCAGTCCATGAACATGTACAATATCAGGATGTCGCAGATACCGGTTTTCGTTTGTTTTAATTACCATTAAGAATATTATATTAATAATTTATTATTACTGCTATTTGAGTTATTTTTGTAAATTAACATAGGCGTGTACATTATGTTTTCGGATCAATAAAAAGCCGAAATAATCTTATCTAAATGAAAGGCTTTCTATATGTGAAATTTCATCAAAATCCGTTTAGTAGTTGCAGTGTGAATAACACACAAACATCAAATCATTCACATATACTAAACACAAGTTGATATAAAGATATCAATACATCATCAAAATCGTATTTTTCTCCATATACTTTTGACCACCTCTTTACCTCGTTATTTTACAGACATAATCTTACCATTGACAACACTTGGCATATAATGGTGTCAGTGGGCTACTACGCAGTCAAGTGCTCGTAGCTTGGTCCTTATCATCCTCATCTTCATCCTCCTCCTGTGCCATCAGTTGTCTTGCTAGCTGTAGAGCCTGGAATGAAGAATGTTAACAAATTTTGATTTTTAGCTTTTCATATTGTTTTTTTTAACTAAAAAATTATTTTGTTACGTCAATTAGTTTTTGATTTATAAGCAAAACAAATCGTAATCGCCCGACGCGGCGATTGCGGCGGTGTGACGTCATAAAACAGACAGCTCATGCGCTCGCTATAGCGATATTCTTCCCACACGTATTACAGTTGCTGCGAAGTAGCGCGGCCCGCGCGGCGTCTGTTTTGTGATGTCACAAGCGGTCACGTGACTTTAGCGGGACTCGAAAGTTTAAAAGCTTATAAAATGAAAACTACTTGGTATTTTTGACTGCAACAAAAAACAGTGTATTTGTATAGGTACAAGCTATACTGTAACAAACTTTCAACCTATTTGGCATACCTAGTAACATTCTCCATTATATTGAGAAATTGAATTTTTGTTTTAATGAGCTTCCCAACAGCTTCCTTTGCATTAAATTTAGGGCCTAGATAAAAAAAAACAAAAGGCCATCTTATCACCTAATCTTGCTGATAGCCTAGAAATTTCGTAACTACACATTCATTGGTGCAGCATTCATGACATAGAAACATACACACTTTTAGATTTTTAATATTAATAGGATGTCAAGTTAGGCCTACAACAAGTACTGATAAGTATGATAAAAATGTTAATGACTATTGCAAAAGACAATTGTCAATGCTATATCAGGCAACAGTAATCATATCATATCATAACAGTAACCGAACCATTTCTGTACATTGAATATTTTTTAAAAAGAGAAATTGGTATGCAATATGTATGTTCTATAGATACCAAAACCATGGTTAAAATTTTTTTTTTCTGTTTGTCTGTTTATCTGTTTGTATGTGCGTCAATCACGTAATAACCACTGGGCAGATTTTTATAAAATTTCACATGATGATAGACCAATATTAGGTGCAACTTATAGGCTACATTTTATTTAAAAATATATTTTTGGGGTGGCCCTCCATACATGTAAACGGACGGTAAAAAAATAAATTCGCGAATACATCATTGAGTGAGGTTTCATTGGAAAGGTATTTAAAAATGATATCGAGGTTTCTAAAGGCGTTTTCTGCTAAAGTAAATATTTTTTGAGGTATGTGCTTCTAAAGTCGTGAAAATGTCATACCACGTGACAATGTAAGATTTTGGTTGAGTTGCAGACATACCTTTTTATACTCTTAACGTAGAGATTAAGACGTTAAAACAGTCAATGAATCCTCAAAAACCTTCAAAAAACAACTAACTCTCTGCCCGCGGCTTCGCTCGCGTGGGCTTCAATTTTCTGTATTTTTAAAGAGGCGCGCGCTCTGTGACATTTTGGTCAAACCTATTTCCATAGAAAATTATAAAAAAAAACTATAGACACATATCACTGGTCCTGCGATCGTAATTTTTTTAAACTTTTGTTGGACTTCTCTAAAAATACAGAAATTAGTAGCCCACGCGTGCGAAGCCGCGGGCGGAAAGCTAGTAATTATAATAAAAACAAAGTATTTAAGATGGTTTATAGTGCTTTATTCAGTATAGACCGACAGTGCGAGGCGGGTTAACAGCTAAAAACTCTCACTCCCCTGGCAAGGACCTCCGAATTTTAAATCAATATAAAACAAAGTAGTAGTATCCTTTCATCATACTCCAGTGAGGCATTATTAATTTATTATGTATTATCATAGTATACTTTTTATATTTGGAGGAGAAAAAGCCAATCTATTTGGACATCATAAGTAGAAAGAAAATTACAGTTGTAAACTGTATATATCAAAAGCCCTTTGCAGTAATCCAATATCTGTATGGATCTATTTACACGGGCAAGTCCCCTAAATCCTATTACAGTGTGAAATGTAAGGGCAGTATTAACTACAATTATTTGCTTGAAGCTGTAGGATTTCTTATTAGATTAAAAATATATATGTTTGTTTGTTTGTTTACTGTTGGAGTTAACTCTAATTGATTTAAAAATACCTATTTTATAATTTACTTCATAGATTAAGTCATTGTAACTGATTATCATCTTTTGTTTAAATTTTAAAGGCATAATAAAGAAATTTTGTCATCATATTGCTACTCTTGTACATATTTACGAAAATTTTCACATATCTCGCATTTCAAATATTGTTCTATTATTATTATTTTTTTCATAATTATAATACAGTAATGATGTTAAGAGAAATAACAATTTCTAAGCAAATAACCATTCCTTTTAATAGGATAGAAAATAGCCTGACAAACAAAAGAAAACAATAAGGAAATGAATAATTTTCTACAGATGATTACAACGGTTTATGTATGAGATCATACACCAAGTTGTTGCTTTGTATGATTCAGGCTTATGTTAATTAATACTGCAATAATTATTATTTATTGTCTTACACTAGTGGGAGTTAATTGAAGGTTTAATGAAGATTGTTTAATTAATTAATTAAAATCTCAAGGGCCCTTCTATGCAATATCAAATTAAGTTCCAAACCATATGTATATACTATAAATTATAATAATAGCATAGTCAACACAACTATAGATATTACATAAATTATGTTTTTTTGGAATACCTGAAACTCATTGTAGTGCATTTTCCTCTTCTTTTCGAATTCTAACCTTTTCTGTTTGACTTCCTCTGGCTCGTCCTCGTCGCTCTCACTCATATCAACACATTTGGGCGGCTTGTTCATACTGGCCGCTAGTTTCGCCGCCAAAATGTTGGCATCTAGCTCATCACTTGGCTCCATATCGCTATCGACCGCCTCGGAATACGGAGTTTTTGGCTCATCCACTTTCATATGACCATAGTCCTTATTCGGAGGATGGAACGTCTCCATTATATTCATCTCATCAAACCGCTGCTCCTTCGGTCGCTTACTCGTCGAAGGCACCCCATCCTGGCCATCTACGCTGCGCGACGTTTTCAATATACCTTTTGAGGGTTTTTTCTGTAAATTCTGTGACATTTTTGATTTTTAAAATTGCATTTTATTTCACTTGGCACCAAATTCGGCTAAACTATTTTTCTCAAAATTTAAGCTCGTCTGATAGGTATCTCCCAAGTCACAAATGACAAGATGTTTGACAGCTCAGAATACAATTATCAGATGACAACTGTCGTTGTCATATTCGCAATGTCTATCTCATAAAGCTTCTATTCAAAGCTGGACTTTAACGAAACGAGGATCCTCTTTTTTCGCTTGTGGAATAAACCATCCTCCACAGAAGTATAATTTAACTTCGTGTATCGTAAATTTGTTTTTATGGCAGGAAATGCCTTTTTTATTAATATTATTTTTTTTTATTTGAATAATACGGTTGCCGGTCGGTCTATAGATTGATCGGACTGTAAATAGATTCTTTACCAACTGCCAAGGTGACGTGAAGGATCAGTGATATGTGACATTTGATGATTAGAGTATTGTTAGTTTTTTTTGGCGGCTTTGTTGTGTCG